>CM028131.1:110812500-111330000 GCA_016271365.2 Neoceratodus forsteri
TTACTGCAATTCCCTCTACCTAGGGCTTCCAGGGGTTGATATCCGCTGCTTGCAGCTAGTGCAGAATGCAGCAGCCAGGCTTTTGCCTGGGACTTCCAGGTCCAGTCATATCACTCCTGTGCTCCGCGAACTGCACTGTCTGTCTATTCAGTGGCGGATCACCTTTAAGGTTGGTTTGCTAACCTTTAAAGCCCTACATGATCAGGGACACAGTTACCTGCAAGACCTCTTGATACCCTACTGCCCCCTCCATCCTCTCTGATCCACCGACGAGGAATTGCTAGAGATTCTCAGGGTACGATTAAAAAACATCTGGTGCCCATGCTTTTTCTTTTTTGGTTCCAACCCTGTGGAATTCTCTACCTCGTCGGTTAAGAGAATGCCTGACCGTCGATAGATTTAAGATTGAGTTAAAAAAGTATTTATTTAACTTGGCCTTCCCTAATTATGGTTAACTTGTTTTTATTCTTCTGTTTTAAATTATATTTGTATGTAGTTCTATGTGTAGCACCTTGGTTTTGAAAGGTGCTATAAAAATAACGTTTGATTTGATTTGATTTGATAAATCAGATCTAACTTTTTCTGCATTTATCCTGACTGTGGTTCCAGTTTGTGCCAAGAGTACTGTATTGTTGCTATTTGCTGTACATAACCTTGTTTTACAGGGGATCCCCAGGGTCGAGCCACAGAAACCAGCCCTGGTGGTAAGTGTAAACAGTATGGGTACTTGTAAGGTGTATCATTGGTATTGTGAAAGTGATTATTGAGTATTGTTCCATCCACTAGCAGGGAAAGAGGGGGGTTTACAGTGTCCCAGAGGGCTGTGCCCAGGTTAGCTTGACCACTACCAACCCTGACCTCCAGGTGGAGGCACCCGTTTCAGAACTCAGGCCCCTTAACCTGCTACTAGCCAAGCAGGCAGGGGTAGTAGCCCTTGGGATAGTGCCACCTAGGGGTTACATATAATGGGGTGGACACTCTGGGGGAGTGGAAAGGATGAGCAGACACCTGAGAAGATTTGAGGATGGGTCAAGGATATGGCAGCTGGGTTTCAATGTGAAAAAGTGCAAAATAATGCATTTAGGGCACAGAAACCAGGGATGGAGTATGAAATGGGTCAATTTGTACTGATGACTACCATGCAGGAAAGAGACCCTGGGGGTAATCATATCAGATGACCTAAAGGTGACTAGGCAGTATGACAAGATAGTAGGGAGGGCAAGTGTGATGTTGGGGTGCATCGGGAGGGGCATCACCAGCAGAGAGAGGGAGGGAGGGAGGTGATGTTGCCCCTGTATAGATCACTGGTAAGAACCCACCAGAAGTATTGTTTCCAGTTCTGGAGACCACATCTCAGGAAGGACATAGAGTGCAGGTGATCCAGAGAAAGGCAACTACAATGGTGCAGGGTCTGCATCAGAAGCCCTATGAGGAGAGACTAAAGGACCTCAATTTGTTCACCCTGGAACACAGGAGGGAGAACGGAGATATGATAGAGATCATTAAATACCTCACGGGAGTAAATAAGGTACAGGAGGGAAGTATTTTTCAGATGAAAAGGTGCTCAAGAGCAAGTGGATTCCTGGAACAACCTTCCAGTGGAGGTGGTGGAGGCAAAAACAGGGGTGGGGTTCAAGAATGCATGGGATAAGCACAAAGAAATCATAGTGGAAAGGAAGGGGAGGAGGGAAAAAGAGCTGCAGATTAGGCATGATTTGAGGTAATAGTGTATTTAGGGAGAAATGGGCAGACTGGATGGGCCAAGTGGTCCTTATCTGCTGTCGAATTGTGTGTGTCTATGTTTATGACATCATAGTGCTCACCATGGCAACAGACTGTGATGTCACAAAACAGCAACTGTGTGGTTAGCAGGAGAGAGTCAGATACACTTTGAAAAACTCGATGAAATAAGTACTGCATTACCTACAATATTTAGTAGACCAACAGCAGGAGAAAGTTATAAAAAAACCCCAAATAATTAGCAAACAATAAAGTTAAAACATAACTGGTATAAATCTAGTGTTTTTAAGCTTCTTATTATAGTAGAGAGTTGCTCTTTAATTTATTGGAGACTAAGGAATTCTGTTTATTATGCTTCATAGATCTTTCTTTCTACTTTTTTTTAAGTTTTGCCCTTATTTAGCTTTCCTTTGCTGACTTTATTAATAAAGATGCTTGCAATCACGCACGACAACAGCTCTGGGTCCGATGGCCTTGAACCAAAGCTGCTGAAGATTACAGCACCCTCCATTGTGCTTCCTATCTCAAAAATATTAAATCTCATTCTCTCCCTCTCTACAGGAGTTGTCCCAGTTGTCTGAAAAAGCACCTGTGTTTAAAGCAGGTGATCCTGGACTCATGGACAACTATCACCCCACTGCTATATTCTCAGTACTCTCCACAGTTCTGAACAGGATTGTAGCATCACAGTTAAGTGACCATATATCCAAGTATAATCTCTTGTCCTGCACCCAACATGGCTTTAGGAAAAATCATTGCACCTCTATAACCCTGACCAAACTGACACATGACATCAGCTCATCTATGGACTTTGGATTTCTAACTGGCGCAGTGTTTACTGACCTCACTAATGTATTTGACCTGGTCAGTCACTCCCTCCTCAAAATCAAACATGCCTCCCTTGGTGTCTCCCCACCTGAAAACTCCTAGTTCTCAAGCTACGGGACTGGCAGGAAACAGCAAGTACGCCTTCACTCTGCTACCTCCGGCCTTGCTGATATTACGGTTAGTGTGCCCCAGGGCTCAAGGCTAGGCTCACTTCCTTTCTCTATTTACATCAATGATCTCCCTGATGCTGCCTCTGGCTGCCGTTCACTGTTGTATGCTGATGATCTTGTCCTGCACTACAGTGCCAAGACCGTCCCTGTCGTCCAAAAATTCCTGTCTGATGCATTTGAGATCAATCAATCTTGGCTATCCACAAACAAGCTCATCCTAAACAGCAAAAAGACCAAGTCCATGCTCTTTGGCTCCAAACTGAAACTCTGGGCTACCCCTTCCAAACTTTCCATCACATGTAAAGATGGAGCTCCACTCAAGGCTGTCAGTAGCTTCAGATACCTAGGAGTATGGCTTGACCCCCTCACTTAATTTCTTTCTCCATTTCCTCATTCTGTAAATCTGTTAACACTGAGCTGGGCATGGCCTTTAGGGTCAAATACTTCTTATTCTCTGCTGCCCAACAGATCGTAGCATGAGGTGTACTCCTGCCAGGCCTCATGTATGACCTTTTGGCATACCTGGGTGCAAAGAAAACCATCCCCTCTAGATGGGATACAACATAAAATAATGTGTGTTGCTTTGCCCTGGCCGCTCTGAAGCTCACAGATCACTGCCTTCTCTACACTGGACTGGACTGGCCTTCCCCTGCTGGCCAACAGTCTCTTGCTCTGGGCCAATTTCTGGACAGTCTCCTTTGAACAGGCTCCCTATCTTTCCTAGCAAGTTATCTGCAGCACCTGCCCCCAAATACTCACTGAGACCTGTGGACTCCCAACCTCTCACTGAACGTCGATGCTCCACTGGCCTGGGGAACCTGGCTTTTGCAGTGTATGCCCCTCTGTACTGGAACTCCCTTACCTCAGAACTACCCCTCTTCTCCTGCCACTCTGTTTTATGTAAGGCTCTAAAGGACTCATTGTGCCTTCCTAACCCTTGTTCATAAAAGTAAACTCCAGACTGGCTGCCCTAGCACTATTTTTGCACTTTCTGATCAGTTTCCCTGATATGTATTTTACGTTCTATACCAAGTGTTGCTGTGAGCTATATATTTGATATCACTGTTTGCTGACTATTCTATTTAAGTAATAAGACATGACAGGGTGTGCATTGTGGTGGGCTAATGGCACACCTCGGGTGTGTTGTGAGGCATGCATCGTCGCGTGCCTTTAGCCACGTGAGAAGTGCCATTATCCCACCACAAAGCACACCCTGGAGTATCTTATTGTGATTATATAATAGATCCAAGATTTTTATTTTGTGGGGGGGGGGGGTGAAAAAATCCAGAAAAATAAAAAAAGAAACATTTTTATGACTTTTTTTAAATGTCCACCCACCCCAGCAAAATAGTCCCTGCACATCTCAGCACTAACTTGCCATCTCAGACTAAAATATTATGCACAGCAAAATACATTTATTTTTAATTAGCCCTTAGACCCTCTATTTTTCCCAACCTACCCCTTATTTACCTGTTTCCTCACCTTTCTTTCTTCTTTTTTTTATATCCCCTCTCTTTTCCCACCTTGTTTCTTTTCTGTCTTTTCTACATTCAAGAAATGGAATGTTTACTGTGGATGGAATACAAGAATTCAAATCTCTGCTCAGTTATACTGGCAGAATGTTCACCCCCACAATCACATAACAGAAGGCCTCAGATGGAAGCGGGGCCTTTGCTATATCTGTAGTAGGTTGAACTGCAGAGATTTCCCTAGTAACCGGATAAGGATTTCTACACGCTGGAGCAAAGGAGGGAGAGAGGTGACATGATAGAAATGTTCAAATATCTCAAGGGCATGAACAAGGTGGAAGGGAACAACATATTTCAGTTTAAAAGTAGTGTTAGAACAAGAGAGCATGATATGAGACTGATGGGTGGCCACATAAGGGGTAATGTCAGGAAGTTCTTTTTTTACAGAGAGGGTGGTGGATGTATGGAATAGCCTGCCCCAGGAAGTGGTGGCCACCCGTACGGTGGCAGGCTTCAAACATTCATGGGACAGGAATAAAGAAATATTAGAGATGGGACGAAAAAACTAAAGCCAGTGACCAGATAGGGTCACTGGCTGCTTCATCAGATAGCATAAACGGGCAGACTGGATGGGCCTGGCATCCCTTATCTGCAGACAGTATTTATCTATCTATGATAGGAGGAGGATTTTTCATGGTCAGAAAAGAAACACCAGAAATTCAAACTGTAAGTACTGTAGTACTTTATTTTTTAATTTATGTATATGTGTGTGTGTGTGTGTGTGTCAGAAAAGAATTATGAGGGCAAATAACATTTAATTATTACTTTTAAAATTTAAGGCAACTTTATTTTTATGGCCTAGTTGAAGGTTTTTAGTGAGTAATAGATGGCAGCCATGTTTGTGATGGCAGCCAGGGATGTGTGGTAGTATTCATTTTATTGTGAAGAGGCTGCTGGATCTTTATCCAGCGCTGTTGTGCTGAGATAATAGCACTAGTAAAGATGGCCCTCAGCCAATCAGGTTTCATGATTTTTTAAAACCTATTTTATAATTTTTGTTGTATGACTGCCTATTTCTTAATGTCTGTTACTTGTAACCTTATGATGATGTTGCTCTATATGTTGGTACTGTTTACTGTATAACACCGTTCCTGCTGTTAGACTGTAATTCTCCCAGATTGTGTCTGCAAATAGGCATATGTATGCCTAGTGTATCGTATCTAGTATCAAAAACTAATAAATAAATAGTGTGATTTGGACTGTTTTTTTTTTTATTATTTTCAATTTACTTTTCTAAAGATTTAACAAGAGTCCTGTGTTCTTTTTTAACATTCAGTATGCTTTATTGTTTTTCTTAAAAGGCAGTACACAGGACACTACCATACAAGGACAATGCAGTATACACTTCCCTCCTTGATAACCCCTCCACCCCACCCTGCATTGATAGTGTCTGGCATATGTTCAGAGTCCTTGGGGTTGGCCACAGTTCATGTGTTCAATGAGCTGCCATGGATGGGTAACATTCTGTCATACCATAATTTCCCTAATGTCTGGCTTGTCGAATATACGTTATCTGTCCTGAGCGGGCGTCATCCACAGTACCCAGTCACATAATCATAAGCAAGGTGTGCAGTGCTTCCCATCTGCTACAACATGCTTTACAATGATGGTTAATACTTGCTATTGTTTTTTTTCAGCATTTAAAGCAAATAACATTTTATTATGTCACTCTGCTCCAGTAGGCACCTCCGCATCCAGCCAATGTCTCAAGATAATTTGCTTGGCTATTGCTGCGATAAGAGCTATGTGGCACTTTGTGGGCCCAAAGACTCTGCCTGAATACGTCCCCAAAATGCAGATCTCTGGCGTGAAAGCATCCTGCGGACCCAGCAGTGGATCTAGATGCTCCTTACTATCTGCCCAGAATAACTTAACCTTGCCACAATTCCAAAAGATGTGATAGAGTGTACCTGACTCTATGCCACATCTAGAGCAAAGCCTAGTGTCTTACTTACCCATTTTAGTTTGCTTGGAACATAGAAACATAGACTTTAATGGCAGATAAGGACCACTTGGCCCACCCAGTCTGCTCATTTCCCTACCTATCAGAGAAGCTGCAGATCCAAGTTTTACCAACAGCCTACTTCTTTCTACCTTCCACCAGAATTGCCTTATGTCTGTCGCATGCATTCTTAAATTCCCCCACTGTGTTTGACCCCATGACCTCCTCAGAAAGGCCATTCCATGCATCCACCACCCTCTCTGTGAAAACATACTTCCTCACATTGCCCCTGAGTCGTCCCCCCTTTATCTTAAAATTGTGCCCCCTTGTTCTTGCCCATCTCTTTTTCTGAAAGAAAAAGCTGAAAGCTTGGTGTATAATACATGTTCTGCAGAATTTTAAACTGCTGAAACCACAGTCTTTCTTCAGGTAGTTATAGATATCTAGCCATATTTTTTTCCATTCAGATTCCTTTAAATTTAGGTCTAATTCTTTAGTCCAGCAGAAAAAATGATCTATTAATCTACTGGGCTCCATGTCTTGGTAAGCAGTGAACGAGGGGGAAATGGAATGGGGCAATTGTGCTGTAGAGACTAACCTCTCTAATTTCATGTCGCCTTCTGCTGACCATGGGGGTCCTAAGAACTGAGCTATACAGTGTGCCAGTGGCAGAAAGTTGAAACAAGTGGAATTGGGTACCTTATATTGCATCTGAAAGGTACAGAATGGGGTGATGGTATCCCACAAAGTGAGGTGCTATATTGATGAGACGTTTGCTGTATATTGTTCCAGAAATGATGGCCATGAACTCTATTACCAATTCTTCTATTGGGATTATAAAATAGCGGTCGTGAGAGGTCTGGAGAAACTTTGATTGACATGGCTCTGCACATCTTTTGATGAACTTTTACCAACCACAAAATAGGGGTACCTCAGAGTTGTGTGGGTATCTTAATTGGGGGAGTGTACAAGAGCGCTCTCAGTTGACAGCCAGCTTGCCTACTCATTTCCTCCTTTATTTGCAGCCATTGTGATTTATACCCCCTTCCCTCCGGCTGTTCGGTATCAATTCCCCTTTTCACGTACTTGCTGCCCTGTCATGCTAAATAATATAGTATAAAATTTGGTAGTCTCAGACCCCCAGCTCCTTGGGCCCTGCAAGCTTGGAATAGGCCCTTGTCTTGCTACAAGAATTTAAGAGTCCTGGGGCCCGATATTCAGAAGTTTGTGCTGGCGCAAAAAGATGTTTGCTCACGCAAACTGGGTTTTGTGCCCAGTATGTGTGTGTGGTCTATTTTCAGACACCCTCATAGGGCTGGCAAAACCTGTTTGCACCCGAGTGCTCAGGTACCACTGTGCCGATGCAAAGCAGAGAGACCTGCCCTTCATACGGGTGCAGCAGTATATTCAGAGGTTTGCACTGGCAGTAATTCCCACCCAAATAGGGGCAAATTATTGCTGTTGCAAACACCCTTTTAATGTGGTGCAAGGCTTTGGTGACAGCCAATGGTACTGCAGCCATCTTCCTAGGCCTGGCCAACCAAACACATACTTAATGTCCAAAGGTCCGTCCCCCCCCACTGACTGCCATCCCCATGCTCCAGCCAGTAATCCCTGGTGCCTAGTGATCCCCTTAGCAACTGATCGCTGGTCTGTGAAACAAATAAATTCCCCCTGGTGCCCAGTGTCCCAACTACCCCCCTCTGGTCCCAGCCTGTCACTGATCCTTGACCTCATAACACATACGCTATCCAGTCCTGTGCTGATGCTCATAGTATACTGTAAGGTGCAGGAAAAGAAAATAGTCCCTGGCGTGCCCTGGTACCCTCCTACACCCCGATCACCAGTACTGCCTGTGTCAATGAAGTAATTTCTGGTGTCTAGTTGCCCCCATAGCACCAACCACCGACCTTGCCAACCCCTTCTATCTGAATTGTTGGTGCCGTGGGAGCCCATACAGGCCTCCTCACACCTCCTCAGCTGGCCGCCATGTGCAAATCCACAGAGAGCGCACATCCTCTGTACTATACAGAGGATGTGTGCCCTTTACAGTACAGAGGATATGTGCTCTCTGTGGATTTGTATATGGTGGCCAACTGAGGAGGTGTGAGGATGGCTGTGCCAGTTGCCGTAACGGCTCCTGCAACACCGATGATTCAGGTAAGGAGAGGTTGGCAGGGTGCATGGTCAGTGCCATGAGGGACCGCTAGACACCAGTGATTAGTTTATTGGCAGAGGTGGTACCAGCGATCGGGGGGGTAGGGGGTACCAGGACACACCAGGGACTATGTTTTCCCCTTGCACCTTACAGTATACTATGAGCATCAGCACATCAGCACAGGTCTGGATGGTGTGTGTGTGTTACGGGACCAAGGATTGGTGACTGGGGGGACCACTGCATGCCAGGGACATCTCTTACCATTAAGGGTCCAGGACTGGGGGGGGTTGGGACACTGGGCACCAGGGGAACTTTATTTGTTTCTTTGACCAGTGATCAGTGGGTGTGGGAACTGTCACAACCCCACTCAACAGGTCAGCCCTCTATTCCCAAAGTGCCAGTCTCTGAGTGTAGAATTGTGAACAGTTAACAGAACAAGGTAATCCTCTTGTCTGTTTTGTGGGTTCGAGTCACCTTTGTCCCAAGTTCTGGAGGGATTCAAACTGATCACCTCTTGTTAACATACCCAATTATCAGGCTCAGATAATTCTGTCTTCGGGGGGCTAGATATCTGTGCCTAAGGGCACCTAACCAGGTATTACAAAATGAACCCTTAGAACTCTATGCAAGACCTAGAGAACTCTTATCTGCTTCCCAGTTTGGTACCACAATAAACTCATGCACAGTGTCAACTATAATCATCTAAGCTTCACTTATAAAAAAAAAAGAAGTTTCAAGGCACACCAGGCAGTTTCTGTTTTTAAAATATATCTTTCCTTTAAAATAGGAAAACAGTAAATACAGAACAAGATATCCCAACACATACAGTCTTAAAAACAAAATAGGTTTAAAAGTGCAAATTCCTACAACCCATACACTCAGACTGGTCTTATCTGATGTATCCTTACTTTCTTAATCTTTCAGTGCTTCGATGTTCCTCTTTCTCAGTCAGAAATGAATGTGTCTCTGTAAGGTCTGCTCAGTATGCTTAAAAGCAGTCTTGAGCCGGCCTTCTCTCTGAGGTCACCTAACTCCGCCTTGGTGTATTAAAATTTATATTTTATTACACAGGATGTCCTAATAAGATATTAAAAAAAAAACAGGTGACATCTGAATCTCCTCTCTTCATGTGACTTCCCCAACCCAGTCTGTGATCTGCTTCACACAGACATCAAAGTCTCTTTGATGTAATTCACTGGATACCCCAAGCAAATGCATATTGGACTTTCCACTTTAGTCTGGGACCTGCTTCACACAGACATCAAAGTCTTTTTGATGTAATTAGCTGGCTTCCTTGGAAGACACCCCAACATGTGCATATACACCTTTCCTCATGACACCTAGTGCAAATCAAAGGATTTCCCTGAGGGCATTATAAAATGGATATATTGGTCCTTGGCTTCAAAACAAATTGACAAGGTAATTGCTTCTCAGATACCTGTAGTTTAACCTACATCCTGTCCTTTGAACTTATACCTGGGGGGTTTTGATGTGTCAGTTTCAGCAAGACAGTAGTTTATCCTGACAGACACTCCCCTTCATATTTTATATTGCAGAAAAAATATCATATTGTAATCAGAACCAGCTGTCCATGTGCCACAAGAACCACTAGGCACTAGGGATTCAGTTCAATTAAATTCAATTTTTTTTTTTTACTAGGAGATACACCATTGAGATACTCAGTTACAAAGTGGTCCTGGAGAGACAATACAACATAATACAATACAAGGTCATATAAAAAAGGAATACAACAGGGTTTGTGTAGAGTAGTAATACAATGCAGTGAGGACAGTCATGTACACAGAGTTAAAAGTCAAAACATATGTGCAAAAACTACTAACAGAGCAGTTAGACTGCCGAAAGGAAGGCACAGGGAACAGGTGGGGGATGGGTAAGAGGTTGAAGAAGGGGGAGAGGAATGGGTACAAAAGCAAGGCAGGAGAGGGGGCAGACAAGGACGACAGGAGAGAGAGACGGGAGCAGAGGCAAGCAGCAGATTATGAAAGGGGGGTGGCAGGGGGTGCCAGAGGGCAAGTGTAATGGTATACTGTAAGTGCCATACAAAACCAGGTAAGGGGAGGAGTTAGGTATGACACTGGCAGTTCTTCTTCAATAGAGGTTTCAGAATGGATTTGAAGGTGAATGTACTGATGAAGTGGATTCGCTTTAAGGTACTTTGGAGTGTGTTCCATAGCATTGGTAGAGCGTGCCCAACAGATGAGGTGCTAAAATGGGATCTGACCCTGGGAATATTAAGCAGTACATAAGTGTGTTTCCTGAGAGAGTACACACAGGGCATAAACTTAAAGATACTGGATATGTACAGTGGAAGTTTATTGGTGAGGGCTTTGAAGGTCCAGATAGAGGCATTATGCCATCTTCTGGTGGATAAGGAGGTCCAACCTAATTGGTAGCATAGCGAGCAATGGGGAGTTTTGAATGGAGAATCAGTCACAAATTTTAAGGCTTTATGGTACAATACGTCCAGCTTAGCAATAATGGTTTGGGAACAGTTACTATAAAGGAAATCTGGACAGTCTAATATTGGGGGGTGTGATGCTTGGCCATCTGGTTATGAGTATTGTATGATACTGGTAGTATAAATAAATGGTCAGTGTACGAAATGTCAGTCTGTGAGATTTGGCCCTTTTAAATTACAAGGTGTCAGTAGCTGAAATCACAGGATGTATTACACTGACAAGAAGATCTCTGTAATGCAGTTAACTTCCTTGAGAAATTGCATTTTATGGCCTTTTTATGACCTCATGCTTTTGAAGTTGGAAACTAAATATGAATTTTATTACATCAGGACAGGATGTCATGTAGCTGATTCCTGTTGGCTATCTCACACCCGGGTGATGGACTGCAGGGTTGTAAACCTCAAAGGAACTGGTTTATCAAAGACTCATAATTTGGGAAATGGGTTTTTGCTGATGTCACATTATTAACATACTTCCTGGTAGGAAACCATTTTTTGTAATTTTATATTCTAAAAGGAGGAGCAAGATGACTCACAGAAGGGATGTGGAGACACAGAGTTTAAACTGATACTTGTGTCTGAAATGAATATATTATTTTGGGACTCTGAGAGAAAAACAGTTCTCTGATCTAACTAAAAGCACTTCCAGAGGTAATACCTTAGATAGCAAAAATCTAACTGTATTGTGGTAGGAGTTTTGCTTTGTAATTTTCCCTTGTTCTTTTATGTGATTGTGAGCTCTTTGATATATTGTTCTGTATTTACATTTTTCATATTTTTATCATCCGTCAGTAAAGTACCTTTTCTTTGAAAGACTGCCTGGGTGTCTGCCAGTTCTTTTTGCATGTGACATATAGTCTGACAATTGTTCAACAGCTTGATGGTGTTACTGAGCTTGAGTAAAAAGGTAAGCTTTAAACAAGCTTTAAAAACCTACTTGTGGAACCAAGCTTTTGGTGATTGATTAAAGCTGTTATTAGTATTGTCATTGTTTTATGCTGAGATGTTTGTATGTGTATCATGATTTTAATTATTGTTAAGGCGCCTTGGTTTTCTGAAAGGCACCATACAAATAAAATTTATTATTATTATTATTAATATACCTAAGGTCTCTTATAGAGTTTTAAGGGTTCATTTTGGATACCTGGTTAGGTGCCCTTAGGTGAAAGATATAGTGCATCCCCCCGAAGAGAATATTATCTGAGCCTGTACATTTGGGTATGCTATCATAAGGTTCACAGTTTGAATCCCCCCAGAACTTGAGACAAAAGTGATTCAGACCCAAAAGCAGACAGGAGGATTACCCTGTCTGTTACCTGTTCACACTATTGCGCTCTGAGGTTGCCACTGTGGGAGCAGAGGGCCTGACCTGCTGAGTGTGTTTGTGACAGGAGGAATGTTGTTCATACTAACCTAGATTTTGCATCATAGGTAAGCAGCCGTTTGATGCAGAAAAATAATCCCAAACTTTGTTATAATTTTTTAGAAAGCTCTTCGACATGGGAAGGGGGATACAAGAAAGTTTACAGTCTAGCCAAAAGCCTAGATGTTTAAACTTGTCCACTTTTCAAGGGATTCACCTGTCATACTTGTAATACTGAGGTTGGCAGATAGATCACTTACAGTAGATTATTTAGATGGAGAGATAAACATAATTTTGTATTTTTGGGCATTAAGGAGCAGCTTCAGTCGAAGTAGGTTCTGCTGTAGCGTGTTGCATTCTTGTTGGAGGACTGTGCAGGCTGTCTCTATGGTAGGCTGAGCAATGTAAAGGACGTTATCATCTGTGAATAGATGAACAATAGCAGAACTGATATTGTGGTCAACATTGTTGATATACATTGTGAATAATAAGGGGCCCAATATTGAGCCTTGGGGGAACCCTCTGAGAAATGTTTTATTGTGGAGATTTCTCCCTGTGCTTTAACCTGTTGCTGCCTGCCAACAAGGTAGCAGGAAAACCAATTCAGAGCACAATCATCTAACCCGATGTTTTTCAGTAGGGTCAATAGAAGATCATGGTCCACTGCATCGAACACTTTGCTTAAATCAAGAAAAAGCAAGGCTACGTGATTTTTATTGTCGAGAGCAGTTTGCCAATCATTGGAGACCTTGGCTAGTGCAGTGACCGCACTGTGGTTCAACCTAAAACCAGACTGAAGCGGATTCAATATTTTATGTGTTTCTAAAAATTCTCTTAGTTGAGAGTTTACCAGTTTTTACTGAACGGAGTACAGGGATGATGGTGATTAGTGGGGGGAGGGGGACCACTAGGCACCAGGGACTTCCATACATTTATGGGACCAGGTGATCAGGGTGAGGCGACACACTAACCTGCCATGCTTCCATGCAAATGAGCTCATAATGGCCAAGTAAATGGCCTCTTAGTGCCTCGCATGCCCGATAGGCTCATTTGCATGGGTCCCTTTAAATATGGTGCCTAGCACTCCAGTGATATCAGGTCTGATGCTGCTATACCTTGCACAGCAGGGGCCCTCATCAGGGCAGCACTACCTGACTTAGTGCTGCGCAGACGTGCCCCTATATTCCGCTGGATAGTGCCAGAGCGCAACTGGCTGAATAGAACATCGTCAGACTCCTGAGCAAGGGCAAAGCACGGTGCAACACTTTGTGCTCTACTTTGCCCATTTTTGAATATTGGGCCCCTGATCTCTAGAAGCTCACTCTTAGGCTTATCCATGTCACTGTTAAAACAAGGTCTGGTCAGAGCCAAAATGGCTATGGAGAGCTTTTGGGGTGCTTTTACCTATTATTTCTAATGAATTTGCACAATGCAGATCTGCTGAGAGACAGTTTTAATGTGGTCTTCTTTTTACACATTTTTACAAAGTGTTTCCTAGAATATGCCTGCTGATTGCTATACATTTAGTCTGGATAGTCCACAGAAGAAATGACATCTCATTTTCAGTGGGGCTCTACATCTACGCAATATTATGCTACATTGCGTAAAATCATAGCACACTGAAAATAATATTTTATATTTGGACAAGGATACCCTGTATAAATAGAGTATAAAAATGATAAAATCATACACCCACAGAAAACAAGATATTGCATCAAATCTGGGACAGCCTGAGTAAATACAGTGGAAAAATGTGTAAATGAACATCCCCGTGACAACGAGATGTAGCATCTCCCCTGCGCTATCCAGGACACAAAATATAGGATAAGAAATATTTAAAGGGAATCTACTGTATACTGAACTTCACTGTGTTCACTGACATAGTTTCTTTATTGTTTTATAACATATTAGTTTGCAGTATTTATTTCAAATGTTGTAGCCATGAAGATGGTGTGTACAGAGTGTGTGTGTGTGTGTGTGTGTGTGTGTGTGTGTACGTGTGTTTGCTGTAGCTCAATATATATTTTTCCCAAAAAGCATAGCAAAAAATGCCCGCTGATTGCTATGTACTTTGCCTGGATAGTTCACAGAGGACCTGGCATATATCTGAGACAGTGCTTATTGTCACAAATGCACTCTGCAGGTCAGGTCCTCTGCTCCCACAGTGCCAACCTCGAAGTGCAATAGTGTGAACAGGAGAGAAACAGGGCAACCCTCCTATCTGTTTGGGTCTGAATCACCTACCAGCCTTGAGTCCTGGGGGTCAAATGTGAAACTTATGCTAGCACACCACGTTAACAGGCTCAGATATACTGTATATTCTCTTTGGGGAAATGCAATATAATCCTTCACCCAGTGGCACCCAGCCAGGTTCCCAAAATGCACCCTTATGACTCAATATGAAACCTAGGTATATTCTTACCTTTTTGTCAGATAGTAACACGCCCTTGTGAGCTCTTAACAGCTATCTGAATTAAACACTGGTTCAGCATTCACATGCAAAAGAAAACTGATAAAACACAGGCAGAATTTCAAGGAAAATATTGTTTACTAAAAATTGTTAAATAGGTAAACTATCAAACACAGAACATATACATCAATAACTTACAGTCAATAAAATTATTGAGAAATTACAGAACAAAGAAAGATGCCTGCAAAATACTTAAAAGTTCTTGCTTAGCTAGATATTACCAGAAGTGCCTGTTTTAAGTCTAGAGACAAAAGTCTCACCCCTCTCGAGTCCAGAGATAAAAAGCAATGTGTCCCTAGATGCCTGACCATTTCAAAATCCATCTCCCCACCCCCTTGGTGAGATCACAGTTAGATCCTCCAATAAACTCAAATGCTTAGTATCAATATCCTAAAGGAGTATGTTACAACTGGAAAACTACGTAGCTAGCAATTTTTAAAACATGACAGTCTTTCATCAAAACATTCCCTTTGATGTCTCCTTGCTGGATTCCTGTTTTGTAAGAATGATCTCAGTTGTATGACTGTAACAAGAGTCTGTAACCAAATTATCACTTCCTGTAGGATCATAATATTTTACGATGTCTTATCACTTGGCATATGGCAGGAAACTCTCTGTTAAGGCAGGACAGGAAACTTTTGATTAGTTTTCTCCCCAGCCAGCTTTTATGACAGCCTGCTGCTTCAATACACTGTCACCTCTGAGGTCAAAGGTCAAGTCTCTTAGACACTGGCTGACTTGTCTGCAAAGCAGGCAGTCACAGACACATACACATTGATTTAAAATACAAATATGATACATATAATAATAACCAGGTGGTAGAGTGTCACACTTATCAGTTTCTTAAGAGGTTAAGAAAACTGTAAATCTTTTTAGATTTGCTGGGAAAGGGTGACATTTAGGAGGTATGAATCTTTCTTGAAAGACCACACCTTCCCAACTGACTCTTGTAGCAAGAAAATGTTTAAATGCAAAGTATTTAAATGTGCAAGTTGTTGCATTTCGAATGGGGTAAACAAATCTCCAGTTTAATAGGCAACCAATATTTAACAAGCTGTTTCAGTTTCCTAATGGCCATCTGATAAGTAGCTTGGAGTTACAGTACATCTCCAACATTCTAAACAGAAAGAAGGGAGTATTTTATTTCAATTGGTATAGTGATTTGTAGATGTGGAAGGATACATTGAAAACATCAAAATATGTGTTCCACGATACTCCATTTTTCCAGCTACAGACAGCAAGATGGTTGTAGGCTCTGCCCACAGCCATAACAATGAAGATACTCCACCTGGAGTATATTAGCCACCTTATGGTGCTCAGAGCACTGGCATTATGGTGCAGGGCAATCAGGGCACCAAATGCGAGATTTGCCACCCCCTTCTTGAGGTCTGCCCCCCCCGGAGTAGGAATCCTTAAGTAGGGGAGGAGTGGGGGGCATTGCCAATTGGTGCTCCAATTGCCCGCCAATTCTTTTGAAAGTGAAGTTGGGTATATGTTGTAGATTGAGGAATCAATAGTATTACTAAGCGGTTCTTTGTTAATTTCATGCAAAATTTCTTCTGTACTTTGTAACTTTAATGACATTTCAGCTTCCAAGAGTTGTTTAGGGAATAAAAGTCTAAACTTATCTAATCTTGTTGTATTGTTTTTTGTATTGTATTTAAAAAAATTAGCTGGTACTACCTGTTTTCTCAAGGGAAGGGTCAGATATTACTGGCAGTTCCTTAATTCTAGGGGAGTCTTGAGTTAATGTATTCTCCGAGGGTCCTTGTTATTCCCTTCTAGTTATCCTGTAATGGAAGCCTGCCCCTCCAGGATATCTTGTTTTGTATTTCCCTTTTTTCTCCTCTCCTTCCTGCATGTTATTTTTCCTTTTTATCCTTTCCTTTGTTTCCCTTCAGAATATATTTTTTTCCTTTTGCTCTTAGGCTGTTTCTTTCTAGGCATCTACACATATTTTGGATCTTCTGTTTCTGTAAATGATGGTTTGCCTTTTGTAATATCTGATACTGTAATCACTTTCAGAGTCTGTGGTTCTTCAAACTCTGTGATTTTTTTGTAGAAGGCAGTCATCATCTCAGGGTTATTAGTTGCTTTACGCTGTTCTGAATTCTCCTGACTTTTGGAGACAGCGTAGATGTTAGAAAATATGCTTTATGCCTAATAGCTAGTGCTGTAATTACTGCATATGAAGGGACATTACCAGCAGAAAGAGGGAGGTGGTGTTGCTCCTGTATAGATCACTGGTAAGACTCCACCTGGAATACTCCAGTCCTGGAGGCCACATCTTTGGAAGGACATAGACAGAGTGCAGGTGATCCAGAGGAGGGCAACTAACATGGTGCAGGGTCTACATCAACAGCCCTATGAGGAGAGGTTGAAGGACCTCAATATATGTCTCCTGTCCCTTTCTCCTTAGGAGCCATGGGCTGGACTGCAAGCCTGCAGGCTTTTCTGCCTGTGCTGAAGTCCCTGATCACCGCCTTCTAAAGCTACCAGCCCACCTCTGCTTCTACCGTCATCCCTGAAGCTAAGGCGTCATGGGAAGGACTGCAAGCCTGCAGGCTTTGCTGCCTGCACTGAAGTTCCTGACTACTGCCTTCTAAAGCCACCAGCCCACCTCTGCTTCCACCCTTCATCCCTGAAGCCAAAGTATGGACACCTGCTTCTCTTCTGTTCTGGGCTCCCTGCTTGATTCCAGCTCCAGTAAAATTTTTGAATCCTGGTGCCAAGCCACTTTGCCATCTCACCATTGGCTTCCGGTTTTTCATTGGCTCCTATAGCCAGAGACTGCTGCTACCTGTTTTAATTAAGGTTTATACGTTAAGTGTGGAGTTAATTTTTTAGGTGCCATTTAATGTGTGCATGAATTTAATACTAAATAGTTCATAGGTTTAGAGTCCAATTTTAAAAATCTATTTATTGCCACTGTAACCCCCTTACAAATGGGGGTTCCCGAAAAGTCTTCCTTGAGCTTGCTTAAATGCTCAATGCCAGGCTGGTGTCCTGCGTTTTAGCAGTTTTCCTATCTGGGTACCAAGAGTGTGTGACAGTGTAGGGACTCTGAACTACATGCATAACTGTCTGATTAATAAAGATTTTAAGCAAATCAACCTGATTACGCTCCTCCCTTGTTCAAGTCCCCTGAATAAATCAGATTTAACTTTGTTTGCATTTACCCGAGTGTGGTTCCAGTTTATGCCAAAAGTATTGTACTGTTGCTATTTGCTGTGCTTAACCTTGTTTTACAGGGGGTTCCCAGGGTCAAGCTAGAGGAACCAGCCCTGATATGTGGGGCACATAGTATCTGCAGAAGGGATAGAGACCGATCCCAGTAAGGTCGAGTCACTAACTACTTGGCCCCAGCCCCACAACCTGAAAGAACTACAGGTTCATAAACAAATATTCCAAGGTGATTCGCCCGCTCCTGAATCTCACCTAGGGTTACTGCACTACCAACCATAAATACAAGAAAGGGTCTGTTAAAGAACTCAAGAAAATATACTTCCACACAGGTGAAACTTTTGGGCCCTGCTGGACACCCGGATGTGAAGCAACCTTCCATGAAGTCATATACCAGCTCACCCACACCCCCATCCTCACTTATGCTGACCCTACTAAGCTCTATGTGCTGCATATGGACGCTAGTCTGCAGGGCCTAGGAGCTATGCTGTATCAAGACCATGAGGGTGGTTTGAGACCAGTGGCTTTTGCCAGCAGGAGCTTGACCCCATCAGAACGAAACTATCCTGTGCACAAGCTGGAGTTCCTTGCCCTAAAATGGACCACTGTTGACCAGTTTCATGAGTACCTCTATGGGGCAAAGATATTGGTGAAGACCGACAATAACCCGTTAACCTATGTACAGACTTCAGCTAAGTTGGACGCCACTGGGCACTGGTGGCTCTCTGCTTTATCAACCTATGATTATGCTATCGAATACAGGCCAGGACTGAACTGTATTGATGCTGACACCCTGTCATGAAGGCCAGTCTCCAAGAGTGATTGGCTCAGGTTGTCTGAACCTGGCATACGAGCATTGTGCCAAAAGTTTGATAGAGATGAGCAGATGTTTACGGGCACAGTGGACTGTTTAGTAGATGGCTTGGGCCTTCTTGATACCTGCATACTGGCTGCCTATTGCCATTCCTCTGCTATAGATATTAGTCCAATTACTGAGTTTGACAATGACAGCATCCAGTGGGCTCAATCCCAAGATCCTATAATTCAGCCAGCACTTGATGCCCTGCATGCAAGGAAAGATTTGTTCAAGTTGCGCTCCCCTGACTTGTGAACTGCCCTAGTGTTTAAAGAAGGCCCCAGGTTGAAGTTACACAATAAGTTGTTATACAGAGAAACAGTGGATCACAGTGGTTGAGTAGACAAGCAGCAATTGGTCCTGCTCATGGCCTTTAAAGATTTGGTACTGAGGTCCCTCCGCAATCACATAGGGCACCTCGGTATTGACAGAACTCTTAACCTGGTATGATCTCGATTCTACTGGCCCAAGATGGGGGATGATGTTGAGCACCATGTAAAGACCTGCAGTCATTGCCTGCAAAGGAAAGCCCTGCCTCAGAGGGCTGCCCCCCTTTTCAATATTACTACCAGCACCCCCATACTGGTCTGCATAGACTTTTTGTGTTTAGAACCTGATCAGCGGAATATTGGCAATATGTTAGTGGTTACAGATCATTTCACACGGTATGCACAAGCTTTTCCAACTAAAGATCAAAAGGCCTCTCTGTGGCCAAGGTGCTAGTGGAAAATTTCTTTGTCTACTATGGTGCCCTCCAGCAGATCCACTCTGACCAAGGCAGAGACTTTGAAAGTCAGCTAATCAAAGAAATGTTCTCTCTGTGCAGGGTGCCAAAGTCAAGAACCCCCCCCCATCACCCTCAGGGAGACCCTCAACCAGAATGTTTAAACGTGCTTTTCTAGACTTGCTGGGCACCCTCCACCCAAAAGACAAGCATAAGTGGAGTCAGCAGATTAGCACCTTGGCACACGCATACAATTGTACCAAAAATGATGCTACTGGGTTCTCCCCCTACTGCCTTATGTTTGGGAGGGAGGCCTGCCTGCCAGTTGGTGTCTGTTTTGGGGTCTCTCCTGATGGGGTCCGAGCTGAAAACTACCTGCCGTATGTACAGAAACTGAAAGCTCAATTGAACCATGCACATCAACTGGCCCAGACAATGGCTGCTAAAAGAAATCTCGCTAACAAAGAGAGGCACGACAAGAAAGTAAAGGCTCAAGAGCTACAGCCTGCAGACTGTGTGTTGTTACACAATTTGGGACTACATGGCAAGCACAAAATTGCTGATAGGTGGCACCATCTTCCTCATGTAGTAGTTGGAATGTTGGATGATCTACCAGTATACAAGGTATGCCCAGAGAATAACTCCAAAGCTGTCAAGACCGTACACCATAACTACTTGCTGCCTATCGGCCAAGTTATTGTTGAAGCTGAGCCAGCAGACATTGCCTCCCCTGGGCCGGTGACTCGTGCTGCTGCAAAAAAGAGACAGAGTCAACCTACCCCAGTAGTTACAGAGTTAAGGTTTCCCCCGCAGCAGGCCCAGAAAGATAGTGACTGTCAGTCCACCTCTGACGGTAGTGAGTATGACAATGCCTATTACCCCTCCTATGAATTGAGTCAGCTGTTTTGAGGTAACCCTATGACTAATGTTGGGGATGAAGCTGGGTCTTCTGGACTGCCTAACCCCCCAGCTTCGTCCTTGGAGCCAATGCTCCCTGGAAGTGAGGTGCAAAGCATCACATCTGAGGTTGCGGACTCTCTGTGTTTTGTGGAACTGTGTGAATTGTCCGAAGAAGGGGCTGATGGTCTGAGTCTCCCTGGTGACACACCCAAACTTGAACAACAATATGAGAGTGCTGACAGCCCTCCTTCAGTGCCACACAGCCTAATTTTGCCAGAACCTTCTCAAAATGAGCCAAGTGTTGTGGAAACAGAGCCTACAGAGCAAGGAGCTGACAGTGCTCCCAGTTTGGACATCCCCATACATGCAGAGGCACCTCTCACAAGTGATGAAAGCTCCAAAGTTAGTGCTGAAAGAATAGAGACTGCGGCTGTTCCCACCAGACAGACTGGCCGAGCTGTCAAGCTAGTATTGCACTTCAGTTATGATTCTCCCAGGAGGCCAGTGGATTTGACTCTCAATGTGGTTCACAAAGGTGTTTGTATTTCTCAGAGCTCACTACCCAAACTGAGCTTAATGGCCAATTCCAGGTTGATTGTTCTTCCTTCTCAGTATGGTGCCCCTACCCCATCTAGCCCCAAGTTAGCTGATAGACAAGGGCCCCCTCCTACATTGTTTAATGTACAGGAAGTTATAACATGAATCAGTATTGTGATGCCACAAGTATGTTAATCACAGTGGAATCAGTATCACATGTATGAAATGTGCATAAGCATTGTCATTATGGATATAGTATTGTAACATCTAGTGAATATGTCGAGTAATGTAATAAGTTTATGTTAACTGATGCATGATAGTACAAATTTGATGCGGACACCAAGTTTTCTCCAGGCAGGGAAGGGTGTAACCCCCCCTACAAATGGGGGTTCCCGAAAAGTCTTCCTTGAGCTTGCTTAAATGCTCAGTGCCAGGCTGGTGTCCTGCATTTTAGCAGTTTAAATGTGTTGCCAAAGAGTGTCTGTATAGCCTCTGTGTACTGTCTCTTTAAGAGCTGCCTGGACTGCAGTCATAATTAGTCTGAGAGGGAGCTCTGTTAGAAGATGTACTTCTTTGCTGATCATTTGTTAGAGTAGTAATAATATTGCAGTTTGTTCTAACCTGTCTTCTTTGCAGCATGGACAGTTCTGTTTGTTTCCATCGTCTTGGTCCTGGACTGCCAGAATGGGCCAATCAGTACATTTGGGACTCTAAAATGGAGCCTGCCTACAGGAGCTTGGTGGGGCCAAAACTTGTAGGAATTGTAGTTTTGGGCTTTTGGTGCCTAAAATAACCAGGAGGGGGAGTTGCCCTTGTTGTGAATGAACCCTTTGGATCTTGGGGAAAGTCCCACACTGCTTGCAGTTTTAGTTAGATTTGAGTTGGGAAGTGAAGAAGTAACAGCACAAGATAGTTTGAGCAGCAATCCATGGTGGGTTTTCGTGGGAGAACTGTGGAAAGGCCTGAGTTTGGCCTGCATGCCGGCCTGCTGTCCCTGAGAGGGAACTTGTGTTTTTTTTCAGACTGAATCTGAATTTGGAGAGCGAATTAAGTCACTGAACTGTGACCAGGCTTTAACCTGAAGAAGACCAAAGATCTGCTGAATGCGATCGGCCTGTCAGGACTTTCAGCTACCTCTGAACTCCCAGATTATGCAGAGACTCTGTAATTGCGACCGGAGAGCCATTTGCCTGGTACAGTGGAATTTCCTTATGTGTGAATGTGCTGTGTGTTTGTAGTGGGTCATGATTTGGGTCCCCACTGTGTGTCTGAACTGTGTTTTGCTTGCTGGAGGCTGTATCTAGCTCCATGGACTGAATCCGTATCCATTCCCATTTGTCTGGGTCCTGCTACACTGGCTCAGCCAGAATACCTGCTATGCAGAGAAAGTCATTGATGAGAGACCGGCCTGGGGATCAGCCCCCTGCTCAATGCCTTGAACAGAAACGATGCCTCGGTGATTTGTGTGGGCCCTGCTTTCCCGGGCACTCCAGCTCAACAGCCTGCAGTCTCGATTTTGTCCTGCCTGTGTCCAGTATTGGGTATTGTGAGTAAACATCAGGGTAGCTCCCTGCAACAACAACTAAATCTAAAAGTGTTGTCATCTGATTGTCTTGTTGCTTTTTCTTTCATGAACTGAGCCCTCCAACTCCGGATTACAAATAGTGTGTGTTGTGCATGTTGCCTTCTTCCATCACAGGGCCCCAACCAGCTGCAACATTCCTGGCTAGCCTGTTTTCCTACCTGTGTACCCAGAGTGTGTGTGACTATGTAGGGACTCTAAACTGCATGCATAACTGATTAATATAGCTTTTAAGCAAATCAACCTGATTACGCTCCTCCCTTGTTCAAGTCCCCTGAATAAATCAGATTTCACTTTGTTTACATTTAACCTGACTGTGGTTCCAGTTTGTGCCAAAAGTATTGAACTGTTGCTATTTGCTGTGCTTGACCTTGTTTTACAGGGGGTCCCCAGGGTCAAGCTAGAGGAACCAGCCCTGGTGGTAAGTGCAAACAGTGTGGGTAATTGCCTGGTGAATAAGGGTCATTGTGAAAATAATTATTGTGTATTGTTCCGGCCACTAGAAGGGAAAGAGGGGGGTTACAGTGTCCCGGAGGGCAGTGCCAGGTTAGCTTGACCACTAGCAATCCTGACCTCCGGATGGAGGCACCTGTTCCAGTACCCAGGACCCTTAACCTGCTACTAGCCAAGCAGGCAGGGGTAGTAGCCCTTGGGATAGTGCCACCTAAGGGTTACAGCTGTTTACATATTTGTTCCATATAATTATTGATCTTGCAGCTTTATTACAGTATTTTGACCTGTTTTCCTTTACCTGTTCCTGCTATTACCTCTCTCCACTTTGTCCTACTCCCGCTGCCCCTTTGCTTCAAATCTTTCCCCTCTGTCTGGCTGTCTGTAAAATTTTCTTTTCTTACCGTCTTAAAATTTCCATTATTCCTCTAAGGCTGCTGTCTTCCTGAGCTGCTACACTTGACCTCCCTGCTTACTCCTGCCCTCACCTTTGGTCCAAATCCCTCCCCTCGATTTAGCCCTTTTGTAATAACCTTTTGTTCTGTAGATTTCTCTTGATTTGTAACCCTCCCCTGCAGACAGCTAACTTCCTTCCCTGATTTCAACTTAATTTATACTTGCCTCCTGTCCCTTTCTCCTTAGGCGCCATGGGCTGGACTGCAAGCCTGCAGGGTTTGCTGCCTGCGCTGAAGTCCCCGACCGCCACCTTCTAAATCTGCTAGCCTGCCTCTGCTTCTACCCTTCATCCCTGAAGCCAAGGTATGGTCACTCGCTCCTCTTGTGCTCCAGGCTCCCTGCTTGATCCTGCCAGTGCTTTGCGGCAGATCACCACCCACCCCCACCTGTCCACCCTATCTGGGCACTTTGCTTTATACTGGTGGTTGGTCACATGACTACTTATTACTAACTGTCTGATTTTCCGTTTGCTCCTTATTCTATCTGCCCACTAGGGGCTCCGCAGCTGTACTCTGAGCTCTTGCGCAGCTGTGTTTTTGTGTTATTTTGTTACTGCTGCTTTACTTTATTTAAATATTTATATGAAGTGCCTCATTTTCATGGCTGAGTTATTGCTTTAGGAACTGCTGCTACTATACTTTATCCTGATAATCAAATGATAAGTTCCTCTCTGTTAACCTGTGCCACACTGCTCTGCCTTATGTAAATTGTCCTTTTTGCACTGTTACTTACTTCTCTCCTATCTTATATGTCCATATGCCTCTCTATAATTCTAAGCATCTCTACTCTGCTGTAAAATTACTACCCATTCACTACTGCTGTCCTACTGTATTCTTATTTATTGTATGTTTATCTCCCACCTGTTACTCTGAGCTCCACTCACACTGCACACACACTGTTGACCTATTCACTTCCACCAAGCTATAGATGTGCCTTTCCTCCTGCCCCTTTCTCTCTTGCCCACATGACTCCTCTAAGGTCTCTCTTGCTAATCACCTGCATAACTATTTTTTTTGCATTGTGGTTTTCCCTAAACCCTTGTTCATTGTCCCCTGATGTCTACCCTTCTGATCCTACCAACTTTACTTTTTCTAATCTGCTTGCCCTATCTAGGTCACCACTGTCACACACCCACTCCGCAGGTCAGGCCCTCTGCTCCCATAGTGCCAACCTCTGAGCACAGTATTTTGAACAGTTGACAGAACAGGGTAAACCTCCTGTCTGTTTGTGGGTCCGAATCACCTTTGGTCTCAAGTTCTGGAGGGATTCAAACTGAGAACCTTATGCTAGCGTACCCAAATGTACAGGCTCAGATAATTCTGCTCTTCAGAGAATGCCAGATATCTGTTGCCTAAGGGCACATAACCAGGTATCCAAAATGAACCCTAAAAACTCTGTGAAAGACCTTAAGAAAAGTCTTACCTTTTCCCAGTTTGGTGTTACCATTATGCTTATAAACAGTGTCAACTTTAACCATCTGTACTTCACATGCAAAAGAAAGAATTTCGAAGGCACACTAGGCAGTCTCTTTAAATATAGATTTACTTAAAAATGGATAAAAAATATGTAAAAAGTAAACACAGAACCATTTATCACAAAGAATATAATCACTTAAAAGAAAACAAGGAAACAGTACAAACTCCTACCACAATACAATTAGACTTGTCTATCTAATGTATTATTACCTTCTTACAGTGCTTATAATTAGATGTTGTTGTTTCAGAGTCCAACAGGAATGTGTCTAAAGATCAGATACAGAATAGTTTAAACTGTCTCTAAACCTGCCTCTTCCATGATGTCACCTAGCTCCTCCTTGTATATTAAAAATTATACAACCAGGATGTCATCACTCAGGAGGTATATTAAATAAGGTGACCTCAGCAAAAACTAATTTCCCAATACGACTCTTTGATCTTAAGTCTTTCCTTTGATGTAGTGTGGTTTCCTGCTTTTCAATGACATCACATGATGTTTATGACTAACTCTACCATATCTCACTTAGGTGCAATACAGCTTTTTTAACACCAGCTGAAATTAACTGTTCTCCCTCTGAAGACATCATAAAATGGATATTTTCACTTCCTGGCTCCAAAGAAGCACAGCTCATCAACCAGGCCATAAAATGTGACTTCTTGGAAGTTAATCACATTACAGTGCTCTGTTGTTTAACATATCCTATCATTTGAACTGAAACCTGGGGGTCATCCCAGGAGCACAAGGTGTCTCATGACAGACAATCAACACTACATTTTTATAATACAAAATCATAGAGAAATCAGAACCAGCTGGCCAAGAGTCACAACCTTCCCTACCTAGACTGAATTTGGGGGGCTCTATCCCCTGCATGGGATGAGCTTCCCAAATCAATTCACTCCTCATAGATGCATGATAAGCCATCGCTGTTCTGATTGGTCACTCCAGCCCTATGTAGGATTGTCATGTCGTACCCTTGCAAAGCAAGACTCCATCTTAACAATCTAGCATTAGTTTTTCCCATTTGCGTCGACCAAACCAGTGGGTTGTGGTCAGTTTGTACCACAAAATGCTGCCCATATAAGTATGCCTCTAACTTCTTTAGGGCCCACACTATGGCAAGACACTCCTTTTCCACAGTAGAGTATGCCCGCTCCCTGGGAAGTAACTTTTTACTCAGGTACACTACTGGGTGATCTTTCCCTTGGTTGGATGTCTGACTCAGTACTGCCCCAATACCCACATCTGAGGCATCAGTCTGAACTAAAAAGGGTTTGCTATAGTCAAGACTTGTCAATACAGGAGCACTGCACAGTGTCTGTTTCAGTCAGATAAAGGCTTTCTCACAGGCTGGTTCCCAGGAAATTTTCTTTTGAATCCTTTTCTTTACCAGGTCAGATAGGGGAGCAGCCAGGGTAGTGTAATTTGGTACAAATTTCCTATAGTACCCTGCTGTCCCTAAAAAACTCCTGTCCTGCTTCTGCATTTCTGGTCTGGGCCATGCCTGGATCACCTCTATTTTTACCTGGTTAGGATGGAGCTGTTCCCGGCCTACCACATGCCTGAGGTATGTCACTTCTCCCATGGCCACCTGGCACTTCTCAGCTTTGACAGTGAGCCCAGCTCTTTGTATCCTGCCCTGCACTTCCCTAAGGTGGGATAGGTGTTCCTCCCAGCTGGTACTAAAAATGGCAATGTCATCCAGGTATGCCATGGCATACTCCTCAGCACCATTTAACACTTGGTTCACCAACCTTTGGAAAGTGGCTGGGGCGTTCTTCATTCTGAAAGGCATTACTTTAAATTCAAATAAGCCTATTGGAGTGATGAAGGCCGACCTCTCCCTAGCTCTGTCCGTCAACTCGCCCCTCCCAACTTGTCCAGACCTTCATCTGTCAGGGGCATTGGGTTGGAGTCTGACTTCGTGACTGCATTCAGTCCACGATAGCCCACACAGAAATGAGTAGAGACATCTGGCTTGGGCACAAGTACTACGGGTAAGGCCTAGGGGCTGTGGGATCTCTGGAGTACTCCTAAATCCAGCATCTCCTCTACTTCCATCCTAATGTCCTTTAGAACAGCCTCTGACACCCGATATGCTGTCTGCCATATGGGCGTCTGTGTCCCTGTCTCCACATTGTGCGTCGCTAAAGGGGTTAGTCCAGGCTTGGTGCTAAACAGTGGGGCAAAGTCTGCTAAAACCTCCCTTATTTTCTGGATCTGGTCCGAGGCCAGCTGGGGAGACAATTTAAATGCCTCCACAGAGGACTCCTGCTTAATTTATTCCAGCAAGTCCAGAAGGGGGTCTCCTTCATCTGTCCCCTTCCCAGAACTACATACTGCAAACACCACGTCAGCCCTATTAGCATATGCCTTCCTCATGTTGACATGGTACATCCTTTCTGTGTGTCTTCTGTCAGGTAACTCTATAATATAGTTCACGTCATTTACCTTCCTAACTACCTTGTACAGTCCTGCCCACTCAGCCTGCAGCTTGTCTTTCCGGACCGGAATAAGGACCATGACTTTCTCATCCACTATGTATGAGCGAGCTCTGACTCTGCAGTCATACCACACTTTTTGTTTATGTTGGGCAGCTGCCAGGTTACTCTGGGCTCTCCCCATAAGCTCCTTCAACCTTTCCCTAAACCTAAGAATGTAATCCACTAGGGGAGTTCTCTGGGTGGCGTGCTTGCCATCCCAGTCCTCCCAGATCAAGTCTGGGGGCCCATGTACCCAGCGTCCATATAAGAGCTCGAAAGGGGAAAATCCTGTAGACTCTTGGGGCACCTCCCTGTATGCAAGCAACAGGTGGGGAAGGTATTTCTCCCAGTCCCTCCCATGCTGTTCAGCAAACACCCATATCATTGACTTCAGGGTACCATTAAATCTTTCCACAAGCCCATTGGCTTGTGGGTGATATGGTGTTGTGCATCTCTGCACCACCCCACACTTCTCCCACAAACATTTAATCAGGTCTGACATGAAGGAACCCCCCTCAATCAGTGATAACCTCCTGTGGAAACCCAGCATGAGAGGAAATCCCAAGTAAGGCATCTGCCACTTTGTCTGTCCTCAGTGAAGATAGGACGACTGCCTCTGGGTACCTGGTGGCATAATCCACCACAGTCAGGATGAATCTCTTCCCTGAGGAGCTGGGGTATTTAAAGGCCCCACAATATCCATTCCCACCCTCTGGAATGGCTCCTCCACTATGGGCAATGGAATCAGGGTGGCTTGGGTTTTCTTGCCCACCTTCACTATTTCTTGGCACTGGTGACGAGACCTGCAATACTTCTTCACCTGCTGGGTGAAGTTAAGCCAATAGAAATTCTTCGCCAATCGCTGCATAGTGTGCGTTATTCCCAGATGACCAGACAAGGGAATATCATGTGCAGTTTTGAGCAACTGCTCACGATACCCCTTGGGAACAACAAGTTGCCTGCTTATCACCCCTCCCTCTGTCTGCACAGCCTGAGTATACATCAGTCCATTTTCCCAATAAACCTTATGACTGCCGTCACCTCCTTGTGCTCTGTCAGAGTCTGCCCAAGCCCTCAGCTTCTCTAGACTAGGGTCACTTCTCTCAGCAGCTGCAAACTTCTCACACATTCCCAAGGTATGGGACAGGTCCCCTTCAGTCTCTAAACTAGGGTCCCCAGTACTAGCATCAGGGCAGTCAAGATCACTGTCATCCCTAAGCCTCTGACAATGGGTCACCCCTTCCTCTTTGGAGTAACCCTCTGTAGCTGTGTGGTTAACTGCTACTGGGGAAATTTCTACCCCCTTTTCATTAGTCTCCCCATCCGGAGACACAGGCCGGGGAACCAGCCTCCCAGTGGTTTCCACAATGGCATCTGTGGGGTTCAGGGAACTACATTTTTCCCTTGTCACTTGGTTATGGGAAACTGCACACACCATCCCGTTTGAGATTGTTGCAAGGATGACATCCACTGCTAACATTTTGGCTGCACAGCTCCCCCGGTTTCACCCCAGTCTAGGAGAACACTAATGAGGGGCAATGTTTTCTCTTCACCAGTGAACCCTTGTACAGTGACATATTCATTGGGTATAAGCTGACCATGCGCTATCAGATCCCCTTTTACCAATGTCAGGGATGCCCCTGTGTCTCTTAACCCTTGTGTCTGTACACTATTTACCGAGACTGGGTGCATGTGTTCCTTCATGTTCACAGGCATGCTTCCAGGGACACACAAACAACCCACTTCCTTCCTAGCACCACCTTGTGTATTATTGCTCATCCGTTTGGGACACTGTCTGGCAATATGCTCAGTTTCTTTACACAACCAACATTCATTTCTTTTCTCAGAGAAATCTTTTCTCTGAAACCTGGGGCTAACTGATTTCGATGGATGCAGTGAGGGTTTTAACTGCCCTGAAGGTGTGCTTTTCCCTTTCTGTGCTGCCATGCCCACCCCATTCAGTCTCAGAACTGGTCTGCTCTTGGCATAGCGGTCTGAGAGTTCAGCAGCCTCTTGCACTGTTTTGGGATCTCGGTCCTCCAGCCAGGTTTTCAGCTCTGCTGGGCATGGCCAAAAAAACTGTTCTAATAAAATAGCATTTTAAATTTTATCTACAGAGTTTGCTTTAATCCTTCCCACCAATGTTTTAAAAACTGGCATTATTTCATGGTTAGCTCCTCATAGCTCATATCAGGGCTTCTCCTGAGCTTACGGACTTTAGCTCTGTATGTTTCAGCAGTTAATTCAAATTTAACAGTGCAGCTTTAAGTTTGCTGTAATCATTACTGTCCTCATTGTCCATTTGACCCAATGCATCCCCAGATTTCCCGGTAAGTAGCGGGGATAGCTGGAAGCTCCAGGACTCTCTAGGAATTTTAGCCTGAATACAAACTTTTTCAAAGGAATTGAAAAAGGCATCCATATCCTCCCCCTCTTTAAATTCGGCTATCAATTTGGAATTCAATTTGTACCCCAGTCCTGTAGTTGCAGTTAAACCCAAGCCACTTACCTGCTCTGGTGCTGGTGGTTGGAGTCATAGCTTCTCCAGTTCATGTTGCCTCTGGCGCTCTCACTTCTCTCAATCTGCCTCTTGTTGTTCACAGTCTGCTTCTCGGCGTTCTTGCTCTGCCTTTCAGCATTCTCGCTTAGCCTCCCTCTGGAACTCCAGCTCAATTCTGTGCAACTCAATCTGCAGCCTGAGTACTTCTGGCTCCAGACTGCTGGTGACCTTCCCCTGCTGCTGTGGCCCTTCACTGGCACTGGCCCTGCTGTAATCCTCATCGGATCTGGACACTGCACTGGCCGCTAGCCCTTCCCCACTCAAAGTTTGGTCTTTCACAGTCACAGTCAGTGACTCAGTGCTCTGGGTATTTGCTACCATCAGGGCATCCACGAGGTTCTGCCTGGTGGCTTTCACCTCATACAGGACTCTTCTGTCCCTGCATAGCTGCCTCAAGTAGTCTACAGTGTGCCCACTGTAGTTAGAAGCCATCTTCTTCCCTAACTACAGCTACTCTAACTTGCACTTTAGAAAAAATAAAACAGGTAGGACCTTGACTGTAAGCCAAATGATAAAGTTCTGTTTCCTTTTTAAAAATAAATCCCTGCCTTTTTTTGCAAGTGAGCTGTACAGTATCAGGCTGACACACTGAACTTAAAGCTTATATTATGAAAATTATCAGCACCGCTGCCAACCAATCTGTCACAAACCTATTCAGCAGGTCAGGCCCTCTGCTCCCACAGTGCCAACCTCTGAGCGCAGTATTGTGAACAGTTAACAGAATAGGGTAATGCTTCCATCTGTTTGTGGGTCTGAATCACCTTTGGTCTCAAGTTCTGGAGGGATTCAAACTGAGAACCTTATGCTAGCATACCCAAATGTACAGGCTCAGATAATTCTGCTCTTCGGGGAATGCCAAATATATTTCGCCTAAGGGCACATTACCAGGTATCCAAAATGAACCCTAAAAACTCTATGAAAGACCTTAGGAAAAGTCTTACCTTTTCCCAGTTTGGTATTACCATTAAGCTTATGAACAGTGTCAACTTTAACCATCTGTACTTCACATGCAAAAGAAAGAATTTCGAAGGCACACCAGGCAGTCTCTTTAAATATAGATTTACTTAAAAATGAATAAAAAATATGTAAAATGTAAACACAGAACCATATATCACAAAGCATACAATCACTTAAAAGAAAACAAGGAAAAAGTACTAACTCCTACCACAAAACAATTAGACGTGTATATCTAATGTATTATTACCTTCTTACAGTGCTTATAGTTAGATGTTGTTGTTTCAGAGTCCAACAGGAATGTGTCTAAAGGTCAGATACAGAATAGTTTAAACTGTCTCTAAACCTGCCTCTTCCATGATGTCACCTAGCTCCTCCTTGTATATTAAAAATCATACAACCAGGATGTCTTGTCACTCAGGAGGTATATTGAATAAGGTGACCTCAGCAAAAACGAATTTCCCACTATGGCTCTTTGATCTTAAGTCTTTCCTTTGATCTAGTGTGGTTACTTGCTTTTCAAAGACATCACAGGACTTTTAAGACTAACTCTGCCATGTCTCACTTAGGTGCAATATAGCTTTTTTTAACAGCAGCTAAAATTAACTGTTTTCCCTCTGAAGACGTCATAAAATGGATATTTTTGTTTCCTGGCTTCAAAGAAGCACAGCTCATCAACAGGGCCATAAAATGCGACTTCTTGGAAGTTAATCACATTACAGCGCTCTGCTGTTTAACATAACCTGTCATTTGAACTGAAACCTGGGGGTCATCCCAGGAGCACAGGGTGTCTCATGACAGACAATCAACACTATATTTTTATATTACAAAATCATAGAGAAATCAGAACCAGCTGGCCAAGCGTCACAGCCACTTGATCACTTCCCTCTTCTCATCCCAAAATATTTTGCCCATCTCACAGCCTTCCTATCTAAAAAGTACCTCACTGCAACTGCATCCTGCCCTCTCCTTTTTTACACCATAAGCTCTGGTATCTCATCATCATTTCCTTCTTACTGTCTATTGCTGATGATGTTGAACCTAATCCTGACCTGGCCAATCATGTCTCGCACATGGATGTAACTTGGAATGAATCCAAAGGTCTTCATGTTGTTCACCTCAACATCAGGAGCCTTCTCTGTCACCTGGCTGAACTTGAAGCATGGGTTGGACTTTATCACCCTGATATTCTTTGCCTATGTGAGACCTGGCTTAGGCCATCTATACCTGACACTGTCTGCTCATTGCCTAATTATAGCCTTATGAAGTCTGATAGTCCTACATCTAGACCTGGTGGGGGAAGGGTTGCCATATACTTCAAATCTCACCTCAGCCTCTCCACTCTGCCCTCTCCTGCCCTATCTCACTGTGAATCTCTATATGCAATCCTGTTGCTAGGCTCAAAGAAACTAAATATAATGTGCACCTACAATAATCCCAAAAGTGGGCTCCCAGGCCTACAGGAATTACTTGATGAAGTATCCCTTTCTGTGGGACAAAATTAGGTCATCATCCTAGGTGACCTGAACCTAAACTGGCTTGGTAAGGCCAGTGAGTCCATTTTGTCCCTGGTCCAAGCACATAAATTTCACCAACTCATAAAAGACCCCACCAGGGTTGCATCCTCCTCCAAACCAGGCACGCTAATTGAATACATTCTATCTAATCATATCGACAGAATCCTGTCATCCGGATCCTTAGTGAACACCATAAGTGACCACTCCACCGTTTAGTGTTTTTGGCATGCAACATCTGTCCTGACTCCCCCTCACAAGTGCATTACCTTTAGGAACTTTGTCAACCTTGATCGAGCCAATTTTCTGTGAGAAATTCAATTCCATTGAAGTCACTTTATTTATTTATTAGCTTTTGGTAACCGGGTAAGCACACTAGGCAAAAAATCCTGCCTATTTTCAGGCATGACCTGGGAGAGTACAATGCAACAATACAGCAACAATACAATATTACAATACAGCAGTGACAAACAATTATTAACACAATGCAGGAGAACTGTCCACAGACATACAAGGCAGATTTATAGGGTAAGATCACTGGGCCAAGGCTCTTTTTCAGGATCAAGCCAGAACTTAATTCAAAGAGAAGCTTAGATGGCATACAAAAAGAACAAACATGTATACTAAATACATTACATTACTAACGAATATACAATATATAGAATCATACAAGATTAATATATCTAAAAACAGTTACACACAGCAAGAGATTGCAAATAACAAAACGTTTTTTTTAAATATTTCTTGCTTAGAAATAGTAATGTAGTTAATATCCAATGTTTTCCATAAATTCAAGCATTATATGGAAAATGCTCTTCCCCCATACATGTAGCAGACCTTGAATGAACAGCCATAGCACACTAGGTGAACGTAACAGCCTAGTATCATCCCTAATTTTTAATAGACTAAACAATGAATATTTACAGCCCTGAACAAGTATGTTATTAGTCAAACAACCCAAAACATAAGAATTTGCCAACTTAGAAGACAGCCAACCAAGATCATTATATAAAACACAATGATGTATTTTAAATGGTTTGGCTAAGACAAATCTACAAATGGAGTTGAAAAATCTGTTAACCAAATCCAAATCCTTTTTTGCCAACTTTGTGAACAAGAAAGAGTTATAGTTAAGCAATAAGGCATGACAGGGTGTGGTATATCATGGGATATTGTCATGCCATGGGTGGTTGGGTATGAGGCCGCAGGTCGAGTGCGTCCAACCACCCGAGAAGTGCCAATATCCCATGATATACCACACCCTGGAGTGCCTTACTGCTATTATGAATTGGATCAATTAATATTTTATACATTTAATGTAAAAAAGAAAGTTCTAAAAATACTGTTTTTATATGAGTGTATGTAGACATTAAAAAAAAGTTAGTGTATGTCATGTTTTGGACAGTAGGTGGTGCTGTTGCATGAGGATTTTGTTACAAAGTCTTAATTCTCATAGTATTGCTGCTCCCCCCGAAGTTTAATTTACTTGATCACGTTGTCTGCTATGGAGCAACTGATGATATTTTTGGGCTTTTTTTGTTTGAGGAGGTGAAGATGTTTTTGTTTTATGTTTTATTTTTATTTCTGCCAAAATTGTGATGTGAAGTGAAAAGAAGCCATAGCCGGGTGGACAATAAACTGCCTACCAATGTGCATCACGGCTCTGCAAATTGAGAGAAGATTTTATTGTTATGATGTGTCCTAAGATTCTGGATTTAATGCATTTTGCCTGCAGTACTCGAGTCGTGCCATGCTTTTGAGGAAAGCGATATGGTAAGGCTAAAGCCGTGGTTTTCTTGAGGAGCCGGTTGTAGATTTTGCCATTTGGCGTGAGGCAGCATGGCAGTGAGGGGCAGTTTTCTGTGATGCAGCACTTGGCGCTGTCAAAGGAAGAAGAGAGATTTTTTTCTCTTTGGAGAGCGTGTGCTTTGGGTGAGATGTAAGGGGGGACAGTTGTGAGGATGTGTTTTTTTTTTTTATATAAATAGCGTCCGAGTGGAGGTCTGACTTGCTTCACCTGTGTGGATATGGAGAACGTTGCACTGGGAGTGAGGAGGCTGGTGGCTGGAGGTTTTTTGAAGCTGTGATGACGTAGCTCGATATCATCACAGCTTCAAAGACCTCTCAGCCAATTAGCTTCTTTGATTCTCGGCACCCAGTTCATAATATTCCTTACTAAATCATAAATTATTAATGGTTCACACTAAGCAATTTAGATATGGAACCAAATAGAATACATTCCATTTTTTTAGAGTTTAGTATCTAATGATGTTCTAACAACCATTTGTTCAAGGATGAAAAATCTCTGACAGCACTAGCATTGGCTTTGATCGTCTTGAACCCAGGCTACTGAAACTTGCTTTCCCCTTTATTGCGTTCTCCCTCGCAAATATATTTAACTTATCTCTCCATCATAGCTTACTTCCCAATATTTGGAAAGTTGCCAGAATCATCCATTTTCAAACAAACTCTGGCAGAGCCACTACGGCTGTAAATGCATTAACTAGATAAGGGTGTTTCATGGGCTTAAACATACACATGAATTGCCGTTGCATGCACTAACTGAATCAAAGTGCAGTACATTGAGGAAAGGCAGATATAAAAATAATGCCACCGTCTGTATTACAGTTACCTTTATGTTTCACATTTTATTGTATGCACTGCTATAACGATCAACTCAACAGAACCAGGCCATCATATACATGAAGATACTGTACCCTAATTGAAAACACTGCTGAGACAACTATATGTTGTGACAAGGTGGAAGATAAACACAATGCTGAAACATGTTTAGGAACATAGAAACATACATAGAAACATAGACTTTGACGGCAGATAAGGACTGCTTGGCCTACCTAATCTGCCCATTTCCCTACCTAGAGGATAAGCTGCAGATTCTATTTAACCAACAGCCTATTTCTTCCTACCCCCAACAAAAATTGCCTTATGTCTGTCCCATGCATTCTTGAATTCTCCCACAGTTTTATTCCACTGAGGTACTTAAACATTTCTACCATGTCCCCCCTCTCCCTCCTTTCCTCAAGGGTATACATATTAAGCTCATTTAGTCTCTCCTCATATGGCTTCTCTTGCAGACCCTGCACCATTGTAGTTGCCCTCCTCTGAACTGCCTCCATCCTGTCTATGTCCTTGCGGAGATGGGGTCTCCAGAACTGGACGCAGTACTCCAGATGGGGTCTCACCAACTGTCTGTACAGAGGGATAACAACTTCCTGTTTTCTGCTGGTGATACCTCTCCCTGTATATCCCAGTATCCCCCCAGCCCTCCCTAGTACCTTCTCACATTGCTTGCCAACCTTAAGGTCATCTGATATGATTACCCCCAGGTCCCGTTCCATTTTTGTTGTTGTTACCCCCCAATTGTGTAATCTTCCCCTGGGTTTTTGTTTCCCAGGTGCATTACTTTGCACTTCTTTGCATTGAGTCCAAGCTGCCATACTTCTGACCATTCCTCCAACCTTGCCAAGTCACTTCTCATCCTTTCCACGCCTCCTTGTGTATCAACCCTGTTGCAGATCTTTGTGTCATCTGCAAAGAGGCATACTTTTCCTTCCAGTCCTGCAATGTCACTTATAAAGACATTAAAAAGGACTGGACCCAGTACTGAACCGTGTGGTACCCCAGCAGTAACCCCTCTTTCTTCAGAGTGGGCTCCATTTACAATTACCTTCTGTGTCCTGTTGTTCAGCCAGTGTTTTACCCAGGCTACCACCCTGGGACCCACTCCCAGGCTGGTTAATTTGACTACTAATCTTTTGTGTGGGACTGTGTCAAATGCCTTGCTAAAGTCTAGGTAGGCCATGTCCACAGCCCCTCCCTAGTCTACTACTTTGGTCACCCAGTCAAAGAAATCAATTAGATTTGTCTGACATGACCTTTCCACTGTGAACCCATGCTGCCTTGGGTCCTGTGCCCCACTGGCCTCTAGGTACTCAACAATTCTTTCCTTCAGAAGTGATTCCATCACTTTCCCTACCACAGAGGTCAAACTGACAGGTCTGTAGTTTCCTGCCTCTGTCTTGGTCCCACTTTGTGAAGGGAATCACATCAGCCTTCTTCCAGTCTCAGGTGCCACACCATCCTCCCATGATTTGTTAAAAGGGTAGTCAGTGGTGTCACTAGTTCTCTGCTTAATTCTTTAGAATTCTGGGTGAATTCCATCTGGTCCCATTGCTTTGTCCACCTTCAGTTTTAGGAGTTCTTTCAGAACCCTTTCTTCTGTGAAAGGACTGGGATCGAACCCCCTCTCCAGAGTGCTTCTGTTAATTGGATTAGGCACCTCCCCCACTTCCTCTTTTGTGAATACTGAACAGAAGTATTCATTCAGTATCCCTGCTTTTTCACTGTCACTCTCTGCCCACCCACCATCCATTCTATTCTGCCTCACTATCCCTCCCTTTGTCTTTCTACACTCCCTGATGTACCTATAAAAGGTTTTATCCCCCTTCTTAACGAGTTAGCTATAGTTTCCTCAGTTTGTACCTTTGCTATTCTGACTACCCTCCCTGCTTCCTTCTGCCTTAACTGGTACAGTTCTCTGTCCTGCTCCTTCTGTGTTTCCTTATACTTCCTAAATGCTATCTTTTCTCCCTAACCTTCACACCACCTCTTTTGAGAACCATAGTGGCTTTTTCTTTCATTTTGATTTGTTTATTTGCTTCACACAAAGGCTTGTTGCCTCTGTGATGGCAGTTTTGATATTTCCCATTGTTGCTCCATCCCTCCTTCTAGCCTGTTTGCTGGTGCTTTTCTAAGGCACTTTCCCATCTTGCCAAAGTCAGCCCTCCTGAAGTCCAGAACCCTCACTTTTGTATGGCCTGACTCTGTAGCTGAGTTTATCATGAACCACACTGTTTGGTGGTCACTTTTTCCCAAATGGCTACAAGGAAGACATTTGATGTGTTTAATTGATTTTTTTAGAGACTGCTATTCACTACACACACACATAATTAGTATAATATAAAAGTGCATATACCCAAATGTCAATGTAAATCTTATACATTTCATTACACGTTATTCTCTTGAAGGAAGATCTTACTGTATAAGGCCTAAAAATGGGCATTAGGTAAAAGTAAACTGGGGTAGATGTTTTATTGAGGGTATTGCATAGTTTATCTTTTATTGCTGCTCCACCCCAGGCACACACAATATAAAAATCAACAACCCCTTGATGTGAAGCAACAGGAATGAGTTAGTACAAGGAGAGAAACAAGCAGGAGACTGAGTAAGTGGGTAGACAAGCATGAGTATGGTAAGTCAAATAACATTTCAAAAAGTCTCACTATTATAATTCATTTTTTACAAATGCGTCTGGACAGTTGAACATTTTTGTAAAAAAATAATAACAATGGTAGTTATTCCACATCTGTCCACAGGTGCCATGCATGCAGGTGGAGGGATTGGAGGCCCAGATACACCAGTCTGCCCTGTTCCTGAGTCAGAAGATTGTGGCAGAGAGACAGAGGTACTGGGGGTTCCATCGATAGCTGTTGAAGCAGAAGGAACCAAATCTGATGAGGCCAAAGTGGAGCTATTAAACTCATGTAAGCCCCTTCCACCTGTAGCTTCAGAAGAACCTTCTGAAGCACTGGGAAGGGAGGAAAGGTAAACAAGAACCTCCCTGTCCAGCAAAGAGACAGTGCATCTCACCAGAAAACACCACGCCCGGGAATGAGTGAGCAAAAATTGGGTAGTTTTGTGTTGGATGGGGAGACGAAGAGATCTATTTCTGTCTGACCCCACAAATCAAATAAGCTTTCGACCACCTCTTGATTTAGCTCCCACTCATGAGCACTGACAGTGGTGTGGCTGAGGCTGTCTGCCAGGATGTTGCTGACACCGGCACATAGTAATCAGGCAGAGGTCATGCTGGACTGCCCAGTACCACACTCGCATCACCTCCCGGCATAGAGGGTACGAGTGAGTGCCTCCCTATTTGTTCAGGTACCAGACCACAGACATATTGTCGATCTGAACCAGGAGTGTCCCCAGACATACAGTGGCGTGAAAAAGTATTTGCCCCCTTCCTGATTTTCTCTATTATTGCATATTTGTCACACTGGATGTTTTCAGGTCTTTAGAGAAAATGCAATATTAGATAAAGGGAACCTGAGTGAACAAATAACACTTGTTTTTTTTTTTTTTATTTCACTTATTTAATGAAAAAAGTTAACCAACACCAACTGGCACTGTGTGAAAAAGTAATTGCCCCCTTACACTTAATAACTGGTTATGCCACATTTAGCTGCAATGACTGCAACCAAACACTTCCTATAATTCAATATCAGTCTTTCACATCGCTGTGGAGGAATTTTAACCCACTCTTCCTCTCAAAACTGCTTTAATTCAGTAACATTTGGTAGGTTTTCGAGCATGAACTGCTGTTTCAGATCCTGCCACAGCATCTCTATTGGTTTAAGTCTGGACTTTGACTAGGCCACTCAAAACTTTAATTTTACTTCTTTTAGCCATTCTGATGTGGACTTGCTTTTGTGTTTTGGATCATTGTCTTGCTGCATGACAACCACGCTTCAGCTTCAGCTGACGGAAGGATGACCAGACATTCTCCTTAAGAATTTTCTGGTACAGAGCAGAATTCGTGGTTCCTTTAATTATGGCAAGTCATCCAGGTCCTTAGGCAGCAAAGCATCCCACACCATCAAACTACCACCACCATGTTTGACTGTTGGTATGGTGTTCTTACTGTGGAATGCTGTGTTTGCTTTCTGTGAGACATTATAGGATCCATGTCATCCAAAAAGTTCCACTGGACTCATCTGTCATAGAACATTTTCCCAAAGGCTTGTGGATCATCCAGGTGCTTCTTGGCAAATGAGAGGCGGCGTTTATGTTCTTCTTGGTTAGCAGTGGTTTCCCGCCTTGCTACTCTCACATGAAGCCCATTTTTGCCCAGTCTCTTTCTGATTGTGGAGTCATGAACACTGACCTTAGCTGAGGCAAGAAAGCCTGCAGTTCTTTGGATGTTGTTTTAGGATCCTTTGAGACTTCCTGGATGATTTACGCTCGCCCTTGGAGTAATTTTGGCAGGCCGCCCACTCCTGGGAAGATTCACTACTGTTCCAGGTGTTCTCCATTTGGAGATTATGGCTCTCACTGTGGTTCGATGGAGTCTCAGAGCCTCAGAAATAGCTTTGTAATCCTTTCCAGACTGATAGAGGGCAACAAATTTTTTTCTGATCTTTTCAGGAACTTCCTTTGATCATGGCATAATTTGCTTGTTGAATCTTTGTGCTGGCAACGTGACTCTGATGGTAAGGGTCAAAATAAGTGAGGTTTATATTGAGCAGGGCTGGCTGTAATCAAGCCTGGCTGTGTTCAATCAGCTGACTCTAATTATCCCTTTAATTGGGTTGATTTAACTAGGGGGCAATTACTTTTCACACAGTGCCAGTTGGTGTTGGTTAACTTTTTTCATTAAACAAATGAAATAAGTAAAAAAAAAAAGTGTTATTTGTTCACTCAGGTTCCCTTTATCTAATATTATATTTTGTCTAAAGACCTGAAAACATCCAGTGTGACAAATATGCAATAATAGAGAAAATCAGGAAGGGGGCAAATACTTTTTCACGCCACTGTAGAAGAGACTGGAAGGCCTGGAGGGCATACAGCATTGCCATCATTTTTAACATATTAATGTGTAGAGATGCTTCCAGCCGAGACCATGTTCCTTGGGTTTCATGGTCTCCTAGGTGGGCTCCCTAGCCTTGACACGAAGCATACATTTTAAGGGTCATGGTAGAAGCAGGGGGTTGAAAGGGGAACCCTGTGGAGAGAGTGGACAATTCCTGCCACCAAAGAAGATCCTTCTTCATGTACCCGGACACTAGGACCCTATGGTCCAGGTTGTCCAGACGCTGATCCCATCGGACATGAAGAGTCCATTGGATCACCCTCATATGCAGTCTGGCTAGAGGAACTGTAGGGATCGCAGCTGCCATCAGCCCGAGAAGATGGAGGATCGACCGGGCTATGGTCCAGCATGAGTTGACCACTAATTTGGCCTGTTCCTGCAGAGTCTCTGCTCTGTCCAGTGGGAGGAAGTCCCTGCCCTGGACTGTATCCAATGCCACCCCAAATCAATTGTAGGCACTGGAAGGGGAGAGGTGGGACTTGGGATAGTTGGCTGTTATTCCTAGTCTGGAAAAGAGGTCCAGGGTGAAGGAGCGGGACTCCCTCAGACTGCTCTGTGATGGGGTTACAGAAGCCAATCATCCAGATACAGGCACAATTTTATCCCTCTGTGGCATAGGGATGCAGCCATCACTGCTAGGCACTTGGTAAAAACCCAAGGCGCCAAGAATAGGCCAAAAGGGAGAGCCTTGAACTGGTAATGTTCCCCCTGGAAGGCAAACTGAAGAAAGTGGTGGTGGGCCTGAAAGACAGGGATATGTAGGTAAGCATCCTGCATGTTCAGCGCACAAAGCCAATGGCCCTTGTGGAGCAGGGGTCAAAGTCCCTTGATGGTGAGCATGTGGAACCTCTTATACTAGATGTACAAGTTGAGCATGCTGAGGTCCACAATGGGTCTTAGGTCATCTGTCTTTTTGGGCATTAGGAAGAAATGGAAGTAGTGCCCTCTTCCTATCTGTGCTGGAGCCACGGGCTCCATGGCTGACCTTTGCAGAAGAGCTTGGATCTCATCCCCTATCAGAGACAGGTGCCTTGGAGGATAATGGAAGAGGCCTGGAGAGTTGTCTGGAGGTCTAGCAACTCTAAGGTGTGGCCTCTTGTTATTAACTGAAGGACCCAAGAGTCTGTGGTTATGTCCTGTGACCCCGGAAGGTGGAGGGCAAATCTTCCCCTCTACTGGTTCCCCCAGAGGATCTGGAGGAGGTGGGGGGGTCTCAAACAAGTCAGGAGGCTGAGGGGAGGGAGCAGACAGCTCCTCTGGGGGGCTTCTGGGACTTGGCAGGGGGAGTAGGGTTTCCTGATGCTGGATACCAGCATTTGGCCTGGTGTTTGGCAGGGGCCTCTTTGGTCAATTGTTTCTGTTGCTGACAAAAAGACTGTTTGCCTTTGTAACCCCCTTGGTACATAAGGCAGACGTTGTGGATGGATTTAACATGGTACTGCAATTCAGTGATAATATCCTTGCTGTCACCTCTGAATAACATGGATCCCCTGAAAGGGGTATCCAGGATGGCGGTCTGGATGTCTTGTGCCAGGCCAGCAATCCTGAGCCATGAAATGTCACCTAATGCAGACAGCAGTGGCTGTGGTGCAAGCAACTATGCCTAATATGTCATAAGTGGCCTGGAAGGCATGATGACAGGAGAGTTTAGCAATTCTCACTGTCTTGGCAATCTCAGCCTTAAGCTACTTGTCCTGGATAGCCTCCAGCATGGACTCAAGTGATGCCAGTGAGATTTCTGGTAGGAAACCATATGAGCCACATAATTAAGGGACCTGAAAGTGCAAGTAGAGGAGGAATGGATCTTGTGACTGAAATTGTCCAGCTGCTTAGACTCCTCATCAGGAGGACACATGCTCAAATGTTACAGTCGTGGGCAACAACCGCGTTCACATTAGGATGGCCAGTAAGGGGTGTGACCCCCATCTGGGGGGTGGTACATCCTGTCTGCCTTTTTTGAAACAGCCAGAATGGAGGAAGGCTGTTGCCAGATAGTGGACATCAGGTCTTCGTGGGGCCCAGTCCATGGCAATATGAGCATAGGAGCTGTGTCAGTCATGTCTAGATGCTCCACAGGCCTTTTCTGCTTTGCATCCTGTTCCTGGATAGCCCAGTAATAGGCATTTTGTATAGTTATGAGGAGTTCTGCAAAGGAAGGGTCCTCTGGAGGGGACTTCATGGACTCCTTAGGCTGAGGCTCTGTAGGTGTATGCATACCAGAGCTGGAGAACAAGTTGGAGTCAGAGTCTGAAGAGTGCCTGCTGGGGGTCTGAACCCTTTTTAGAGGAGTGTCCTGGGTTTTATCCCCGACCTGGTGTCTAGAGGAGCCTTCTCTGGAAAGGTGTGAATCCACAGGAGAGGCTGATCTAGGGATCAGAAAGAAGGTGAGAGTAGAGGCTGCCACTGGTTTCTGATGGTCAATCTCTGAGGCTAGTTGAGTCCTATCCTCCTAAATCAGGGTCTGAAACACTGCCTGGGTATCAGCCTGAGGCTGCTGTGGAGGCAGAGGCTGAGGCTGAGGAGGAGGAGGAGGCTGGTATAATGGATAGCCCAGCATATGATATTGAGGGTATCCATGAGCCTGATAGGAGTAGTGAAAGCCAGAAGGAGCATACCCTTGATTAGATGTAGCCCAGCGTCTGGTACCCCAGTACATAATGGGGTTAATGACCAGGCATTGGATACCCTGGCGAAGCGTACATTGGGTATTGCGTGTGTGGGTGGATAGCCTGAAAAATTGCCAATAGGTCCAGCCAGAGGTGGAGCTGAAGACCCAGCAGGAGGTGGGGCCGAAGGCATGGCAGGAGGTCCAGAAGGACCAGGCATCAGCCCCATAGAGACATTCAAAGTGGCTGGCACTGGATCAGGCACAGATATGTCCAGCACCAGAAGATCGGCACCTGGGGGCATGATGGAAGGCCATCCATCATTTGAGGAATGACTGGAGTGCCAGACATACCCTGACCAGTGAAGGGTCACCTGGCGAAGGGTCACTGGCATTGGGGTGTGAGTAGAACCTGATGGAAGACCTGCCGTCATGTTGGGAGCCAGAGTCCAAGATGGTGGAACCTGGCTGTCCAAAGGGGCTCGGGTTGAAGAGATCCAGACAGAAGGTCCCTGGAGGGATTAATGGTAGGTCCAGTGGGAGAACCAGGAAGAGACTGACCTGGTGAAGGAGGGGGAACCACCAGATTAGTGCTCACCTTCAGCTCTTGATTGTCAGGCAAGCTCGGAGGGTCTGGTTGGGTCAGTGGGAGTGAGAAACCCTCTAAAGACTGCTGTATGTCTGGCAGGTGGCTCAACTCAATGTCAGGGGTATCCTTCAACCCTGACATGAGATCCTCAGCTCTGCAGCCCCCAGAGGAACCGGGGAGTGACTTATCAGCCGTGGCTATGCAGATGTTAGAAGAGCTAACATTCAATTTATTGGCTTGGACCATGCAGAAAACAGTGGAGCTGGAGTCCAGCTTACCAGCTGTGACCTTGCACTCCTCAGTGGGGCCGGGGAGTGACTTATTGACCTGGCTACTGGTGATAGACCCTGAGGAATATATGAGCCTTAGGAGCACAATAGGGGTTCCATCATCGAAGAAGAGCCCTGACTGCACCGTTAGTAAAGCAGACAGGGAGGCCGTGGTCTGATCCACTGGAGCAGAAGGAGACCTGGCAGTAGGGGTACTTACCAAAGTGGTGCCCGATGGTCACTGCCAAATGGATGGAGACCTATCCTAGTCTCGGTGCCTCTCCTTGTCCTTTTTCTTCTTTTTGGGTTCTGGTATTGGAAAAGAAGATTTTTCCTACAGCAGCTCCTTTTTCATCAGAGCTAGGCACTTTTCAGCAAGTGGGCTTCAGGCTTTTTCTTGTGCCTAATCTGTATGGCCTGGTTGAAGGACTGGTAGGGCGCACAGTCCTTGACTCGGTGTTTGGGACCTGGGCAGATCACACAGCAGGAATGCTCGTCCACATGCAGGATCTGGGTACCGCAGGACTTGCACTTCTTCTTTTTGACGCATCACTCAACTGTTCATGTTTCTGAATTGTACCTCCAACTATATCCCATGCTGTAAATTTGTCACTGTTATTTATTTGCTTCCCCTTTCTTCTGTATATGCCTCAAAATCTCTGTATTAGACCTGTTTATGTTAGACCTGTTTATACTGTATTTTACTATTTAATTGTTTGACCTGGTGTTCTGTTCTCTTTTTATGCTTAACTGGATGTTTGCGTTTATGGGCATTTTTGCTCACATACCTTTCAGTATAAAATAAAGATTGATTGGCTGATTAAAAACTGGACTGATAGACCTGAACCACAGCAGTTCTGTAAAAATCCAAACTGGCCATACTGGGTGCAGCCTGCACAAATACTGCTGGTCCAATCACTCTGGCTGCACTGTTCAGTCTGACTTTTACGTATATGGTCTGCTTTCTTTGGCATGGTTGAAAACGGAACCATCAGGGCCAGACCAGATAGGTAAAAGCCAGATTAGATAATCTGGAGTGAGTGGATCAGCAATATATGCACAAGCTGTGCCCAGATTTTACAGCTCTGGTCTGCGGTCTGGTGATCTGGTTTTTACCCATACCCCACTGCATGTGGCTTAGTGACATACTGTACAGATGGATGCAGATTCTAACCCATTGAAGGTTGAAGTTTCAGAAAACCATTATGCTAAAAATACCAAGACTCACTCAATTCCTGATGATCCTCCACACCCAAGTCTGCCTCTTCTGCTGCCATGAGCGCCCCCATCCATGAAGTCCCATTCTGCTGTGGCAGCCCCCCCAACCAGATAATTTTCCAGGGAGCAGTTCTTTACATCACATCAACTAAATTACTGCTAAACTCCTTATTTTTAAACATTTTGTTGAGAAATGTTTGTTTTAGTATATCCATGGTCAGGAAAAAATGAATTTGTAAAAGAAACCAAATACAGCATGGTATGAACTGATCAAATTCTTTGTGTGACCTACAGTAAGCAAAAAAAAATTGACACACTTGCCTACTTATTTACAAGTGAAGCAAATGTGGTTACTATCATTCAGTTGTAAACACCTATAGTCACAAATTGCAGGTTAAGAACATTCAGTAGAATATAAACAGTAGCCCAGAACTGTCTACCTGAGAAAATGAAGCTGGTGTATTATTTGGAAACAGGCATCACTTGGACTCTTTGCTATGGAATGTCCTGCAAAGTAACTGAATGACTGCTCTTAGGATGGTGGCTTAATGAGGTGTTCATATGGGGCTGAGGGCACAGCAGAGCTTATTTGTTATGCAGAAAGCTCCAGGAAGTGTTCAACCCATTCTACTTCCAATAGCTTCCTATCATGTCTGTACTAGCCATTGGTAATCTGACACAGGATGACTGCAGGAAGATATGAATTAACTTTATGTGGGCTCGATTAACTCCTCAAGCCAGAGGAAAAATAGTGCTCTACAGCTTCCTATATACACACACACAGGCAGCGTAGTAATGAGGCTTCAGTGGAGAAATCTATTTTTAACACTCTATCATGTTGTTTTTTTGTAGCAAAAATGACATCAGCCATTTTCTGAATGCAAAACCTCTGCTGGGCTACACCCACAGCCATAAAAGGGGACTCTAAGGACATTGCAACTATCACCCTATAGCTATCTTCTTGGTTCTGGAAAAAATTTTAGAGAAATCGGTAGCTACACAAACCATATCCTTTCTGCTGGACAACAACCTTCTCTCAGACAGGCAACACAATTTCCATACAGGTCATAGTACTTCCACAGTCCTTCTTAAATTTACTAATGACGTCCTCAAGGCTATGGACAAGGGCCTTCTCACTGGTGCGATTTTCGTAGATCTAACCAAAGCATTTGTTCTCACTGACCACCCCCTTCTCCTCATGAACCTGACATCTCTAGGTTTCTCACCACAAGTAGTGGACTGGTTTGATGGCTACCTATCAAATTGGAAACAGTTCATTAAGTTTAACTCTGCCACTTCTAATCCAACAGTTATTAATATAAGTGTTCCTCAAGTGTCAATCCTGGGTCCTCTCCTATTCTCCATTTTTATAAATAAGATCTCTCTATCTACCCCTTTGTGCTCATCCCTGTGTATGCTGACAACCTGGTTCTGTATTGCAGCTCCAGGGATATCACTGACATCAACTTAACCCTCTCATTGGATTTCAATGCTATTCAGACCTGGCTCTCCAAAAACAAGCTTGTCTTAAATGCTACATAACTCAAGCAATGCTTTTTGGGTCTGAAATCAAGCTCAGAAACAATAACAACATATTAAAAATCCATTATGATAATGGCTCCTTGTTAGACATGGTTAGCGCTTTCAGATACCTGGATGTGTTGCTTGATGGATCGTTGAACGTTACCCAACACATCTCCTCCATCTGTAAATCAGTAAATATGAAAATTGAAGTGGCTTATAAAACTAGCTATGCTCTTCCCCTCTCTGCTAGACTGGCTGTTGCTCATGGTATCCTTCTCCCAGCCCTCACCAATGGTGCTGTTACATTCTTAGGCACCACTAAGAACTCTCTTCAAAGATGGGACACAACTTATAATAATATCTGCCACTACACCTCTGCTTCCTCTAATAGAAAACACCACTGTTAGCTCTATGCTGTCATTATTAGATTTGGAACCCCTGTTTCACTAGCCTCTATGCTGTCCGGGCAAGCCCCCCTCACATGGTCTAAGGTCAGCTGACCAATCTCTCCTACTTATACCAAGGTGTAAAACAGTCAAGGGTACTATCGCCTTCTCCCATGCTGCCCCTCACTACTGGAATGCCATTCCCTTAAATGTCCTGCAAGCATCTAATCATGTCCTCTTCAAAAAGAAACACCTGGATTACCTTACTAAATTGACAATATGTACATTCTTCCATCCACCATAAGTCCCTTATACCTACTACTGTTGGTTTTCTCCCCCCCACACTATTCCAATCATTCCACTAGTTCCATCTATTCTCTTCCTATCTCCCTTATCCATATCTCTGATTACCTCATACCATTTTAGGCCTCGGCCACTGCTCAACTCTCATTTTGCTCTCCTGCTTCATTTTGTTCCTAGCTTAAACTGCTTTTATGTAGGTTTTCTCTGTAATTGATTGTCACTTATTTACATTATTGTAATATTATTATCTTATCTCTAATTATCTCTATCTTGTCTCTGTATTTTTGTTGCTATTTTTGCCCTAGTTGTAAGCTACTATCGTACCTTAGACTTTTCATTTAGCTGTATTGTATTTCCATTTCTCTACAACATGTTGCACTTTATTTTTGTCCTGTATCACTCTATTGTACTGGCTGTTCATCCCCTGTACTGTATTTTCTTATTTCAGTGAAATGTACTGTATTTTCGTACAATGTCATGTATCACTTTGTTGTAACCTCCCGGGTCGTGCCTGAAAATAGGCATTTCTATGTCTAGTGCACCCTACCTACCAAAAACAAATAAATAATATATACCCTGGAAGAGAGGAGGGAGAGGGTGGAAATGATAGAGACCTTTAAATACCCCACAAGGGTAAATAAATGTATAGGAGGGAAGTATTTTTCTGAAAAAAAGATGCTCAAGAACAGACACTGTGCTGTAATTACTTTCCTTTTAGTCAGACACTGAGCTGTAATTACTTTCCTTTTAGTCAGACACTGAGCTGTAATTACTTTCCTTTTAGTTGTTGGTACAGTATAAGTGCCATGCTTATACTGTACTGATATTGTGCTTTTACATTTAATTTGGGCAGGAGTAAGGGATTCAAGCAGACAAGTTGGTATTTGTGTGTTTAAAAGTTGCAGTCTAGCCTGTAAGTACAGGCATCATATTACAGGGGATTAGTGCTGTTTGATTGTGAGGTGTAACTGCCATCTCAGTTAGTCTTCAGTTAGTGGAGGGGGAGAAGGAGCCTTTAGCTGGTGGCTGTGAGTGTAAGTAGATCTGAAAGATTTTCTTGGCTGATATTTCTGTGTGTTTGTAATTGCATTTGAGGGCTGGTCTTAACTGCTATTTATTGTGCTTTTACATTTAGTTACATTTAGCAAGGATTCTAGCAGACAAGTTGGTGATTGTGTGAGGTGTCACTGCCAGCGGACTCCTGGGCTGATTGTGTTTTGACACAGCCTGTGGTGTACTCCCACCCACCCCACAACCCACCCGCCCCAAGGCTCACTACATTTATTGAGTGAGTCCCATAAGGCCTTGCAACATCCTAATCCTATTATGGTGATGCTTGGGTAGTGCTGGCTACTGCTTCTTGGGTACTGTTTGTATCAATTGCTCGGGCATATGCTGGCTACTGCTGGGAAAAAGGTAGATTGATTGAGTGTATACGGATTGGAGGGTACTTTTAGATTGTAGATTGATTGAGTGTATACAGATTGGAGGGTGCTTTTATTGCTGAGGGGGCCAATATTGCCCACACCTAACAGTGAGGATGGGCTCGAATGATGCAAGAGACGGTATCTTTGGGAGGGTGATTGGGTGTACGGGGTGTGGGGCAGCCATAATATTGAATTGGACATGGAGGTTTGAGGGATGCTGAGTGTGTTATCAGTTGGCCGGCCTCATGTGGGAGGTCGAGGGGATCAGGAAGCAGTTGGAGGGAGGGAAGGAGGTGAGTTGGAGAGGAAAGGGGGCAGGAATCATATGATGATAGGTGAGGACAAAATGGCATACCCCAGGGTATAGGGGCAGGAGTGAGAGGACTAGGACCACATGATCACTCTGGCGGGGAGAGACATGAAAATACCAGTTTATGGTCTTCACTCCAAAAGGAGGGGGCAGCCCAGAGAGAGCCAAGGAGGGGAGAGAGGAGGAGGACAGAAGGGGGTGAGCTTGAAGCAGGCATCACACTTACAAACCGCTTCACCCTGCTGTACCCGGATGATGAGGTGGAAGAGGTTGGCGGGCAGGGGGTGCAGGATGACAGGGAGGGATTGGTCAGGTGTCGGGGGGGCAGGGGATAGGAGGGAGGCCTGATTCAAAGGAGGGGAAGGCATGGGGAATGTGAGACCAGGTCACCAGATGGGCAGGGAGGGGGGCAGGAGTCCGGGTCTGAGGGAGGTAAGGCAGAAGGGGATGCACAGAACAGAGTCAGGGTGGACGAGGCCAGGAACCAGGACAGGGCAGAGTTGAGGAAGGGAAAAGTGGACAAGGAGGGGGGTGAGGAGGGGAGCACTCTGGGTAGGCCAGCTCCGAGACTGAAATTTCCAGAAGAGGGGGGTGTAGAGAGCACTAGGGCACAAGGGTCCATTACTGCAGAACCTGAGGGGAGGAGAGGAAAAGGAAAGCAGGAATATGAGGCCTGGGTGGAGAAGTCAATGGCAACAGACCAACCGGGGAAGAGTTAAGAGGGAGAGACTAGCGAAATTCAGGCTGTGAGGGGTGTGAGGAGCAAGCTGGGAGAGGGAGACAAAAGAGGGAGCCCGGAAGGGCACAATCAAACTAGTGATGCCCAGGCTGTGGGAGGGGCGAGGAGGAAGCAGGGGGACCACAGTCAGGAGAAAGAGTCTGGAATGACACGTACAGACCTGTGACTCCCAAGTTGCAGGGGGTGAGAGGAGAAAACTGGGGGACATAGGCAGAAGAAGGAGCCTGGAAGGGCATGCACAAAATAGAGACACCCAGGCTGTGGGGGGTGCAAAGAGCAAGCTGGAGGACCTAGACAGAAGAAAGAGTATGGAAGGGCGCAAATGGGCTAGTAACTTGGGGGGAGAGGTGACGGTGTTCCTGCTGGGTGACTCCATGATTAGAGGTATCCAGTGGGAGGGGGTTGGGGAGGGAAAAGGCAGCCCAGTCAAGGTTAAATGTATCCCAGGCCTATCAGTACATAAGGCCACATTCCAGCTATACTCAATGGCAATGGACTTCGGAGGATCCCCAGACTTTCTAGTTCACCTGGGAACAAACGATTTAGAAGGGAACAGTGAACTGGAGATACAGGCAAGATTCAGGGAATTGGCCAGGGTTTGCCACTCTATAGGATGCTCAGTCTCCTTTTCTGAGATACTGCCAGTACCAAGGGCAAGCGGGGAAAATAAGCAAAAACTTAGGAGGTGAACCAGTGGCTCAGGGAGTAGTGCAAGTCAGAAGGGTATGGATTGATGGGGCACTGGGGTGATACATGAGAAGACAAGGGGTTATATGCCAGGGATAGGCTGCACCTCAACCTGGAGGGGAAGGAGATCCTTAAACTAAAACTTTTTGGATTCATTGGTGATAGGTGGGGTTTAAACTTGTAAAGGGGGGAGGGATAGAAAAACTGAAAGCCCCAGCGAGGAAGCTTGAGGATTCAGGACTAGATCATGCAAAGTGGGCTGTGGGTAGTGTTAAAAGACCAGGGGGAGCTGAGTGGGGGAAGAGAGATGGGGGATTGTGCTGGGCTGAGAAGACTGGAGAGGGAGTTGGGTGGAGGACAGTCCTGATCAATGCCAGGAGCATGGGCAATAAAATACCAGAGCTCCAGGCAATGCTAGTTGAGGGTGCAGCAGACTTGGCGGCAATTACTGAGGCATGGGCCACCCAGAGGCATGATTCGTACCAAAATTTAGAGGGATACACAATGTTTAGGAAGGATAGTGGGATGGGAAGAGGAGTGTGTGGCATTGATAGTCAAAAATGACATAGTAGTTGGTGGAATCGAGGGGGCAGAAGGAGATGTGGAGGCAATTTGGGTAACCCTACAAACGAGGGGGGGGTAAAAGATTAAAAATAGGGGTGGTGTACAGACTCCCCTGCACTGGAAGCGGAACTGGAGGATGATCTGACTGAGAACATCAGGGGTCACTGTGGCCTCGGAAAGGGCAGGGTGGGGATCGTGGGCAACCTGAACATGCCGGGGGCAGACTGGGGCACTATGACATCCTCGGTGGCCAGGGAGCAGAGGTTGATGGATGTCTTCCAGGATGCCTTCCTAGTCCAGCATGTGGGGGAGCCTAGTAGGCAGGATCAGATCCTGGACATTGTCCTACCAGATAGTGACCAGATAAGGGGCCTGGAGGTGAGCAGCCCATTGGCAGGCAGTGACCATGCCATGGTTTGGTTTCTTATGTTCCTGGGGGGAGAGGAAATTTGCACTAACACAGAAGTAATAGATTCCAGGGGGGCGGACTTTGAGGGCATGGGAAGGATTCTTAAAGGGTGCTTGGATGAGATAAGGCCAGACATGGATGCTGGTAGCTGGTGGGAGACCATGAAGGAGGAGGTGCAGGAGGCTTCGAGGGCCTGCCCAAAGGTAAGGCCTGAAATGTAGGGGCCAGTAAGCCGTGTTGGTGGACCTGAGAGGCAGGAGGCGGTGAGGGAGACAAGGCCTCTGCGCTCTTAAAAGCCCAAGGGGCTTAGAGAGGGAGAGTATGAGTTCCTGCATAAGAGGGTCACCAGGGGGGTAAGGGGGGGCCAAGGTGAAGAAGGAGCTTAACCTGGCCAGGCATACCTGCAGGGGGAGAAAGGAGTTTTAGACATACATAGGGGAGAAAAAACAAGTGAGGGCACAGATCAGCAGGATTAGAACTGGGGAGGGATGGGTGCAGGAAGCTGGGGAACAAGCAGAGGTGCTAAATGAGTACTTTGCCTCAGTCTTTACTGGGGGAGGTGGGGGATCTTTCCAACCCGATGGGAGGGTAGAGAAGCCCACTGAACCAGGAGGTCAGCTGGAGACTGAAGGACCGGATGAGACTAGGGTAAGGGATGGGTCGTATCTAGAAGGGGAGGAGAGGATACATGAGGAGGGGGGATGGAAGGGCAAAATCACAGCGGATAGGGTGAGAGACGCCCTCCGGTCACTAAAGACTGAGAAGGCGCTGGGGCCAGATGGGCTGCAACCAAGGGTGCTGAAGGAACTGGCGGACGTGCTGGCAGCTCCACTGTCCTCACTCTTCAACATCTCCCTGATGACAGGGTGGGTGCCTCAAGAATGGAAGGTGGCTCATGTGGTGCCTATCCACAAGGGGGGTCCAGAGAGGAGATGGGGAATTATAGACCCATTAGCCTAACGTCTGTGGTAGGCAAGTTTATGGAGGGCATTATCAAGGAGAGGCTGGGGGGGCAGCTGGAAAGGTTGGGGCACCTGGATGACAGGTAGTATGGTTTTGTTCTGGGGATATCGTGCCAGACTAACCTGGTGGAGCTTTATGACTGGGTGATGGGTGCCCTGGACCGACATTGGCCGGTGGACGTCCTATATCTGGATTTCAGCAAGGTGTTCGATTCGGTACCCCACAATGGCCTACTAACAAAGCTGGGGGGATGGGGTTGGGGGCAGTTGCTCAGGTGGGTGGAAAACTGACTTATGGGGTGAATACAGTGAGTGGTGGTTGAAGGGATAGTCTCCTCCCCAGAAGGGTCATCAGTGGGGTCCCCCAGTGTTCAGTCCTGGGGCCACTCCTGTTCAATTCCTATGTCTCAGATATAGGGTGGGGTGTTAGGAGTAGGTTGAGTCTCTTTGTGGATGAGTCAAAACTGGGAGCACTGGCAGAAGGGCAAAAGGGGAGCCAGGCCCTGCAGGGTGATCTGGATACCCTGGTGGGGTGGGCAAGAAAGTGGGGGTTGAAGTTCAATTCAGGGAAATGTAGGGTGCTGCATCTGGGAGTCAGAAACCCAGGACATGCATACACCCTGGGGGGATCCACACTGCAAGTCACATCGGGCAACAGGGACTTAGGGATAGTGGTGGACAGCAAAATGAATAACACAGAGAGTTGTCGAAGAGCTGCAGCAAAAGCAAACAGGATACTGGGCTGCATAACCAGGGGGATTACCTCCAGGAGGAGGGAGGTGATCCTCCCTCTGAATAATGCCCTGGTTAGGCTGCATCTTGACTACTGTGTGCAGTTCTAGAGACTCCATCTTAAGAGGGACATAGCACTGATGGAGAGGGTCCAGAGGAGGGCGACCAGGATGATTCAGGGCATGGAGGGTAGGACCTATGAGGAGAGACTGGATGAACTCAATCTGTACACATCGGAGGAGAGATGGGACAGAGGGGACATGATAGAGACTTTCAAGTACGTAAAGGGGATAAATAAGGGTGGAGCCAGGAAAGCATTCATACTTAAGAAGGGGGGAACTACCAGGGGGCACGAGTGGAAGCTGGATGAGGGGGGAAGTGCACGGGGGGACTCAGGAGACACTTCCTCACAGAGAGGGTGGTGGAACCATGGAACGCACTGCCCAGGAATCTGGTGGAAGAGACCACAGTGGAAGGATTCAAGAAGGGTTGGGACAGGTACAGGGGGAATCTGAGGCCAGGGAGGGCCACCTCTGGGGCTGGGGGGGTGAAGGAGCGAGGTCCCAGTAGGGGGCTAACTTCCGAGCAGACACATTAGACCATGGGGCCTATTCTGCTGGCTTTTACTATGATACTATGATACTATGTTAGGAGTTACTGGAGGGGAGTCGGTTCCTAAATCACTCTCTGATTTGAATCTTTTGGCATTTATTGTTTCCTTTCCACTAAATACTGTTTTGCCCCTTTAAATAGATAGCAAATTGTATAATTAAATATTCACTGATTAATACCAGTAAGTAATGAAAAACTATTTAAAAGACAAAGAACCTCTGTGCGTAAACACTGAGGCAAGGGTTACCCCAAAGGGCATTTGGCTGGGAAGCCAAGTTTCAAGAAAATACAAAATCACACATGCCCCCACAATGCAAAGCATCACGGGCTGCATATGCAAATCACCACAGAATGTTATGCTGGTCCAACTTTAAGCAGAATTGCATGGTGCCGAAAGGCCTCTCACACAGTTTGCAAAGGGTGCTAACAGAAGACTGAAGTAATGAAAAAAACTCTTAACAGCAAAAATTGCAAAAACTTAGTATAGTCCTGAGGCAAAAGAATTTGTCCATATTTTATGCTTATAACAGTTCTTATGCTTATAGCAGTTCCTCGTGTGTTTCAATGTCACCAAGAGAGAGGTGGATAGGGAAAATTACCTAAGGTTGGCTAGTGAGGCAAGTAAGGAAGGCCAGCAAGCAAAGGCACAGAAGGAGCTGCAGATAGCTGAAGGAATTAAGAAGGGCATAAGGTTTTCATTCGCTATATAAGTGAGAAAAGGGACAAGAAGGAAGGGATTATTAGGTTTAAGAAAGAGGTGGAGTGGGTGGAGGATAATGGGGGAAAAGCAGAGATACTAAATGAATACTTCTGTTCCGTCTTCACCAGGGAGGATGGACCAGTGCCTTCAGGAGGGAAACAAGGAGTGGGGAGGGGAACACAGATGCAGTGATAGAGAAGGACAGAGTGAGGGAGGGGCTGCTGGCATTGAAGGTGGACAGATCACCAGGCCATGAAAGAGTACATCCAAGGGTACTAAAGGAACTGGCTGAGAAGCTGGCAGTACCACTGGCAGACCTATTTAATAGTTCACTAGAGTCAAGCATGGTACCACAGGACTGGAGAACAACACATGTAGTGCCCCTCCACGAAGTGGTCCCAAGGATGACCCAAGGAATTACAGACCAGTCAGGCTGACCTCCATTGTGGGCAAGCTCATGAAGACCATACTAAAGGAAAGGTTGGTGGAATATCCAGAGAGCATTGTCTCCAGGATGAGAGGCAACATGGGTACATGGGGGTGGGGGGGAAGATAACGTCAAACGAATCTCATGGACTTCTTTGACTATGTCACTAAGACAGTAGACAGGGGCCAAGCGGTAGACATCCTCTATCTTGATTTCAGCAAGGTCTTTGACTCTGTGCCACACAAAAGGTTGATCAGGAAGTTAGTGGATCTAGGGGTTGGGGAAAAGATGGCTAGATAGGTGGAAGACTGGCTGAGGGACAGAACCCAGAAGGTAGTTGTGGGGGGAGAGTTATCTGGCATCAGAGAGATAACTAGTGGGGTCCCGCAGGGCTCAGTGCTGGAGCCGGTGTTGATCAATGTCTTCATCACTGACATTGGGGATGGGTTTAAGGGCAAAATGTGCCTCTTCGTAGATGACACCAAGCTATGTGGGAGAGTGGACACAGCTGAAGGAATACAAGACCTACAGGAAGATCTGGAAAAGCTGGGGAGGTGGTTCAGGATCTGGTAGCTTGGCTTCAATGCCTAGAAATGCAAAGTTATGCATATTGGAGCCAGGAATCCCAGGACAGAGTACTACCTGGGTGGAGTCCTAGTATCTGCATCAGGGGAGGAGAAGGACCTGAGAGTGATGATCATTAGTGACCTGAAGAACTCCACACAGTGCAAGAAAGCAGCAGCAAAGGGAAATAAGATGCTGGGATGCATATCTAGGGGGATCAGAAGTAGGAGAGAGGAGGTTTTACTGCCCTTGTACAGGTCACTGGTAAGGCCGCATCTAGCGTGTGGAGTTCAGTACCGGTGCCCACACCTCAGAAAGGACATTAACCTGCTGGAGAAGGTCCAGAGGAGGGTACAAAGATGATAGTGGGTCAGCAGTGTAAGGTATATGAGGAGAGGTTGAGGGCACTGAACATGTACTCCCTGGAAGACAGGAGAGAGGGGACATGATTGGGACCTTCAAGTACTTGAAAGGGATAAATAAGGTTGATAAGAAGAGTCTCTTTAAGCTGAGTGGCAACCATAACATGGGGGCACAGTCTTAAGCTGGAACGTGGAAGGTTTAGGCAGGAGGTCAGGAAGCACTTTCTTGACAGAGAGGGTGGTGGACACTTGGAATGCACTGCTGGAAGAGGTCATCTCATTGAAGACATTGGGCAGCATTAAGATAGGCTGGGATAGGCATGGGGTAAAGTAAGGATCATGGGTAGGGAGGATGGGAGGAGTGGTGAGGGAGGGCAGGGACATTAGCTCAAGCTGTGGACCCTGCAATACGAGCAGACTTGATAGACCAAATGGCCTTCTTCTGCTGGCTTCTTCGTATGTTTGTATATTCATATATCCAATGTAAGTTATGCTTTAAAGGTCTTTTCTGTAGTCTTCTGGCTTTGACTGTTTTCCTGATTTTTTCATATTTTCTTCAGCAGGCACTGGCCTGCGCCTCTCGTTCTCAACTGCTGTCCACTAATATTAGTGTAAAAAAAAAAAAAAAAACATGATTTCAATGTGCCTGCGCAACTGGTTTTTGTGCTTGTGTAACATAAATAATCTTTAGCTGTTCGCCTCTCAATCCGTGGAATGCACCACCCTGTAGGGGTACAAAGACAAGGAACCCTAGAACAGGATTCCACCCCTAGAGGTGCTGCTGGAGTGATTCCTGTGGCTAAACATACCTTAGAAAGAAGTCCATGAGAGATAGAGTTGTGCCACTGGAGGAGGAGGGATGGATGGAGGGATGGATGGAGGGGCAAGAAAAAAGGCTTGTGTGGAAATGGGAGGAGCGGACCCTAAATGGGCTTGTGGGTGTGGCCAGTTGACTGCACCCCTGAACCATAGGCTTTAGCCCTCCAATTTAATGTGCCTGTGCAACTGGTTTTGTGCTTGTGCAACATAGATAATCTTTGGCTGTTTGCATCTCTATCTGTATGATATACCACCCTGTAGGGGTATGAAGACAAGGAACCCTAGAAGAGGGCTCCACCCCTTGAGGTGCCATGGGAGTGATTCCCTTGGCTAAAGGTACCTTAGGAAGAAGCCCAAAAAGAGTGTTAAGCAAGAATACAAGGTGGTGAATGCTTATCAGGATTGAAGACCTGTACGTAGGTCGAGGGTATCATAGGTTCCGTTGGTAACATGGATCAATGAGGACCTGTACATAGGTTGGTTGATAATGTGGGTTCAGCTGGTGTTAATAATGCAGGTTCAGCTGGTAGCATAGGTCAGTTGGTCGTATTGTTTGAGTAAAGTAGGCAGGAAATGGCAGATGAATAGTGACCCACTCGGAGGTCTGACTGTAAGGCGTGGAGGCCTGGCTTCTTAAGGAGAGAGAGAATGTCCAAAGGGGGAGATAGGACACATATGGGACAGCCATCCACTCCATCCAACAGTGGAAACCTACCTAAGTGACCTAGGGATTATAACTACACATATCCAGTATTATGACCATTGGCACGGAGGAGAGGAAAACCCCCCTTTGAGGAGGAAACCTCTGTGGGTCCAAGGCCTAGGTCTCCTTCCCTTCAGGCTTTGGGACAATTTTGTTTAGGGATGGCTCTGCTACTGCAATTTAGTAGACCAATCCAGTGGAAAAGCAATTTCCGGGAACGCTCTTGCTCTATCCCTCTGATGGGAATTCTGTGGAAGGTTGTGAGCTAACTCTGCAACAATGGGCCACTAAGGTGGGAGGAGGAGAGTAACGACTGCTGAGGCACTCAGTTGGCCTACCGATCTATGAACAAACCTATGAACCAGAGACGGTTGTAGGGAGAATAGCTTGAAAGGGTGCCTCCGAAGCCGCTCAGGCAGCTAAAGGGGCCCTTCCCATGAGAGCCCCACCCCTTCACCGCCGAAGTCTTAAATGCTACATCGGGAGATGCCATTGGTATGTTTGATGACTGAAGGTCCACACGGAGTGAGGACATTCCCAACTACGGGCCAGGTGAGAAGGACCCCGCCCCAAGCTTCACATGCTCAAGATGCAGTCTTCGGGGTTCAGAGAAAAACTGTCGGCCACAGGGCTAGCCCTGAGTCTTGGAGTAATGGATATGGTCAGCATGTCTCCAATGTAGAAAAGTGAGTTGTAATGGACATGAGAGCTAGTGGATGATGGCAGGCATGGGGAGACCTGTACTTAGGTCAGACTGAGCACTGTGGACCCTTCGCAGGTGTAGACTGGATGAGCTGAAATGGAGAGACTTGCACGTAGGTCAGGCTGAGCAATATGACCCCTTTTGAGGGTCTACTTAAGGCAAATAGTATTTGTCAACCACAGAAATGCATGCCGATAAGGCCATTAGAAAGCCAAATTGAGAGTGCATTGGCCTGTATGTTTAAGTAAAGGAACGGCAAAGCCCGGGGCCAACGGTTGGAAAGGAGGAGACTGTGAAGCTGGTTAGGCAGAAGGAGGCTGCAAAGTCAGAATGGTAGGAGGTACGGTTTGAAGTGAGTAAACATGATATGCTGCCAGTATTGAAAGGTGAGAGGTCCGTGACTGAACAGACTTGCAAGCTGATTGCATTAGTGCCATGATGGCTGGTATGTAAGCAATACTGGTAGTGCAAGGGACAGGAAGGCTGGGAGGACTGCAAGGGACAGGAAGGCTAGGATGACTGTGTAAACCAGGTGCATAATAGGAGGGAAAGGATTATAGAAGGCTGGGTGGAGCCAGCTGCCCTAAGGTAGAGTTGCTTGGAATAGCTGGTTGCAGAATGCCATAAAGGCTATGTGGAGCAGCATCAGGAGGCCGGATGAACCAGTGGCTAATAAATTATGGCAAATAAAAAGCTGCTTCCACTGCCTAGGGCTGAGATGCCCACCGCTGAGTCCCCCATGGTAGGAAAAACAAAGAGGCAAAGAACGGAACACCCCGACATCGAGCAGTTAAGTAAACCAGGAGGATAATATAATGAAGTAATTACCAGCATCTGGAGCTGGGATGACATGCTGGTCAATAGCTGTAGCTGGCGTGGCATGGCAGCTGATTCAGGAAATGGTAGCAATGCAGGGAACGTATAGCAATCCCCACCATCCTATTAAGCAGTGTTGGGGGGGGCCACAATGTAGTGCTGCTGATGAGAATTATAATGGTAACAGTGGAGGAGACCAGTACCTGGATGCTGCTGTAGCAGAACTGCTTCTGGAATGAGGAGTCCTGTATGACAGGGTGGCAGTCCAGGACACTGGGTAGGCTGAAGAAATGGAGCCAGCTGGATTGGAAGAAGGACAGTACGAGCATTGGAACATGGTGTGGAGAGAGACGATGGTGCGCAGGTGACATACACCTGGAGCGCTGGCACAGAGCAGCGTGGAGCTGGGAAGTGAGAAATCCCAAAAGAGGGAAACCCAGGAGGGAGGACAAAAGAACGAGGTATAGCAGGCAGAGGAGGAAGTGGCAGGCAAAAAACACCCAGGAGGGATGGGGGGCAGAGGGAAATGGGCAGGAAAGTGAGCTAGCGGCCGGAGGTGGCCGCAGAAACATGGGTGAAAGCCTGAAGAACAGGAAAAACAGGGAGGGGAGGGGAGCTAGGATGAGTGGCACCTCTAGCCGCAGGGAAAAAAGGCTGATGTGCGACGTGGGAGGAGTGGCCCTTAAATGGGCCTTGTGGTGGCATGGCCAGTTGCGCTGCCTCCTTGAACTACAGACTTTAGTCCTCCAATAGCACAAATTCTCAACAGTAGAAAGATCAGGCTGAGAAAACTATTGCACAGCCAGTTTATTGCAGTATCAGTGGCTCAGTAGGTAGCACACTCGCTTCTGAGGACAGAAGATCAGATAGATGCTCATTGGTTTTAGCCCCACTTTTGGCACTTTGGGTAATACTTATAACTGACCCTACAGTGTACAATGAGGGGGATGCTGCTCTGGTGAGGTGCCGTACTTTGAATGGAACATTAAACTGAGGTCCCTCCATCTCTGGTCACTGCCCAGGTGGAAGCAAAAAAGAGTGGGGGTGCTTTCCTGCTGTCATGGCCAACGGCCCGCCATCAATAAAATGGGTACATGCAACCCACTCCATGGGACACACCTAGAAACAAGCTGTCATAGCTTAATGTGCCTTTCCTGGTTCAAAATGAAAAATAAAGAAAGGTAAAAAGGCATAGTAAAAAAAACTGATTATTCATTTTTAGATTTCTATCTTTTCATCAGTTTTATACTTTTTACTTCATTTTTAGATTTCTATCATTTTATGAGTTTTTTTGTTTTTAAAAATAAGCTCTATTTAGATGAAAACGTGACCCTGAGTTTTCTTCTATGTCCCTACAATCAGCAGTAGTCTGTTGAACAGAGTTAAAGGAATATGTTTATTCCCCATTTTTTTATATTTAAGGGCTTTGCTATAAATGCAACAGTCCCCTTTCTTTGGTTTGATTTTACTTATTCCGCAGAGCAATCCCTTTGCATTCAGTGACAGAATTTTAGCAGAAGTGAAAAATAACTGTCAGCATCTTTTCAAATATGGTCTAGTCGCTCTGTCGAACTCTTAGTCGTTGAATGGCAATGACCCCTGCATGTATGTGCGTACTTCCTGAATGACGTTTACACAGGCAAGTGTTTCTCTATGAGAAAAACACTGTCATGTGACCTGACAGCATCATGCCATATACAGGCCTTTCCATTCTAGTTCTAATAGTTCTATGGTTCTCTTCATGAGTATTACCAAAATACAGGCTCGAGTTGCACAGACAGCTGTGCCTTTTAAGTACCCAGATGTGGTCTCGTACCCAAATGGCATGAAATGTAAAAACTGAGATTTTCAATTTAGAACGGTTCAAATGTAAAAATGTAAAAAATGCACAAAAATGTAAAAAAACAGTAGTAACATCCATGAACAGACAGTAACTAACCAACTGTGCAATGGTGCTCAGATTTCTTCCCCCTCTTAGCCATGTTATTTATATAAGTCGAAAATAACTATTCAAATAGGAAAAGAAATATCTATGTTTCTGTTCATCAAGTGTATGTCCCTGAAAGTTAATTGTTCACCGGAGACCAGTATGTCTTCCTAACGGATGCTATCAGTGCTTCCTGCTGGCAAATCTTCAAACCACCCTGTTTAATCCTGATTCAATGACTTCTATCCTATCACAGCCTCTGTCTCTCTCTTCCCATCATCTGGCCAAAGCCACAGCTCCTCTCCCTTGACAGATCTCACTGGTCATATGGCTTCTGGAGTCTGCTGGGCTCCACTATACTCTGCCTGCTCCCTTCCTGGTTGAAAGCTGCTCCAGCCCTTGATCTTTCTCTGGTGGGGGCTATCGTTCTGGGTGTCCCAGGTCCTGGATTACTGGTCCTTAAACACATGTGGCAATTTTCTTAAACACATAAATATTAGCCCAAAATCAAAATCTTGGGTATCAGAGGCATACCAGATTTATGATACTGACTAGCACATAACTGTTATACCATGCAGCTCCTCCACAGCTATCATGGGTCAGCTCTGATCTGCTGTCTTCCCAAATGGGAATCACTCAGATTCAAGATAAGTGTCCATAAACACTTTTTTTCATGGAAAGAGTGGTGGATAAATGAAACAAACTGCCAGAAGAAATGATAATTGCCAAACCAGTAAACAGTTTCAAGCAGGGATGGGACAGGCATATGTGCTTAGTCAGAAGTAGGGACAGAAACAAAGAGGCAAGACGGCCATTAGTGTCATAGCAGAGCATTAGGTAGGGTGGGCAGACTGTTTATTTATTGAATTTTGTTGACCCAGTTGACCCAGAAGTCCCTTTTTCAGGGGCAACCTGGGGAAGGGGAGGGGATACAGATGGTAACCAACTGAAACTGAACCAGATTAAGCTGCTGGTGTTATTTTTAGTGAATGGGAGAAATATGGCCAGCACACCGTGGAAATTCCTCATCTCTTTTAGTGGGGGTGGGATGGGGTTTTTTGTACAAATACAGATTATTTATGTTTAAGTTTCATGTATGCTGTAATACTTATTTCTGTTTTCAATTTCTTTCATTATGATTTTGTATGATGCAATACAATTTTGTTTATTTTGTTCTTATGTTTTGAATAAAAAATTCCCCTACTCTTTTTGAAAGAAAAAAGTATGAAGCATACATTTTTCAAGTGTAGTTTTAGTAAACCTTTTTGGGAAATGGTGGTAAACTACTAGGGAATGAAGGTTTTTAAAGGCATGACTTATGATATCTTAGTGTATGGACAGTTAACAAAAGAGTGGGATAAATTAAATAAAAATACAGTTTATGTTATACTGGCAACACTGAAATGGGTGATATGGCAAAATAGATATGCTAGGTTTTTGCAGAAGAGAGAGTTAACTGTGCAGGACTTATATTTTAAATTCCAGGATGAAATTGACAATATTTTTCAAGATGAATGTAAAATTTTGGGAGAAGCAAAAGCAAGAGAGTTGTGGAAAAATGTTACTGGGATTGGGTAAATAGCATGTAATTTTTGATGTTTGTGACAAAGTTGTAATAAAATTGTATGTTTTTGTTTTTTAAATAAAAACTTCCCCATCTCTGTTAGAGAAGTGCCATGGGATCTTTAACATCCACCTGAACAACCACCAAAACCTCAGTTTAACGTCTCATCTGAAAGACGGCACCTCAGGAGTGCAGCGTCCCCCTCATGCTGCACTGCAGTGTCAGTATTGGGATATTAACCCAAGTGCCTGGTGTGGGGATAGAACCCACAACCATCTGACCTCCTGGCCTCAGAGGCGAGTGTGCAACCTGCTGAACCACTGACACTCCTGACTAGATGGGTCTTTTTCTGCCAATACTGCCTATGTATCTATTAGGGGAACTGCAGCCTCACTAGCATCTTAAAGAGAGGTCTCTTGACTGGATGTGTGTAACACAGTAACATAGTAGTTGATGGCAGATAAGGACCACTAAACCCACCTAGTCTACCCGTATTCTCTGCCTGCATCAGTGGCTGCTGACCCTACTTGGTCATTGGCTTTCACCTCTCTTCCCCACATCTAGGGTTCCTTTATGTCTATCCCATGCATGCTTGAAACCCCCCACTGTGTTAGCACCCACCACTTCCTGGGGCAGGCTATTCCAAGCTTCTACCACCATTTCAGTGAAGAAAAACCTCCTCACATTTCCCCTTATCCTGCCCTCCCCTCCAATCTCATATCATGCCCCCTCGTCCTTGTACAAATCTTGTACTGAAAGATGTCATCCACCTGCATTTTTTTCAAGCCTTGAAGATACTTGAAGGTCTCAATCATATCCCCCTGTTCCTTCCTCTCTTCCAGTGTATACATATTGAGGTCTTTTAATCTGTCCTCATATGTTTTCTGATGCAAGCCCTGCACCATCTTGGTCACCCTTTTCTGGACCACTTCTACCCTGTCTATGTCCTCACAAAAATGCGGCCTCCAGAACTAAACACCATATTCTATACAAGGCCTCACCAACGTTTTGTACAGTGGCATCACCACCTCCCTTCTTCTGCTAGTGATACCCCTTCCTGTGCACCCCAACTTCCCACTGTCCCTCCCCACAGCCTTGTTACACTGTTTGGCCACCTTTAGGTCATCTGAGATGATTATCCCAAAATCCTTTTCTTCCCTAGTGACTGCCAGCATACCCCTTCATCCTGTAGCTGTCTGCAGGGTTTCTTCACCCCAGGTGCATGATTTTGCATTAAATTTGAATTGCCACACGTTGAACCATTTTTCCAGCTTTCCCAGATCCCTCCTCATTCTTTCGACCCTCTCTGTACTGTCTACTCTGTTGCAGATCTTGGTATCATCTGCAAATAGGAAAACCTTCCCCTTCAGCCCTTCAGCAATGTCACTGATGAAGACATTAATAAGGACTGGCCCCAGGACTGATCCTTGAGGTACCCCACTGGTCAACCTCTGTTCCTCGGATTTGATCCTATTTACTACCACCCTCTGCTTCCTGTCCCTCAGCCAGTTTCTAAACCAGTTTTCCAATTTGTGGCCCACCCCCAGGCTACCTAGCTTGTTCACCAGCCTTCTGTTTGGTACGGTATTGAAGGCCTGGCTGAAGTCGAGGTAGCCGATATCCACCACTCCTCCCTGATCCGCCTCCTTTGTCAACCAGTCAAAAAAAGTCAATCAGGTTTGTTTGACATGATCTTCCTGCTGTGAATCCATGCTGCTTTGGATCCTGTGCTCCCATGGTTTCCAGATGCTCCATAATCCTTTCCTTAAGCAGTGCCTCCATGATCTTACCTACTACTGAGGTGAGGCTGACTGGCCTGTCATTTCCTGCCTCCTCCCTGCTACCACTCTGGTGGAGAGGAACTTCATTTGCCCCCTTCCAGTCCTCTGGAACCACCTCTGTAGTGAGCAACTCACTAAACAGGGCTGGCAGCAGTGCTGCTAGTGTCGTGCATAATTTCTTTAATATCCTGGGGTGTATATCATTGGGTCCCATCACTTTGTCCACCCTCAATTTTGTGAGTTCCTCCAGGACTCTCTCTCTTCTGTAAAAGGACTGGTGTTTATCTCTCTCTCACCATTGTTTTTGCTGCCTAGTTGTGATCCCTGTCTCTCCCCCTCTACTGTGAATACTGAACAGAAATATTCATTCAGTATCGATGCTTTTTCTAGGTCACCCTCCACACGCAAATCCTCCTCCCCATTGAGCCTTACAGTCCCTCCCCTGGCCTTCCTTCTATCGCTAATGTATCCATAAAATGTCTTGTCCGCCCTCTTTACCGTCTGTGCTAATCTCTCCTTTGTTTGCGCCTTTGCGCTCCTAACTGCTTTCCCTGCCTCCCTCTGTATTTCTAGGTACATTGCCCTTTCCTCATCCTTCTGAGTCTCCCTGTATTTTCTGAAAGCCCCCTTTTTGTCCCTCACTTTCTCTGCTACCTCCTTTATGAACCATAGTGGTTTGTTCCTTCTTTTTCCCTTGTTACTCAGTCTAATGCACTGATTTGTTGCCTCCACTATGGCTTCTTTTAGGTGTGCTCACTGCCCATCAACCCCTCTCCCTGGATTCCTTCTTGCCAGGGCTTGTTTGATCTCTCTCCCCATCCTAGCAAATTCTGCCCTCCTGAAATCCAATACCCTTGTGTAAGGCAGCTACTTTGTCCTCCAGTCATACATTACATCTGACTACTGTACTGGTATACAGTCTCAAGGAGGGGGGTAGAATTGTTTAACCAGGAAAGGCACACTAAGCTGGAACTTGTTTCCAGGTGCAGCCTGGGTGCACAAGGAAAAGTGACTTGCTCAGGGTCACATAGTATGCAAGCGGGGGCTGATGGGATTCAAACCCAGGTCTCCAGGTTCACAGCTCAGTGCCCCTTACCACTGCACTATATTGCCTCAAGATTTGGTTCAAGGTTTGGAACTTTGGTCCTTCAGAAATGATTCCAAAAGGCTCTATACACACTAGGGGCCCTATTCTCAAAGCTTCCAGCAGGGTGCAGGAGGCTTGCACTACAAAGAATGGTGCAAAGTGCCCCTTGCACCTAAAGCTGCACTGGGAGCGATTCTCAAAGGCAGCCTGCAGCAACTGCAGGCTGCCTGCCCCAAATAGGGTCTGCACCACCCCTATGCCCAGAAATAGGCTGCAACAAGGCCCTAGGGGGCATGTGGCAGATGCAAGCTGCCACAGCCCCATGAATGCAATTCTCAGAAATCTCCCAGAGGGAGAAATTCTAAATAAGCCTTCGACCAAGGGTACTTAGAAAATGTTCCTCACCGGGAGAATTGCCTGTTTGTGGCAATGTGCTGTGGGGGTTGGTCCCCCCTTCTAATCCCTGATGTGACCCCCAGTGTCATATGCCAATTTGCCTCTCCAACTCATGTTGTTGTGCATCCCCCTTCCCAATAGAGGCCCATTATTATAACTGAATGCACCCTGTCCATATGGTATAGTGGTCCCCCTTCCCGATAGTGCCCGTTATCATACTACATAGTTCTGCTCCCTAACCTGGTGGTCTAGTGGTTCCTCCCTTCCCACTCCCTGATGCCGCCCATGTCCAAGTCAATAATATGCCCCCTCCATGATGCCACCCTATTAGGTTATCATTAGCCCCAATCATGGTTGTACTAATAGTAGCTAAGACCCTTTTCCCTGGTGATCAAGTGCCACCCCCACCCGGCAGGTAATGCCAACCACCCAGCCTCCCCATCCCATGACAAAGATTGTACTGGCACAGTCCACCTTTCACCTCTGCGGCCAGAGCCGACTGAACTGTAATTGCATGCTGTAATGTACAGTGTACAAATGCGGCGTACACCATACATTACAGCATGCAATGACAGTTCTGTCATCGCCGGCCGCAGAGGTGAGATGAGGGCTGTGCCGGTGCCGGCTCAGTCACGGGATGGGGGGAGCTGGTGGGAGCCACTTGATCACCCAGTAATGGGGTCTTGCTACTATTATTATAACCACGATTGGGATCAGGGTTAATGATAACCTAATAGGGCAGCATCGGGGATCAGGTAGGGGGAACTTTAAACCACCAGGGTAGGGAGCAGTACTGTGTACTATGATAGCAGGCGCTATTGGGGAGGGGGGCCACTAGACTACATGGACAGGGTGAATTACTTTATAATATAATAATGGGCCGCTCTTGGGGATCGGGGGAAGGGCAATATTATGTGGAATGGGGCAGTGTACCTTCACGTATTAATTCTGCTGTCTTTGGAGTTGGGGAGTGCTTGCATTTGCTGCAGGAGGCCTGTGGCAGACCCTTCCCATGCACCAGGTGTTTGCCGCATGAGAAGGGTTGCCGCAAGTGTGGGGACTTAGATGCCAGGACCCTTCCTGTACCAGAATCTGGTGCAGGGTCCCTGGTGCAAGGGGCTTCAGCACAAGCCGCAGTCTGAGGCAGCTTGCATCGATTGAAGCCCTCTTTGAGAATTGGGCCCTTGGACTTTTAAACTGTTTTAACAAACAAACCATTTTGCAGATTTGTATCCAGACTCTAGCACAATAAAAGCTGTGCTACAATCTGTTTTATAAAACCATGCTCTAACTCTGCTCAGAGGCAGACTAGAGCATGTTTTTAGAGCAACGCAGTTGCCTTAATGTGAACTTGGGTTAAGGCAAGCATGCACAAACTGAAATGTAGCTTTTGGCTGTTTACAGCCTAGAAAAAAATTATTTTTAAACATTTAGCTAAAGTCACAATGACTTTGTTACAACAGTTATGACCTCTTTTCCCAAATTTGGTTCCTTGCAAAATCGCGATTATTCCAGCTTGCATTGTGGTTCTCACAGTGTTTGTGCTGGAGGTACAATAACGCCTTTGTAGTCACTTGGACCAGCACTGTGTCGAAGTAGTCCAGACACTCTAACAACTGTGCATTTACACTGTTCTGTAATGCTTTTTTAAAACATTATTAAAAACTGTGTGCAACTCCACCATCTTGCAGTACCAAGAATGGTCAACGAGCACAAACCCTTGGGAGGAATGCTTCACATGGGGATTGACTTCAGACTCTGCAGTGGCTGCCAATTAACACCTCATGTGCCTAAGGCAAGAAGAAAAGATGAAAACAGCCTAGGAAAGAAAAGGAATCAGAGAACTGATCCTAGCCTATGCTGCACTTGCAGAACAGGAGACAAACTGGAGAACTAAGGCAATGCTTTGAGCTGTTACCGCCAGCCTCCACTCCAGATGTCCCTATGCTTGAAGCATAATTCCCAGTTGCCAGCGTGCCAGAACAATCCCTCATCACTTAGTGTCACGAGGCCGGCTGAAGCATGGTTTCCAATATTTCCACTTATCCTGCTCCCTCCTCAGTAGGATACATGTCCTCTGATTCATCTTGCATTTACCAGCTTGAACATGTGTAGACGCCACCCAGTCTATCCTTTAAACATTCAGAACACCGTGATCATCTCTCCACTTCACCTTCTGTTCTCTAGACTAAATATTTGAGCAGGTCTAATCTCTCTTCATAGCCTTTGCCCCATAATAAGCCACTGATCCAATTGGTGGCCATGTGCATGGCCCTCTCAATCCCTTCAGTACGCTTTGTGTACCACAATGACCAGCACAGGATGCAGTACTCCAGGTAGATTATAACAAAGACTGTGTACAGGGCAGGATCACCTCTTGAAACCGGCTCCTTATCCCTCCTAATTTATCAAGCATTGTGTTTACTCTCTTGACTGCAGCTCCACATTGCCTGGCTGACTTCTGCCTACTGTCCACAGTTGTCACTAGATCCTTTTTTTGGTTGTACTGTCACTCTTGCACCCAGCAATGTGAATGTCTGACACAGATTCCTTGCACCTATAGTACTTTTGGGACCTTGTACTTACTAGCATTAAATGTAAGCCCCTATTTCTCAGCCCACACCTTTAAAGTGTGCTGGTCGTCCTGTGCTGTGTCCACTCTTCTTACAAATAGTGTCATCGTCAGTGCCGATGACATCATGGTAGCACTGTCTGATGCAGGAGTCAGTGGCTGGAGTCTGAGAGAGGAGGTTAGCTCTTCAAACAGCAGCTTAAAGAGCTTCATTTTCTTTCTGTTTCTATTTGTTTGGTGATAAGTTAAAAAGATTATTACAGTATGTATACATTATAGAAATATAGTCTTAAAAGACAGTTAAATTGGCTCTTTTTAAATGAACACAGACAGGCGTAATTTAGATAATAATAAATAAATGCAAGAATGCAGCATATATAACAAGCATTTGTCAATGCCGAATGTTGGCTTGCTGGCATTGGCATTGGTAGTGCAGGAGTTAGAGAAATGCATAATAGGAATGGCAATGAAGTATTGAACTGATGCCAACCCCACTCCCAACCTGCAGAGTGTGACAGGTATTGGGGGTGTGGCTTTGGGTCATCGGCCATAACGCTCATGCCATTTCACCTCACCCTACCCTGCAGACACTGACAGGTGTTGCGGTGTGCATTGGGATCTTCGGGCCTTATACTCACCCCATTCCATAAGGAAATACGCTGAGATGGGTGTGATATAAGAGATTGGGTGAACAATGGGCCCAAAGACCCCAAAGCACACCTTGATGCCTGTCACTGGCTGCATGGTGCAGGTGGAATGGCATGGGCATTATGGCCAATGATCCCAAGTCACACCCAGATGCCTGTCAGTCTCTACAGAGTACGGCATTATGTTTGGAAACCCTAACGCCCTGGCTGTTGGTATTTTCACTCCAGATTTTCAAAATGGGCTTTTTGTGACCCCACTCATGAAGAGTGGCACTATCATTTTATTACTCAATCCCAAAAGGTGGTTTTGCACAGAGACTGTGCCATTTGGTGCCATAGGTGTGAAAACACATTTCTTGCAGGATGTGAAAAATGACAGCTTACTGTTCATGAGGTGGTGTGAAAAAATGGCAATGTTGAAAATCTGGAGTGAAAATATGAAAAATTGTTGAAGTTACAAATGTGCGTAGAAGCTGCACAACACACGCTGGTAACGCAATCATTTTTTGGAATTTTTTCACCAGATTTGTAACATTGGCATTTTTGAACCTCTCCTCATGAACAGTGGCACTATGATTTTGTTAATCTGTCCCGAAAGTTGATTTCCCACTGCGACCACGCCATTCTGTGCCACAGGTGTGAAAACATGTTTCAGGAAGGATGTGAAAAATGACAGCTGTAATGTTTATAAGGAGATGTGAAAAAATGGTAATGTTGAAAATCTATAGAGAAAATATTAAAAATTGGCAAAGTTACAAGCATGCGTAGAAACTGAGCAATGCACGCTCGTAACGCTGTCATTTTTTGGAATTTTTTCACCAAATTTGCAACATGGGGTTTTTGACTCCTCCCCTCATGAACAGTGACACTGTTATTTTGTTCATTGTTCCTGAAAGGTGATTCCACGCAGCAACCGCAAAATCACCTTTTGGGACCCAGAAATTAAATGTTAGTGACGTGTTCATGAGGTGGGCTCCTAAGAACCCCAAGTTGAAAATTTTGGGCCAAAATTCTTAAAAATGGCTGAGATATCAACCTAAGTTGAAACCCCCCACTACAAAGCTTACTGTCATTTCTTCAGATCGCAGTTCGGCTTTGAAGAGTGCAGATGTGTCCTGGTTCAGAGAAGATCGTGGCTCCCAACCTCCAGAGGGTGAGTATGGGTGGGGGCGTGCGGGGAGGCGGGTGTGCAGAGGGAGGGTGGGGATGGGGAGGGGGACGAGGGAGACAACGGTGGACCTTTTTCTTGTTTGCGGGGCGGAGACTGCAAGGGAAGGTTTTCTTTATTTACACAGGTAAAAAAAAAATAGGCACACATGGGTGAGCTCCCGGTGTGCCACAATTGGGGGGGGATGCCGACATGGGGACTGGGCACCCCAATGTCTGCAAGCAGTATAGACAGGTGGCGGGGCACATCCAACACTGGGAGTGGGCACCCTGGTGTCAGAAAGGGAAACTGTTTAACCAGGAAAGACACACTAAGAGGGGGGATGCTGACACTGGGTTTGGGCACCCCAATGTCAGCTTTTCGGGAGTGTGTGGCAGGCGGCAGGAGCCACCATGTTATGGTGTGCCACATAATGTGGGGGGGACATGCCAACCCAGGGATTAGGCATCCCCGATGTTGGCTTTGTGGGGATTGTGTGGTGGATGGCAGAAGCCACCATATTTATTGAAATGTTTCACCAGGAAAGGCACATAATGGAGGTGTGTCATCTCATCTACCACTGCAATGATGAGCCTGTCTCTCTCTGGAGCAGCAGATTTCTTTCAACTCCGTGGCTCTCTCTGAAACTGCTGTCATCGGCAGCATGCTCACTGATTGGTGGCTGAGGGACACGCCCACTAAAGCATCCCCTGCATTTGCCACAGCACTGACACACCTCTGAAAGTGGTACTATGGCAAGCTGTTCCTTGTGCATGTGCGCGCAAGCCAACATAAAATGAATACAAAGATAGGTAGGTAGGTACAATTTTTTGTTCTTCATTGTAGATGTTACAAACATAAGAAAACATCATATGCATTCACTTACAAAAATTCTTATTATACATTATCATTGCAAAAAACTTTGTTGACGCACCATTAGGGTTGAACCATTACAAGTAGAGAAATGCAACCTTAGGGTTCCCAAGTGTAAAACCCCACTCCTGCTGTGCATGCAGGAACAGGCATTATGGGACTGTAGGCTTCCCAACCACAACACCCCACCTCCACCCTCGGCTTCCGACCATAACACCCCAACCCCATCCTGCATGCAGGAACAGGTGTGATGAGTGTACCTTGCCATTTTGAACACTAATGCTCACCTCATTCTCTTATTCTGTACCCATGTTACCTTATTTAGTCTTGGAATGGTGTGAGCATTAGTGTTTGAAATGCCAAGGTACACCAGTCACACCTGGTCCTGCATGCAGGGTGGGGGTTGGGTGTTATGCTTGGAAGCCAAGGGTGAGATTGGAGTGTTGGGGTTGGGAAGCCTAAGGTCCCCTCTTGCCTGTTCCTGCATGCACAGTGGGAGTGGGGTCTTACACTTGGGAACCCTAAGGTTGCATTTCCCTACTTGTAATGGTTCAACCCTAATGGTGCATCAACGTTTTTTGCGATCAATTTCCTTATTTTGTCAGATAGTTTATTTGTACCCTTATTGGGGCTGGGAGAACTGACCCTTATTAATTAAGAGCTGGAACATGGTGAAGTTCTGATTTGTTCTGATTAGTTCTGATTTGTTGACAAATATTTGAAAAAAATTCAAAAAAATGCATAAAAGTGGCTAGGAAAAAAAGAAACCTTTATCTGGGATTTCTGGTACAGTTAAATATCTTGTGCCCCCCCCCACAATCTCTCTCACTTTCCTCTGGATGGCACAAGTCAAATATTTATTTTGCCAGCCTGCCATTGCCCCGTACAACACAACCACATGAGGCCAGGTTAAGAAAAAACCTTTTCATTTAATTTCTGGGATGGTAAAATTTCTCTTGGGCCCCCAGTAGTCTCTCTCTCTCTCTCTCTCCTTTGGATCTAGATGGCACAAGTCAAAGATTTACTGGGTACCCATCCCTCTGTAGATGCATGACCAAATTGTCAGCATAGCCATCTTGTTACCCCACCACATGCAGCCGGTAGACAGAATTTTCAAATCCATGCCAAAACATAATTCTGTGCAACTAGAACACCATTTCATGCTGCAGGTGCAAATACACGTGTTTGACAAGATTTGAAAAATGACAGCTGTGACATACATAAGCTCGGGTAATAAGAAGGCAATTTTGAAAATCTGGGGTCAAAATATGTAAGATTTCCACAGTTATGAGCATGCATCCCAAAATTGCAATGAATGGGCATAACTTTGTCATTTTTTCATATTTTGAGCCAACATTTTGAACATAGTCTTATCACCAAATCTCATGAACACCGTAGGTGAAAATTTTGAAATCTGTGGGAGAATGCCATTCTGCGCCAGAGGTGTGAAAACATGGTTTGGGTAGGATATGAAAAATTACAGTTGTACTGCTCATGAGGTGGTGTGAAAAATGGCTATGTTGAAAATTTGGAGTGAAAATATTGGAAATAACCAAAGTTACGCATGCGTGTACAAAATTTTCGACTACTGCTCACAACTTAGCCATTGTTAGGAGTTTTTCACCAAATTTTCAACATGGCCTTCTTGGGACCACACCTCAGAACACTGCCACTGTCATTTCATTCAATGATCCCAAAAGGTGATTTCGCACAGCGACTGCGCCATTCTGCACCACAGGTATGAAAACACATTTTGGGCAGGATGTGAATAAAGATAGCTGTACTGTTCATGAGGAGGTGTGAAAAAATGACAGTGCTGAAAATTTAGAGTCAAAATATTGTAAATTACTAAAGTTATGCACCTGTGTAGAAACTGCGCAACACATGCTCATAACGCAGTCATTTTAGGAATTTTTTCACCATATTTTCAACATGGGATTTTTGTGACTTAATTATAATATTGGCACTGTATTTCATACACTTGTCCCAAAAGGTGATTCCATGCAGTGACCGTAGAAATCACCTTTAGGGGCCGTGTAATGAAATGACAGTGCCAATGTTCATTTATTTATTATTTTTTATTTGCTTTTGGTAATCGGGTAAGTGCACTAGGCACAAAATGCCTATTTTCAGGCATGACCTGGGAGAGTACATTTTAGATACACAAATTTTGTATATGTGACGCAGCACATGAAAGCAGTACATTACAGAGTCAAGTCAAAGCGTCAGGTACAGGGAGAAAAAAAAAATTTTGACAACAAACACAACTAGGTTTACAACAGTAAGATGAAAATACAGCACAGTAGTACAGGGAATCACAATATACAGTTAAGTGGGAACATAGGCATTAGCAGTAGCAAGCATTCAAAGTGACAAAATATCAAGTAATAAAAGAGATGCGAGAGAGAAAGCAGAGAGGGGGAGGGAGGGAAACAAGGATGATTGAAACAGAGCAACAGGGGAAGAAGAGTGGAGCTAAGGTGGATTAAAGCAGGTGCAGGGGTTGATAAAACGTAAGTTCTCTTTATGTAGTGACTTAAAGGTGGCGTGGGAGGCTGCTTGTCGAATAGCCTGGGGTATGGAATTCCAGTATTTGGGAGCAACGTTGGAAAAGGCGCGCCCCCATATTGGTTCTGTGCCTAGGTATGTGAAAGAGAGCTTGGTCAGTCGAACGCAGGCCATAAGAGAGAGGCTGAGCATCCAGTAGGGATGACAGGGATTGCAGAAGGCCAGATCTGACAATATTGTCAATTAATGAGCCGAAGGCCTGGAGTCTGTGGGCAGAGGGGCACGGCCATTTTAGGTCACTATAGAGCTGGCAATGATGTTTATAATGTGGAGGTGCGGAAGCATAGCGGCAAATGCTGTTGTAGGTAGTGTCCCACTTATGGAGGGATGATTTGGAGGCAAAGAGGTAGGTGACTGAGCCATAAGCAAGGGCTGGGAGAAGAAAGCCTTGGGCCACAGCAAGTCTGGCAGATGGGGTAAGGGCGTATCTGAAATGCGGTGAGGCACTACCTATCTTGGCGTTAACTGACTTGCAGGTGGTTGTAATGTGTAGGTCAAAGTCAAGGGATGGATCGAGAGTAACGCCAAGGTATTTAAAGGAGTTGGTGCTAATCAGAGAAGATCCATCCGCGCAGGGGATAGTTAGGGCATATTGATTCACTTTAAGTCTGACAGAGGAGCCAAAGAGCATGGAGTAAGTTTTACTGGAGCTGAGAATGAGTTGGTTATTGGTAAGCCAGGATTGAATATTAGCAAAATCAACGGCAAGAGGGTGGATTAAGTCGGCAACAGTTTTGGCACTGTGGTAAATAACTAGATTGTCAGCATAGAGCAGTGATGAGCAATTGTTTGCAAGGAGTTGGGTGTCATTGATAAAGATAGAGAAGAGTAAGGGCCCAAGAATTGAGCCCTGGGGCACTCTAATGTTAATAGCGGAGAGGTCTGATATGGCAGAATTAAACACTACCGCTTGTTTCCTGCCGGACAGGTAGCTTTCAAACCAGGCCACTGCATTGGAGGCGAAGTCCAGGGGGCGTAGTTTAGTTAGTTCATGAGGTGGGGTCCCAAAAAGCCCATGTTGAACATTTGGTGCAAAATACCTAAAAATGGCCTAGATATCAATATAAATTCAGAACACAATTGACTGCCATTATAGGGCACTTACCTTTATTCTTCAGTTTGAGGTGCAACTGTGAAGAGTTCAGATGTGTCCTGGGCCACAGACAATGACAGTGGATGACCACCAGAGATAAGTATAGGGTAAGGGGGGGTACGGAGAGGTGAGTGCTCAGTGGGAGGGTGTGGATGGGGGAAGGTGCTGAGCAGTGACGACGAGGGACAGTTTTCTTTGTTTCAGGGGATTAAAGGAAAGACGTCACAGGACTGTTCTCTTCTTTTCAGGTAACTGAAAAGCTATTATTTGAGGACACTGGAAGTGGGCTCCCCAGTGTCCCACAGTACTGGTGAGAATAAAATAATAATATAAATTGTGGACACTGGGAGTAGGCTCCCCAGTGTCCAAAAGAAGTTAGGTGGCTGGGGGGGTTCGTGTAAATGCTGACATGGGGAATGGGCACCCTGATGTCAGCAATCACTTCATGGGATGGTTTTCCTTTTTTTTTAGGTTTAAAAAAAATATATATATACATATATATGAAATACAAAATAACACATACCCCCATAATACAAAGCATATTGGGCTGTATATGCAAATCGCCACAGAATATTGTGCTGGTTCAACATATATATATATATATATTTATTTATATTAGAGGCAAAAAAACTCTGTAATGCATCAGTTAGGGTTGTTCCACAGTGACAAAAGCAAGTAAATTCAATGTTAGGGTTGAAAATCCCCCCTGGACCCACCTCCACCCTGCCCCCAGCCGGCATTGGGGTGTTCGGGGTCATTGGCCCTAACTCACCCCATCACATGTGTAAAGAAGCTGAGGTGGTGAACTATAGGAGAATGGGGTGAGTGAGACCATGACTGCAATGCACACCTGGCGTCGGCTGGGGGGCAGGTGTGGTGGGTCCAAGGGGTTTTCAACCTAACATTGAATTTCCTCACTTTTGTCACTGTGGAACAACCTTAACTGATGCATTAAATGGAGTTTTTTGCCTCTAATTTCCCTTCTTTTTGAGAATCTGCAGTAGAAATAGTGAATGGAATGTGATGGTGGGAGCGCGGGGCCCCCACCACATGATGTTTTATGACATAGTAACGGTAAGTGCAAGGGAAACACAACTGCTAATGGTTGCACACATGGTGAGAGAAACGTTAATGGTAAAGCAAATGTTAATGGAAGCGCAAGCGTAAAGTGACGCCAAAGCGAACAGTGACGCAAAAGGAGACGCAACCGCATAAGGAAACACAAACTGTGATGCGCACGGTCATGGAACGGCAATTGAAAATGCAAATGGTAATGTTAACAGCATAAATGCTAAAGGAAACAGAAATGGAAACGAAACGCGCGCAAACGAGAACGCAGGCGAAGGGTAACGCATAATGTATGCATATATAGAAACGGTAATGGAAACGGTAACGGAAACACAAGTGGGAATGCTAAGTGTAACAGTAATGGAAGCGTACACCCTGAATTAGCCCAACAGCTGCATAGAGAAACACAGTGTGAACAAAGAATGTATGCATAATAATGGCCTCAGAGCAGAAAATGAGCTGTTGGAATACAAAATTGCTTATATCTCAGGAACTGTATGATGTAGAAAAAAAATCAAAATTTCACATGATTCATGAGTTTCCCGGCTAGGTTTGTCTCACGACGGAAATGCTGTATCTCGCATCGTTTCTGAGATACGAGCCCCGAAAGGCACGGCTTATGCAACCATGTTAGTCTATGGGAAAGAATTTGAACTTCGGAGCATACCTCTCAACCTCCTGCCTCATAAATCAGGGACAAGGCTTAAAAAAAATCAGGGACAAAGGACCAAAATCAGGGACACATCTTTAAAATTAAAGGTATCCATCTAGAAAGCTGGCAGAATATGGGGCTTAGTGCAAAATGCATTTTCTAAAGAACAAGAAGTCTGTGACTTTAATGCTTGACATTATTTTGTGCTTACAATCCCCACTGTTTAGTCACAGAAACACAAATTTTAGGAGGGACAGAGTAAAATTTTGAGGCAAAATCAGGGATGTCCCTGAAAATCAGGGACAGTTGAGAGGTATGCTTCGGAGTGCCATAACTTGGCATACATGCAACATTTTGTCACCAAACCACCAAAAGGCACATCTGTGAGATGTTGGCTGCCTTCCCTCAAAATTTCAGCCCAAAAGACCAAACCATTCTTTTGCAGCAGGGTGGCAAAAAATTCCTGTCATTTTGGCCATAGTCTGGAAAAGTAGTGTTGTGATTTGTGAAAGTTTTTGCAAAAATTTGCAAAAGTGTCGCAAGTGCAACTCTACGTTTCCCAAAAATTTGGAAAACATATTTCTGGGGTGTTTAACCTCAAAATTAAGACATGGCTAGCATCCTGAAGGTCCGACTAGGTGAACACAAAAAGAACTGTGTTCCTGGAGGGTCCCAATTTTAAATGCCAAGCATTTTTCTGATCACCAACTGAAAAAAAAATGGCAGATTTGCGACACTACTAGGGTCATTTGCGACACTAAAAAGTGCATTTGAGAAAGTGTTGAACTTTTTGTTAACTTTTCCCATTGACTTATAATGGGAACTTGTTTTTTGAATAACTTTTGAACCGTTCAATATTTTTTCACAAAATCTTCAAAAGACACATCGGGGACCCTGGCCATATGTTCCCTGAAGTTTTCGGACTGGTTGCACAAATTGTGCCACCTGTAGGCACGAGCAAAGAATTCACAAAAAAATTTAATTGTGTGCATGAATGTCACTTAATAACTCCGCAGCTGTATATCTGACCAGTACAAAAATTGGTGGATCCCAAGATCTATGGTTACGCCCCATGTCTTCCAATTTTCAGGCAAATCCGTTGAACACTGGAAAAGTTATTAAGGTTCAAAGTTTCACAATTTAACCTTAAAAGGGCTACTCAACCCTTACTATGGTAGCACTACCTGTTACCATAATATATATATATATATATATATATATATATATATATATATAATTATTTTGGGATACTGGGAGTGGACTCCCCAGTGTTCCACAGTGCTGGGGGGATAAACTAAACATTTGTGGACACTGGGAGAGGCTCCCAGTGTCCAAAAGGAGTTGGGGTGAGTGTAAATGTAGACATGGGGATTGAGCACCCCAATATCATGAAGTACATCGTGGGACTGTTTTCTTTTCTTAGGTTAAAAAAAATATATATATTAATTATTTTGGGATACTGGGAGTGGGCGCCCCAGTGTGCAATCCACACACCAAAAGTATACTTAATTAATTTCTCTCACTAAGCGGAGAAAGAACATGGCTGGTAGCATAATGGCGGAGGCAGTATGGTGCAGTAGTTTAAGGCTCTGAGCTACAAATCTGGAGACCTGGGTTTAAATCCCACAGCCCCCACTTGCATACTGTGTGACCCTGAGCAAGTCACTTAACCTCCTCATGCTCCCAGGTTGCACCTGCAAACAAGCTTTCAGCTTAGTGTGTCTCACCTGGTAAAATAATTGGTAAAAAACAAAAAAACCAAATCATGCTAGACATCTATTTTTTCCCATAGGAAATAATGGGAAATGCAAAACTGAATACCTTTATAATGGATTAATATTTTCCCACCAAACCTTCAAAAGGCACATTTCTGAGGCCAAGGCTTTCTACCCTGAAAATTTCAGCCCAGAAGCTAAAGTAGTTTCTGAGATACAGGTGGACCAAAAAAGTGGCAAAACCCCCAAACCTTCTTTATTTTCAACACGCTGTATCTTGGAAATGGCTAAAGCTATGGAGACAAAATTTGACACACACAAACACCTACTTGAGGCAATTATGCATGCCACATTTCATAGAAATCACTTCAACCATTACAAAGTTATTGTTAATGTGCACAAATTGCCCTTTAACATTAAACACCCTCATCAATCCTAATGTACTGGTGCTATTGGGGCAGTATAATGTATATATTAGGAACAATAACAGACCTACCCCATGAAATTATGCATGCCAACTTTAGTGAATATCTGTTGAATGGTTGCAAAGTTATTAAAGTGCAAAGTATGCAAAACTGGATGACTGTGAAAATGGGAAAAACATGTAAATTTAAGGATATTTGAGACACAGTGGGCCAGATTTTCAAAGGCCGTAGATTGACGCAAGGTGCCTGCGTTGAACAGGTCTGACGCAAGGGCACCTTGCGCCAAGGGCTGTACCAAGTGTGATTTTGAAAGGCAGCCTGCATCACCCAGCAGGCTGCCTGCACCAATGTGTGCTAGTGCCAGCCTTGCACCACAAAAATGGCTGTGGCATGGCGCTGGGGGCTTGTGGCAGACTCAGACTGCCGCAGCCCTTGGATCTGAAATTTGAAAGACCCCCCCCCAGGAACCAAATGCCAAGTACCCTTAGACCAGTGAGGAGCTGGTCTAAGGGGACTTAGACGGCTCCTGGGGGGTCGTCCTGTAGGTGCCATGGTGTGGCCTGTCCCAATCCATCCCAAGTGGGCAATCTCTGGTGGTCCGGTGGTCCCCCCTCACCCCCTCACGGTCCCTGACACCCATGTCTGTGCATCCTGCTAACCCCCGTGCCATCTCAACCTCCTCCCCCTCCTGTAACCGATCCAGCACCGCATCGCCCTTACGTTACACCACAGCCATCCACCAAATGAGGCATCGCCGTGTACTGTATAAGTACGCCGCACGGACTGCCCATTCAGCGGCCGGCCGGGGTGGCGTGTGGAGGTCTGTGCCAGTCGCCGGATCGGGGTACTAGAGGGGGTGGGTGGCGAGATGGGTACCATGGGGGGGCACTAGCCCACCAGGGTCCCGGAGAGTGTTGCGGCACCGGTGGTGTGGTGGTGTCGGGGGGGCAGTGCCCAGTTGCCAGCCCCTGTCCATGGGTGCTGCGATCTCCTCGCAGCGATTGAGGCATTCTGGGTGGGTGCATCATATGTCAGGTGCAGCACCCCCTTTGCCACAAGCCACTGGACTTAGGCACCGGTACCCTGTTAAATAGAAATTTGGGCGTAGGGTCCCAGGTGCACCGCACTCAGTGCAAGCTGCCATTGTCACAGCTTGCATTGGGACTTTGAAAATCTGGCCCAGTATCTTCAAAACCGCACAAGCGATTCAAATGGAATTAAACACATCAACAGACCAACCCCACAGACTTACGTGTAACCCCCTTGCAAATGGGGGTTCCTAAAAGCTTCCCCAGAGCCTGTTTGAATGCTCCCTGCCTGGTTGGTGTTCGGCGTTTAAGCCGTTTTAAATGGGTAGCCTGTGAATGCCTGTGGGCCTCTGTATGCTGTCTCTTTAAGGGCTGCTTTGGGTTGCAGTCATGATTGATCAGGGAGGGGGTTTGAGTGTTGCTATGCTCGAGTCCCGCCCGGGCTGCTGATTTTTCGCTCCGTCTTTGCCATCGCTAGTGGTGCAGAGGGAGCTCTACAAGAGGATGTGAATGTTGGCTTTAAATACTGGGAAACAGTAATGATAATGCAGCTATTCTAACCTGCCTTCCTTTGCAGCAAAGACTGTTTCGATTGTCTCCTCCATTTTGGTCCAGAACTGCTGAATTGGGTCAATCAGTACCTTGGGACCCTACAAAGTCGGTTGACCAATAGAAGAACTGTTTGTAATTGGGAAAGGCATTATGGGCTATGGCGCTTTTTCGCACCATTGAGAACAGGAGGAAATGACTGGCATGTGCAGCCAGCCAATGAGAGCAGGTCACGCCTGAGCCCCTTGCTGTTGGGGGGTAGATGCGTTGTGGCTGGTGAGGAGTGAGGAGCTTCTGTGCTTCTGCGCTGGGAAGTGTTCGCGCGGGAAGCACGGGAAGATCTAAGTCAGCTATTTTTCTCTCGAGAACAGTTCGCTTCTGAATCCACCGGTGGGCGGTCAGAGGAGGCTGTGCCCTGTGCAGCTACCCACCAGGCTCGACCTATAGTAGGACTGGAGAAAATTGCTGAATTGCGCTCGGTCCGAGGGAAAAGTGGAAGCTGCCATTGCAGTATCTCAGTGGCTGTGAGTTTGAAGGATCATTGGAAGCAGCTGCCTGGTGTGGTACCCCTCTGTTGCTGTTCGCCATATAAATGTGTGAGAAAGCTAGTGAAGTCAGGCTCCATCCTGGTAGCAGTGAAGAAATCATTAGTTGCTGGGGTTGTGAGTACTAATTCAGGGTAACTCCCTGCAGAGTGTTTATGCAGTGGATTCAGTGCATTATTGTATTGCCGACTGCCTAATTAAACTCTCCTCCTACTTGACCTGCTCAGGACTGTTATGTTTGTCTGTGCTAAGGGCCCCAACCAGCTGCCACGTGTGGACTAGCCATTAGGGCTTGGGTACCCAGGGACCATAAACTGTAGGGTTAGGCCTGTGCACAGAGCCCTAGGTAGATAAGTATAGTTATAAGCTAATCAACTTGATTTCCCCCTGCCCTTGTTATTATTCCCCCTGAATAAATCAGATTGCTTTTCGTACAGCTACATCCTGGCTATTGTGTACATTACTGGTGAACTGCTGTCTGGTGATTGCAACATAACTGTGCCTTACTTACTAACATACTAACATACTAAAATGCCAGCAGAATAGGCCTAATGGTCTTTCGTGTCTGCTCGTTTGGTCAGCCCCCACCCTGGGTGCTGACCTTGCTGTCCCCCTCGCCTTCTCTGGCTTCTCCCTTCCCAGTTCCGGATATTCTTGCTGCATTGGATTTTGCTTCCTGAACCCTTCCCCTGTACCTGTCCCACCCCCTCTTGAACCCCTCCACTGTCTCTGCCTCCACCAGCCCCCTAGGTAGTGCAGTCCATGGCTCTACCACCCTCTCAGTGAAGTAGCACCTCCTCCTTTCTCCCCTGAATCTTCCCCCCTCCAGCTTCCACCCATGCCCTCTAGTGGCCCCCTCCTCCTTCCTTCGAAGCACCCTCACTGTTCCTCCCTATTTACCCTCTCATGTACCTGAAGACCCCTATCATGTCCCCCGTCCCTTCTCTCCTCCAAAGTGTACATATTTAGCTCTTCGAGCCTCTCCTCATAGGTCCTGTCCCCCAAGCCCCAAATCATTTTGGTTGCCCTCCTCTGGACCCTCTCCAGGAGGTTAATGTCCCTCTTTAAGTGCGGCCTCCAAAACTGCACGCAGTACTCCAGGTGTGGCCTCACTGTACTTTACAAGGGGTCCCCGAAGGGAGCTGGAATATAATATCCATGGGGCAAGTGTACTGGTAAATAGAATTGTTGGTACCCAGTGTGAGTCACTAGTGGGACGAAAGGGGGGTTGCAGTAGCCCAGAGGGCTGTAACCGAGGTAGTCCTAATTGTGCTAACTCCGACCTCTGGCTGGAGGCACCCGTCAACGGATCTGGGACCCTCACCCTGCCTCTGTGGGGGGCAGACAGGGGTAGTAGCCCTAAGGGTAGCACCCCCTTGGGGTTACAAAGAGGAGGCACCGCTGAGATTTGCGTCCCCTAGTGGCTCATTGAGGAAATACATCAGAGATGGAAAAACTGGAAGGGGATATGTTGGAAAAAATTAAACTGGGACCCATCAAAACTATGGTACACAGATTGATGGGTTGGGGTGAAGCTGAAGAGCTAGACTCCCAGAAGACTGTATTATTGTTAGATGTTCCCCTGGGTACCTCAACTGTTGATATTGTCTCTGTTGCCGAGCGAGTAAAATGTCTGGGTAAGGTTGAAGTGAAAGGGCGTATGGCTGATCTGCTTGACCAGACACTGCAGGTGTTACTCCTATGCAATGTGGCCATCGACCCTGAGAAGGTACCTCCTGTGATTTACCCGGAGGGTGCGTCCCAGGGGTGGAGGCTAATTCATATCCGAAGTGGGTCAGTCACTCCTGGGGGGTTTCCCCAGATGAACAGTTTTAAAGACAAACTGCTCAAATTGTTAGCTGTGGAGGGGAGGACTACCCAGGAGTTGTTACAAGCCTTGGATTTGTCCAGTGATACTACCCCCTGGGGTTCCCCCGGCACCTCCCCTTGCCTGCCCAAAAGCTCCGTGCTGGCCTCTTTGCCCTTGGCAGTCCCATCCATACAGCTTGATTCCTACCGTAAGTTAAAACTTTTCTCTGGCATGGTACCAGTGCCTTCCAGGAAGGATGACCTGGAGGCGTGGATGGACTATGCCACCCCTTTAGTCCAGGAGTGGCAATACTCTGAGGGGGAGAAAAGGAAGAGGCTGATGGAAAGTTTGTGGGGTCCTGCCTTAGAAGCCATTAGGTTCTTCCGGGCCACCCATCCGGAAGCCACTGCTGCGGAGTATCTCTCTGCTTTAGAAGGGGTTTTTGGGAGTACAGAGACTGGTGAAGATTTACTATGGAAATTCAGGTCCGCTAAGCAGTGGAGAAATGAAAAACTGTCCGTTTTTGTTACTAGAGTGGAGCGAGCTTTGCAGAAGGCTTGTAGAAAAGGGGGAATCACTGCTACAGCCCTGAATCAGGTTCAGTTAGAACATATTTTAAAGTCTGCCAGATTCTCTAGTGTAACGCTACTGAAACTCATGTTGCATGATCGGCGGGCTACTCCGCCTGAATATTGTCAATTGATGAGGGAAATTCGAGAAGTGGAGACTGATGAAGAGGGGTGGGAACCCTGTGTGGGGGCAGTGAACCCTAGTGGGACCCCTGAGTCTAACACCCTGAGGAGACTGGCTCACCTGGAGGGTCCGAGGGTCCCCAGATTTCCCAGGTACAGTGGGGATGCGAGTTGTTTCCTCTGACCCTTACGTGGAGGGTGAGTTGAGGGCTGAGATCAGGAATTTACGGGAACTGGTGAGGGACTTAAAGCAGTTCACTGTGTACCCTATTCGGCCTGGGGCCCCTGAGTCATGTAGAGCCCCGAACCCTAGCCCTAGAGAGCTTTCTCACTCCACTCGGGGCCTCCCTCAGAATAGTGATCCCCGGGACCCCAAGTTTTGTTACCACTGTGGGGAAGATGGGCATTTCCAGCCTGAGTGCCAGAGGCTGGAGAATTTAAGGAAAGTTAACAGCAGACTGCTCGCCCGACACCGCCAGACCCAGTCTCGGGCCCCCAAGAAAAGTTTTGTGACTCAGGCCCATGCCCGCCGGGCTACCAATGCTGCTAACCCCAATTGGTCTGATGTGGTTGGGCCATCTATGGAGACCCGGGTGCGAGTAAATGGAATTCCCACTCGAGCTGTACTGGACAGTGGCTCCCAGGTGACCATCATGTTTCAGGACTGGTACCAAGCACACTTATCTGAGGTGCCCCTGCAGCCGCTAACTGGTCTACATGTATGGGGGTTGAGTGACAAGGCCTATCCGTATTTGGGGTACGTCCATGTCTGGTTATCCTTCCCTACAACTGTGAATGGAATAGATGAGCAAGTGGAAACCTTAGTTATAGTTTGCCCACCCACTGGACTGTATGATGGGGTGCCCTTGTTGATTGGGACAAATGCACACATGTTTGGACGATTGGCCCAATTGTGCTCAGAGAAGCGAGCATTCCAGACTGGGCGAGCCTTGAGCGTACCTGCCGTGATTCAAAAGGTCAGCGCCACTCAAAAGAAGGGTAGTCTGGAGGAACTCGAAGGCCCTGTGGGGGTGGTGTGGAAAAAGGATCCGGCCCCTGTGGTACTTGCCCCAAATGCACAATGTGTTCTGCATGGAGAGGTGCGACTAAAAACAGATGTCAAGAATAAGTTGTTGATGCTGGATGCACCTGTGGAGGGAGGATTACCTGAGGGGTTGTTGCTCAAACCCAGCATTCTGCCGGCTAGAGCCCATGCTTACGTTAAGAGGGTGATGGTTCAAGTGCACAATGTGTCTGATAAAGAGATTCGAATAAGAAGAGGGTGTACCCTGGCTAGCGCTCATTGTGCAGATACTGCTGTACTACCAAATAGAAAGAGTTCCGGACGGGTGATAGAGTTACTCTGATCTGTTTGACTTTGGTGACTCCGCCTCTACCGACTGGAAACGGGGTCAGTGAGAGGCTTGCCAAGAGGGACCAGGTTTTTCCCTGAAGGAGTGGGATGTAGGATGTGTACAAGGGCTGAGCATCGATTCGACTGCACGACGACAGACCTTCTGAGAGAGATCTCGACGTCTGGCTCCCGCTGACATAGATGATGTAAGGCGGCATCTGCAAGAAATGTTGGCTGCTGGCGTAATTCAAGAATCTAGGAGCCCCTATGCCTCCCCCATCGTAGTAGTAAGGAAAAAGACTGGGGCAGTTCGGATGTGTGTAGACTATCGCACTTTGAATAGGCAGACCATTCGGGATCAATATACCATGCCACGCATACAAGACGCCTTGGATTGTTTGAATGGTAGTAAGTGGTTCTCTGTGTCGGATCTTTGGAGCGGATACTACCAGATCCCGATGGCCCCAGACGATCAAGAGAAGACTGCTTTCATTTGTTCCTTAGGCTTCTACGAGTTTATTCGGATGCCTCAAGGAATTTCGGGTGCCCCAGCCACTTTTCAGCGCTTGATGGAACGAGCTGTGGGGGATATGAACCTACTCGAATGTTTGGTCTATTTAGATGACGTTATAGTGTTTGGCCGATCATTGGAAGAACACGAGCAACGATTATTCAAAGTCCTGGATTGGTTGGAGGATTTCAGCCTTAAGTTGTCTATTGACAAGTGTCAATTCTTCCAGACTTCCGTGAAATATGTGAGCCATATAGTGTCCACTGAGGGCATAAAGACTGACCCTGGCAAGGTGGAGGCGTTGACCACTTGGCCTCAACCCAGGAATTTAAAAGAGCTGCAACAATTCCTGGGGTTTTGTGGATACTATAGGCGGTTTGTCAGAGACTATTCATGAGTGATTCGCCTCCTCCTTAATCTCACCCAGGGTACCCGCCTACTACAAAAAGTATAAGAAGGGTGTGCACACTGACATAGAAAAAGAAGTATTTCGCCAAACGATATGTTTGGGGATCGTGGACTGCTGAGTGTGAGGAAGCTTTCACAACATCATATATCAACTTACCCACGCCCAGTACTGGCCTATGCTGACCCAGTCAAGCCTTTACACTCTTCATACTGATGCCAGTCTACAAGGATTGGGGGCTGTGTTATACCAGGAGCACTCAAATGGGCTGAGGCCTGTAGCGTTTACCAGTAGAAGTCTGACGCCTTCAGAGAAAAATTACCCTGTGCACAAACTAGAATTCTTGGCTTTAAAGTGGGCCATTGTTGATCAGTTTCATGACTATTTACATGGTGCTAAGATATTAGTAAAGACTGATAATAACCCTCTGACCTATGTACAGACCTCTGCCAAATTGGATGCTACTGGGCATAGGTGGCTCTCTGCCTTGGCCACTTACGATTACGCTGTAGAATACCGGGAGGGCCTAAACCATATAGATGCGGACGCTCTTTCTCGGAGGCCTGCACCCCAGATTGAATGGGTCCGGTTGTCTGAACCTGACATAAGAGCCCTCTGCCAGAAATTTGATAAAGAAGAACAGGTGTCTCCTGACACAGTGGACTGTGTGGTAGATTGTTTGGGGCCACCGGAAAACTGTATACCTGCTTACTGTCACTTCTCTGCATTGGACACCAGCTCCCTGCCGCAACTCAACAATGATGATCTCCAACAGGCTCAATCCTGTGATCCTATGATAAGAACGGCCATAGAGGTTTTGCGGGACGGAAGGGATGTATCCAAACTACGCTCCACTGACTTACGGACTACCTTGCTGTATAAATAAGGGTCCAAATTAAAGCTGATCAACCAACTACTATATAGAGAGACTGTGAATAAGGAGGGTCGGGTACACCGACAACAGCTGGTGCTGCCATCAGCCTTCAAAGAACTAGTCCTAAGATCATTGCATAATCAAATGGGGCACCTGGGTATAGATCGAACACTTGACCTGGTACGGGCTCGATTCTATTGGCCTAAGATGAGTGCGGATGTGGAACAGTATGTCAAGACCTGTGGTCATTGTTTGCAAAGAAAAGCGTTACCCCGGAGAGCTGCTGCCCTGGTCAACATTGCCACTAGTGCTCCTATGAAACTGGTCTGTATTGATTTCCTGAGTTTGGAGCCTGATCTGAAAAGTGTCAGCAACATATTGGTGGTCACTGATCATTTTACCTGGTACGCACAGTCTTTCCCGACCAAGGATCAGAGAGCAACCACGGTGGCTAAGATACTTGTTGAGAACTTTTTCATCCACTATGGGGCCCCGCAGCAGATTCATTCCGACCAGGGGAAGGGACTTTGAGAGTCGTTTGATTAAGGAGATGCTATCTTTGTGGGGGGTACGAAAATCACGAACCACCCCCTATCATCTGCAGGGAGACCCTCAGCCTGAAAGGTTTAATCGTACATTGCTTGACATGCTGGGCACCTTACAATCAAAAGATAAATCGAGATGGAGCCAACGGATCAGCACTTTAGTTCACGCCTACAATTGCACGAAAAGTGATGCCACAGGGTTTTCCCCCTATCGACTGATGTTTGGGAGAGAGGCTAGATTGCCAGTGGATGTGTGTTTTGGGGTTTCCCCCCTGATGGGGTGCAAGCAGAAAGCCATCTACAGTACGTACAGAGACTAAAGGCCCAATTAAACCATGCCTACCAACTGGCCCAGACCATGGCTGCTAAACGAAATCTGGCTAACAAGGAGAGATATGACAAAAAAGTGAAAACAGTAGAGTTGAGAGAAGGGGATAGAGTGCTGTTGAGAAATTTGGGACTGTATGACAAACATAAAATTGCTGACAGATGGCATCACCTCCCTCATATTGTTGTGGGACAGCTGGCAGACCTACCTGTATATAAAGTGCGGCCTGAAAAAAATTTGAAAGATGTGAAAACCATACACAGAAATCATTTTCTGCCAATTGGGCAGATCTTGATTGAAGCTGAACCTTCCACTGCTACTCCTTCCCGGCCTGTGACTAGATCTGTTGCTAAGAGAAGAACCAAGCTCGTGGAGCCTTCAACAAGTCCACCAAGGGAGCCTTGTCCCACCCCTCCTGCAGGAGGAGATGATCAACACTCAATATCATAAGATAGTGAAGGTGATATTGAATACTATCCCTCTTATGACCTGAGCCAATTGTTTCGGGGCAATCCCCTTGTTAACTCGGGAACTGAAATTGGTCCATCTGTACTGATTGAGCCTTCTACTTTGTCCCCAGAGGCAGTGCCTCCAGAAGATGAATGGAGTAGCAGACAAGTTCAAGGGGCTGAGTCCGTAGGCCTGGCTGAATTATCTGACTTTTCCGAAGAAGAGAGTGAGATGGGGGAACAAGCCCGGGATATGCTCGAATTGGAAGAATATTTTGAATGCCCTGATGGTTCCCCTTTAGTGCCTAAACCGCCCTCAGATGAGCCCAGTGGGGTGGGTTCAGGGATAGAAAGTCAAGCCCCTACTAGTATTATGAGCACTGAACTTGTTCCCCTTGAGGAGATTCCTGTTGCTAATGTTACTGATACTGAAGTGGAGTCAGGGCCTGGTTTAGGATCCTCGAGACCCCTAGATGATCCGGCCGACAAATACGGCCGGTAATAAAGTTGAGCTATGAATCTCTGGGTCAGCCAGTGGACCTGCCCTTAAATGTGGTTCACAAGGGGGTATATGTGTCCCCACGGTCCCTGCCTAAGTTAGCCTTGGGGGATAATTCCAGATTGTTAGTATTGCCCTTTGAGTGTGGTGCTCCTGTTCAAGGTGACTCACCAGTGACTAGAAAGGAGGGGTTCCCTCAGTCCTGGTGCCATAAGCAGGAGTTAGTAACCTGATTTGAAAAAAAAAAAGGAAACCAGAGTTATGTGTACAATGTGTATGAACCATAATAGATTGTAAAATGTAATATTTCTGTATGTGATTTAAAATGTGATATAGTGTTAATTGGGATGTTCGCCTAAATGGCCTCGGGGTAGTTGCTTGAGGTGGACGTCAAGCTTTTCCAGGCCAGGGAGGGTGTAACCCCCTTGCAAATGGGGGGTTCCTAAAAGCTTCCCCAGAGCCTGTTTGAATGCTCCCTGCCTGGTTGGTGTTCGGCGTTTAAGCCGTTTTAAATGGGTAGCCTGTGAGTGCCTGTGGGCCTCCGTATGCTGTCTCTTTAAGGACTGCTTTGGGTCGCAGTCATGATTGATCAGGGAGGGGGTTTGAGTGTTGCTATGCTTGAGTCCCGCCCGGGCTGCTGATTTTTCGCTCCGTCTTTGCCATCGCTAGTGGTGCAGAGGGAGCTCTACAAGAGGATGTGAATGTTGGCTTTAAATACTGGGAAATAGTAATGATAATGCAGCTATTCTAACCTGCCTTCTTTTGCAGCAAAGGCTGTTTCGATTGTCTCCTCTATTTTGGTCCAGAACTGCTGAATTGGGCCAATCAGTACCTTGGGACCCTACAAAGTCGGTTGACCAATAGAAGAACTGTTTGTAATTGGGAAAGGCATTATGGGCTATGGCGCTTTTTCTCACCATTGAGAGCAGGAGGAAATGACTGGCATGTGCAGCCAGCCAATGAGAGTGGGTCGTGCCCGAACTGAGAGGAGAGCCCCTTGCTGTTGGGGGGTAGATGCGTTGTGGCTGGTGAGGAGTGAGGAGCTTCTGTGCTTCTGCGCTGGGAAGTGTTCGCGCGGGAAGCGTGGGAAGGTCTAAGTTGGCCGTTTTTCTCTGCGAGCAAGTTCGCTCTGAAATCCACCGGCGGGCGGTCAGAGGAGGCTGTGCCCTGTGCAGCTACCCACCAGGCTTGACCTGTAGTAGGACTGGAGAAAATTGCTGAATTGCGCATGGTCCGAGGAAAAAGTGGAAGCTGCCATTGCAGTATCTCAGTGGCTGTGAGTTTGAAGGAGCATTGGAAGCAGCTGCCTGGTGTGGTACCCCTCTGTTGCTGTTCACCATATAAACGTGTGAGAAAGCTAGTGAAGTCAGGCTCCATCCTGGTAGCAGTGAAGAAATCGTTAGTTGCTGGGGTTGTGAGTACTAATTCAGGGTAACTCCCTGCAGAGTGTTTACGCAGTGGATTCAGTGCATTATTGTATTGCCGACTGCCTAATTAAACTCTCCTCCTACTTGACCTGCTCAGGACTGTTATGTTTGTCTGTGCTAAGGGCCCCAACCAGCTGCCACGTGTGGACTAGCCATTAGGGCTTGGGTACCCAGGGACCGTAAACTGTAGGGTTAGGTCTGTGCACAGAGCCCTAGGTAGATAAGTATAGTTATAAGCTAATCAACTTGATTTCCCCCTGCCCTTGTTATTATTCCCCCTGAATAAATCAGATTGCTTTTCGTACAGCTACATCCTGGCTATTGTGTACCTTACTGGTGAACTGCTGTCCGGTGATTGCAACATAATTGTGCCTTACTTTACAGGGGGTCCCCGAAGGGAGCTGGAATATAATATCCGTGGGGCAAGTGTACTGGTAAACAGAATTGTTGGTACCCAGTGTGAGTCACTAGTGGGACGAAAGGGGGGTTGCAGTAGCCCAGAGGGCTGTAACTGAGGTAGTCCTAATTGTGCTAACTCCGACCTCTGGGTGGAGGCACCCGTCAACGGATCTGGGACCCTCACCCTGCCTCCGTGGGGGCAGACAGGGGTAGTAGCCCTAAGGGTAGCGCCCCCTTGGGGTTACATATGCATGCAAAATTCTATGCATGTATCTTGTAGGGCTCCAGAGTTATTAAAGTACAAAATATGCAAAACTGGAAGACTTGTTTGTAAAAATGGAAAAGACGTACATTTAATGATGTTTGAGACACAATATCTTATAAATCACACGAGTGGCTCAAATGAAATTTAACACATCAACAGATATATCCCCTGAGATTATGCTTGCAAAATTTTATGCACATCTGTTTAAGGGTTCTAAAGTTATTAAGGTACAAATATGTGAAACTAGAAGTCTGTGAGAATGGGAATAAAACATGAAAGTTTAAGGATGTTTGAGACACAGTATCTCAATAAAAGCAAAACAAATTCACATGCAATTTACTACATCAAGAGAGCTATCTCCAGAACATATGCATGCCACATTTCATGCAAATTCGTTGAAGGGTCATAAAGTTACTAAGGTGCAAGATACGCAAAACTAGATGACAGTGTGTGAAAAGCACTTTCGCTTATCTATTTTTTCCCATAGGAAATAATGCGAAATTAAACATTTAATAACTTTTTAACAGATTAATATTTTTTTCACCAAACATTCAAAAGGCACATCTGTGAGGCCAAGGTATTCTACCCTGAAAATGTCAACCCACTACTTAAAATGATTTCTGTGATACAGGTGGCACAAAAAAGTGCCAAAAAGCCCCAAATCTTTATTTTCAACACTCTGTATTTCCAAAATGGCTTAAGTAATTGAAACAAAATTTGCCACATACAAATACCTACCTAAGGCAATTATGCATGCCAAATTTCATTCAAATCACTTCAACCATTACAAAGTTATTAAGGTCCAAAAACTGCCCTGTAACATTAAACATCCTCATCAACCCCAATACACTAGCGTTATCTCGCCAGTATAATAAATATTTAAAAAGCTTTATTCTTTCTCTTACATCAAAGTATAGCTGTTAAAAATGTCCCAACTTTAGAAGCACATCCACATTCTCTGTATTAAAAAGGGAAATTACCATAGAATATCTATTTATTCTTTGATTTTTCAACAGTCTTCCTAACCATTTGGACCTAGCATTTGTATAATAGGGACAAATCATAAGTACCTGAACCAAATCCTCCTGCTAATTATATCCAAATGAAGATATATTAATAACTTTTATCCACTGACTTTATATCTCTTAGTTAAAGTTGTGCTAGGGAAAGTGCCAAAGCAAAAGCGGAAATGATCAAGTTAGCCAGTATAGGATAAGATGAAAGGTTTGATACCTTTTATTGGACCAACAAGTGTCTTGTACAAAGATGGAATTATATACAAGCTTCCGGGGCCACACAGGTCCCTTCTTTGGTATAGGATTAAATCGATTTTGATTAATTCTAGTACGGGTGCTTTGCCTATCACTATCAATCAAAGTAATTTTCAATAATGGAATGTATGCAGTGGCCACAGTAATCTTATGCACTGCCTAATTCCATAATTTTTAACCTTAGAATTTAAAGTTTTTTTTCTCTAAAGGATATTCATGGAGACTGACGGTCCTTTATAAGGAGATCCATTTTCTCTGTGAGACAGGCCTTAGCCCAACCTGAAAAATTCTGAAGAGCAGTTCAGTAGTTCAAAACTATTCAGGCTGCAATAGTTTGAATTGTTGACTGTCCCAATTCGAACCTGACATTATATCCCAGTATTAAGGGTAAATGTGATCATTTTTGTAACAGGAATCAAACAACTTTTCTAGACGCCCTTTAACTTCATGCCCCCGTATCTCTGTACCATATAATGCTTGTGTCATAGGCTTGGCATTAGTAACTTAAATAGCTGGAAGTATAGTATCCCCACACCCATATTTATTATTAAATCTCAAAATACCACCACATGCTTGTTTAATTTTTTTTTTGCTTACTTGAGAAATGTTGGAACCAAATCATTCTGTTGTTAAATGTGAGTCCTAAATATGTATAGTCTGTAATAATTTCCAATTTATCGCCATAAATCCCACATTTTGGGGTATTCATCTTACATTTAGATCTCTGTTTACTCACCAGCAATACCTTACTTTAAGAGGCATTCATATTAAGTTCCAGTTTTTTAGCATTAGTTTCCAAAATTTTCAGTTGAGATTGAAGGCCATGTGCAGTTAGATTAACAAAATGTTGTCAGTGTATACCAAAACTGGACAACTATGTTTACTTATTTTAGAATGAAAATATTGATGATTATCTAATGTGATCAATAAGTCATTAATATAAATATATATATATATATATATATATATATTTGCTTATTTTAGGATGAAAATATTGATGATTCTCTAACACGAGTAATAAACCATATATGTATACACACACACACACACACACACACACACACACAATAGGGGCTGGGAAATATTTTCATGAATAAAAACATGTAGTCTCACTCCCATTAAATAAACAACTGATGATGTAGACACTGGGATTTTTTCTTTTTTTTTATTTAAAATTTAAATTTTTATTGTCTTTAAAAAGATCATATCCACATAACAGTGCGATATAGGTACATAGATAAGAATATAGCAGTAGTATAAAGTTACATCTCATAGGATCACAGATCAATACACTTTCCACATCAGCTGTTACATTGTACAGATAAGAAGTAAGAAAAGGAGTAGAAAATATCAGGAACATTAATTTCATTCCCCACGACAGGTATGTAAGTAAGGCTTGTGGGTAGACATATACTAACGTACAGCAACCCATTTCAGCTCCATCTTCAGCCCTATGTGACCCTAAGCCCAGGATCCCCTGGTTTATGGTTTTGCATAAGAGAAACTGTATGAGGGAGATTACTTGTATCCCCGCCATCATGGTACAAAGTCTGGGTATCGCTCTAACTGGAAGTGAGTCCACAGACTCCATCTGTTCATGAACCCCATAATTCGGTTATTCAGTTTAGCTGCTGTCTGTTCTAATCTATATACTTCATAGGCCAACATTCACCAGGTTTCTCTAGTCGGTTTACGCTTAGTAAACCAAAGTCTGGTAATCACTTTTTTTGCAATCAAGACCAGGAGTACAATAAGTTTATATTGTCCCCCATTCAACTGGATGCCTGTGGGAGGAGTCGCAGTCAGGATGAAGGTCAGTGTGAGTAATTCAGGCTTCTGAAATATATCATTTAACTCGGAGATTACCTCAGACCAGTATCCCCATAGGAAGAGGCAGGACCACAGGATATGTGTCTCCCTGGCTGGGTAAAAGCCACACCCTCTCCAGCATTCTGCTGGATCTCCCTTCCTGTATTTGGCTGTAACAGCTGGGGTTATAAAGTAGCGTAGTCTGGTTTTCTAGGCAAACTCCGTCCAATATGTTGTGGTTAAAACCTTAGAATAAGGGAGCGAGGCCTTATGCCAGTTCTCTTTATCAATCTCTACCCCTATGTCCTTTTCCCAATGTTGTTGGACAGGGTCCAAGGAGATAATACCATCTATTCAGAGTGCTTGTTAAAGTTGAGTAATAAGATGCTCCTGTACACCATCATTCAGGTGATATATAATCAATTCAACCAAAGGGGAAGAGGATTCCACTACTGAGGACAGGGAGTCCTCCAGGGTTAGAAGGCACTTCCTGAGTTGTGCATAGGTTTGGTATTGATTGGAGGGCAGTTTATAAGTAGATTGTAGATAGGTAAAAGAGAGTAAGCCGAATGGGCCTATAACTTGGAACACATAACATAAATGCTAGGGTTTCCAATCCCTCAGTAAAGAGACCAATCTCGGTGGGTTTAGGGCTGTATTATAGGCTAGTGTAGAAAGATAGAGCCTCTCAGAAGTGGTAAGGGTGGATCGGCTAACTAAGAGCCACGTTTTAACAAATTCACCAGTAAATTGCATAAACCTATGCAAAGGGAGACATCTTGGGGGTGTGTGCCAGAATATATGAGGGGAAGTTTTCTAACCCATTAATGGTTGTTTCAATATCTTTCCAGTATGCTGTGTAAGAATTGGAAACATGCAGAAGGACAGTACGTAATTGTGCTGCCTGTGATAGTTCTTTAAATCTGGGATGCTAAGGCCACCATGAACTTTAGACAGTTGTAATATGTTATATTTCAATCTTGGTGGCTTGCCTCCCCAATGAAACCTAGAAATTAACTTGTCCCAAGCTGTGAAATATGTATTAGTAGGTATAATGGGTAAGGTTTGAAGAAAGGAAAGGATTCGGGGAAGAATGTTCTGTTAGATGATTTCCGCCCTACTCACCAACCCAATGGGGAGATGTGTCCATTTGGTTAAGTCAGCAGTTATCCTTTGGGTGATCGGCTCAAAATTAACCAACTCCAGGTGTAACAATCAGGATGGTATCTTAATTCACAGGTAGCACATTTCTACCCTGTTCCAGTGGAATGGGAAAGCCCCCTTTATAGCTCTGGTGGGTATAAAAGAATAATTTAAGACTTCCATCTTGGAGCCATTTATCTTATACCCTGGCAAATTTCCAAATAGTTCTAGTTGATCCCACACCGCCGGGACAGAGGTTTCAGGAGAGGTGAGTGTTAGTATGATATCGTCTGCAAAAAGAGTGAGTTTATACACTTTATCCCCCAGGGGTATTCCCTTGACACTGGCTTGCTTCCTGATATTGGCTGCTAAGGGTTCCAGATATAAAGCGAACAGCAACGGAGACATTGGACAACCTTGTCTGGTGCCCCAGGCTAAGGGGAAGGGAGGTGATAGGGAGCCATCTAGTTTAAGATATGCCACAGGAAATTGATACATGCAGTGAATTTGGGAGATAAATTTATCCGGGAAGGCAAAGCATTTAAGTGTAGCCCACAAATAAGGCCATGAGAACCAGTCAAATGACTTCTCAGCATCTAAACCAAGAAGGACTAAGGGGATTTGTTTTCAAGAAGCATGGTCCGTTAATAATAACACCTGCCGAATGGCATCATGGGCCTGACGCTCCATAACAAAGCCTACTTGGTCTCCGTCCACTAAGTTCTATTAGCTAAAATGGACATAAATAATTTATAATCTGTGTTTAGTTTCGAAATTGGTCAGTATGATCCCATCAGAGTAGCATCCTTGCCCAGTTTGAGAGGGCTACTATCTCAGCATATCTCCAAGATGGTGGTGGTGAACCTCCTTCCTGAATTTCCCAAAAAGCTTTAAGCAATGGTGGAACAAGTATTTTATTCCATTTTTTGTAAAACTCCGCTGGGTCCCCATCAGTTCCCGGTGCCTTCTGAGTCTTTGTTAATTTGAGCGTGGCCTTGATTTTGTCTGCAGTAATGGGATGTAGCAACCCTTCCGCCTGTGCTGGGGAAAGCTGCAGGAGGGGGTATTTTGTAAATATTGTGTAATTTGTGGGAGGGGCAGGATGTTCTCCTCCATATAGATGTTTTTATAATAGGTAGCCATGGCTTGTCTGATAGCTGTGGGGTGTACCAGATATTTTTTAGTTTGAGGGTCATATAATTTTGTAACCATCGCCTGCTGTCTCGCCCCGCAATCGCCTGGCCAAGGGCCTAGCCCCTCTGGGTCCCCCTTCCTGGTTTTTAAGTTTTAAATACAACAACTGCTGTTCTATCTTTTGATCCTCTAATTTTTGCAATTTTTGTTTAGTGAGCTGAAGTTGTGATTTCAGACTTGTATCTCCTTGGCTGACTTGAGCCTGTAACTGGGCCAAGGTGTTGTGTAGTTATACCTGTAGGGCTTCCCTTGCTTTTTTCTTTTTAGCTGAATATTTTACAATCTCTCCCCTGAGCACTGTTTTAAGAGTATCCCATTGTATGGCACAAGAAGTTTCTGCTGAATCATTATCAGCCAGAATCAAAGGAGCCATCTGGTTCACCATGTGACTGAATTCTGAGTCCTGAATATAGGATAGGTTAAAACACCAGAAGGAATTTTGTTTGTCTTATCTAAGGCTAACTTAAGTATGAGAGGGGTATTGTCGGAGAGAATTGAGGCTCCCCCCGAGATGTCCTGAACCATTTCCAAATGTTCTGCAGATACAAAAAAATAATCTAACCTCACCAAGGTATTGGTCTTGGGAGAGTAGTGGGTACACATCCGTATTGAGGGAAGAAAATGGCACCAAATATCAATCATACCAAGTGCAGGGAGGGTTGTTTTCAAATATTTTTGAAGCAGGGAGTCTCTATGCCTAGAGGGTAATGAGGTATCCATTTTGGGATTTAAAATTACATTGAAGTTCATACCTATTATGTAGAGATTTAAGCTATAGAGACAAAGTCATCTACAAATTTCCATGCCACCAGAACTGGGCTGCCCGGGGGCAGATATATTGAGGCCAGGGTGACTTGAATGGAGTATAGTAAGCCCACCAGTATGACATATCTACCTTTATTGTCACTGATCTGGTTTTGCAACTGGAATGGCACCCCCTGTGGGACTAAGATTGCTACTCCCCGCCTGCATCCAGAGGGGTGGGAAGAGGCCAGCACTGTATGAATCCCCATGATTTTAGCTTTGCACGCTCTGATTGGGGAAGATGCATCTCTTGAAGGAGATTTAGGTCAGGTTTGTCCTTCTTGAGGAACTGAAGTAACCTTCTCCTCTTAATAGGGCTGTGGATGCCATTAACATTGAATGACAGTATGTGGGGGGGGGGGGACTAACCATTTGTAAGGTTGTAATAGTGGGCTATGAAGTGGGATGGGATTACCATCCAGCATCTCCCCTCCTTATCAAGTAGCGGTGAGGAATTTGTGAAGTATCTCCCTGCCTTCTATGAATCCTATGGAAATCCTCCGTGGTATCTTTGGATAGTAAACTAATGAACATCTGAATCTCTAAAACTGGGTCCTGGTGCGTCTCATGGAAAGTAGAGCTATATATGCACTTCGTTGCATACTGTTTTAAAAACAATGAAAACTTGGCCAACAGGGCACAACTATAAGTATTAATTAACCTACTAAACTCTGCCAGACTGGTGTATAACCTTAAACTTCTACCACATTTCCAGTAACCAGTATAACATCCATCTGGTGATAAAACAATTGTGGCTTCCAAGGTGGGGGAGGACTGAGAGTCATTCAGAGAGGCAGTAGTGTTTTACCACTCCCGACAGGTTGGGGGGTATATCTAAAGCATTGCCCACTCCAGGCTCCCTGGAGAGCTGAAAGATCCCAAAGAAAAGAACACACTAGGATGGAAAAGAAAAAAAGAGTAAGGGAGTGTATGATCGCCTGAATAAGATTAATGGTGAAAGACCCAGATGAGTATCCACACATCCACACATCTCCCTCCCCCCAAATCAAATATTTTGTTTTATTAATTTGAACCCAGGAGGTATGTCCATCTTAGCCCACAACGCATAAGCTTCACTTTTCTATTCGAATGTTCATGCGGTCTGTCCAGATAAAACAGAAATTATAACTTTTTACAATACAGACATACAGGACAGCATGAATGTATAAATTGAGCAGTTCTGAGCATTGTCCCCCTCTAAATATAAAAATAACAAAATATGTGAAAACATATTCGCATCCAGAAACAAGGTTTTGTAGCACCAGAGGGAAAGTAAATAAAGAAAAGGAACACATGGTCTAGAGAGCCAGTATGGTATTCCTCTCTGCTCCAAAAATTGTAGTATAGTGCAGTGGTTTAAGGCTTTGAGCTGAAAATCTGGTGACATCCAGCAGACCAGACCTGGGTTTGAATCCCACAGGTTCCACTTACATACTGTGTGACCCTGAGCAAGTCACTTAACTTCCCTGTGCTTCAAGGTCGTGCCTGTAAAAAAGCTTTCAGCTTAGTGTGCAACTCCTGGTTAAACAACTAAAAAAAAAAACAAAAAAAACAATTAAGCCATAAATGTCTCAGAGCTTCATATCCCAGACAGTGAGGGAGGGGTTGCAAAATACAGTTAAATAAAGGTCCCAAATATAGTCTTGCTGAAGGAGTAATTTGTACAAGGGCACTGGGGGGATGAGGGGTCTAAGGAGGAAATAAGGCCCTCAGGGCATGTCCCAAGTGACCGCATAGTTCCCCATAAAAGTAAGGGGACTATGAATACTTCCTAGTGATCTAGAGTTAGGTCTGCCTCGGGGGCCCTGGCAGAGGGAGCCCCTACAATATCCCCCCCCCAATCCTAACCCGCATTCCCGTACCTGAGCCTCAGCGAGCCCTACTGAGGTAATTAAGGAGAAGGCATAGCTAGAAAAGCAGTCCTAGGTTTCAAGTGGCTACAGAATTATTCTCCACTCTGCGGAATTCCACCAAATGATGCCTCGGTGCCATGTTCTTGCCTTCACCATTATTGTCCTTCTCCTTCCTGTGGTTGGCTGTAGGGACTGTTTGCCAACGCAGCGGTTAGGACTGAGGCTGTGAAGAAACCCGGGGGCCTTCCGGAAAAACCAGGCCTTGCTGCATCAGATCCTCTCATGCCTCCGAGGTGGTGGAATACTCTTTCTTGGCTGAGGGGAGGTGGACAACCAGCCTTGCAGGGTAAGGTGTAGTAAACTTGAAACCCTGTGCTTTCAAAGTGGGCAGAAGTGGAAGATAAGCTTGGCATGGTTTCATTGTCTGTGGCGCATAGTCATGGTCAATATAGAAGCATTTTTGTTCATAGAAGATTTTTTGTTTTCGCCAGGCGGTTAGTAAAACCTGCTCCTTGACTGAATAGCTATTAAAGCGCGCAATGATTGAATGAGGGCTGGCTGTCACTGAGGCTGGCTTTGGGGCAAGAGCCCAGTGGACACGTTCAAGTTCCAGCACCATGTCCTGTGGTAAATCAAGGGTGGACCTGAGCAAGTTAGTGATAAAGTCCTTAATGTTAGCTCCTTCAGCACCCTCAGGTATGCAGTATAAATGGATGTTTTTGTGTCTTGCTCGATTTTCTGCATCTTCTTGATGCACTTCAAGTATTTCTTGTTGCTCTGCTACTGTAAGCATTGTACCAGGCCCTCCAGGTCGTCTACCTGGTTTTCTGTTGCAGTGACTTGGAGCTCTGTATCATCAGCCCTTTGCTCAAGTAAGGTAACGTCCCAATGCATTTCCCCATACAGTTCGTTAATATCTGCCCAAAAGGCACATAGTTCATGACAGATGGTGCCGAGTTTTTTTTTGTTTGTTTTTAGCTTTTTTGGTGCGCTGAGAAAGGTTTGCAGACTTTGCTGAGATTGGGGTAGGCCGTGACTGCGGCATTTCAGTGTCTGAGGCCTTGGTTTCCGATCCTGCAGCATCCTCTATAAGATCCTCCATCTTCCGAGTGGATACAGGTTCAGCACTTCTGATACCCCTCTTATTCATGTTTTGTGAGTGATTTAAGTTGAATTCTGCATAGCTGAAGGAAGGGTTTTGCTTGGGGAGAGTGAGAGCAGTTCGACTAAGAGGCCATCAACCTCACAAGTGGAATCAGAAGTCCACTGTCGACACTGTGACTTTTTCTGACATTTGTACCAACAGCATCTATATCATCAACTGATATTCTCACTGTGACTATGTCACCAAAGCTGAACCCCTATTCACTTCCAGTGCTGAACTACATCCAACCATAGTATATAGACACTAAAAATCAACTGAGTACTTGCTCCCTTCTCTCAATTCTCATTTCAAATTATTTCACTTATGTTTCTCATATTCTGACAAAAAAAGGTTGCAGTTTGTATAACAGGAAGTCCTGTTATGGAGAATAATAAATATAATAATAATGTACTCACACTATTTACAAAGATGCACCCCCCCCATTTCTTTTTCACTCTATCCTGTCCTCTGCTATTAATTCATATCTATCCTAACTTTTCTTGTCAGGGTGGCCAACCTGGCAATTCTATATCTCTACTTTACTATCGTTTATGCCCAAATCTAATGTCTATGCATCTTAAAAAGATACTTCAATGATTGAGCAGTTGCTTGTAAGACATATTGAAATGCAACTGTCTCCAACAACCTCCAGTTTAATAAAAAGTACAATATGCCCTCGTAGAGAGTCATGCAGAAACTCCCATTATGTAGAAAGGCATGCCCTTAATGCCTTAGCATGTTTAAATATAAAGAAAAATGTTTTCATTGCTTAATAGCAGCACTTTGTGCTTTGAAATCAGTGGTAGTAAGCGGCGCAGTGAAGTCATGTGCACAATCACATTTCTGCGCTCACGCACCCTCGCGATGGTTCCTATGCATGTTCGCGCTTGGAAAGGATCCCTGAAATGGAGCTTAGTGACCAAAATCGCAACCGCTTGTTGCGATTCACCAAAGAAAGACCGTGCGGCTGAATGGGAGAGCCAAGTATAGAGCAGCTGTGTACTGTTGCCATGGTGCAACTCCTTGATGCCCCAATGTGCAGGAAATGTATTCGCTCCACGAATATGATTCAAGGGAGGCTGCTGATGTTAAACTAAATGTAGGACACTGCAGGCAGGTGGAATTAAGTCCTGTAGTGCCCTCAGAAGTGAGTGTATAAATGGGTTTTCTTTTTGTTTTATTGGTCCCAGAGTTTAAGGAGAGGCTGTAGGTTGGCTCCAAGCTAGAATGAGAGGTTTCAGCTGTCGGCTGCAATTACAAGCCATCAGACATGACTGCTGCCCCAGAAAGTAGTCTAAATGTGCCAGAATGAAACATGCAACCTGAAAAAAGGAACGTATATGCATTTTCAGAGTCAAACTTGAGAAATGAAATTGTTTGTTTTGCTATAAAAGTACATTTCTGCTGGGAAGTGGAATCTTAACCTGGCAAGAACACAGATAGGGAGTGCACTCCTCATCTGTCGTTCTTTGCTAAGGTTAGAGATTCACTTTCAAACATGTTAAACCAGGTTATTTTGCCTTTTTGAATAAATATAAAAACACTGTTTTCTTTTATTTACCTGACCGCGGTTGACTCTGGAAAGTTCCTATTATAGGGCTGGTAGCCCATGAAATGGCTGACTATATAGGAATCAAAGAGGATGAGTCACACAAGAGGGAGGGGCTCAACCCCAAACCACGCCCCCTCCAGAAATGAAGGTCTCTACAGGAGTTATAGGACCTATTGTGTGACTGATCTTAAGAATTATAGCAATAGTCACATCTATGTGTCCTGATAGCGTTTACAGACTTGTGTGAATATTCTAGTAAAGATTAGAATAGTACAGTTATTTCTTAATTATGTGTCACATGGTCATGATGTCATAGTCTCAGGCACTATATAAACTGTCCTCTAGGAACAGGTTTAGTGAGGCGGGTCAGTATTCGACTGACCACAAGTTGAGGAGGTTGTGTGCTGACTTTTCTCACAAAGTGCTTTATTTATTGAAAGGAAAAGACGTTGTTCAGGAGCTTGGACCAAGGCACATTTTCTGTGTTGGATGGGTGTGAATTTAACACCAATATTTTCCTTTCTGTGAATTTCTTTTTTAATTTTTTCTAAAAATAAAATAATAAAAACATTTGCATGTGTTTTTTATGCATCTTGAATATCGTCTGGACATCTGCTATTTCCCACACCTCTACACTGGTGTGAGAAGTGGGATTTAACTGGCACATCTAGATTGTACAGAAAACGTTGTCCAGGGGTACTGAAGTAAGTACCCTGACAGATGGAGAAAAAGACCCAGATAGAGCCAGATGTGTTGCATGTGACATGATCAGTGACTGAGAAATCTGGAATTCAGCTGCTGCCTGGCCTGGAACCTGGAGCAAGGCCCAAGATAAAGAGACCTGAGGATGAGAATATGGATGAGGAGTCCCTGAAGCAGGAGGCAGCCCAAGTGGCCCCAGCACCAGATGACCCTGGAGAACTACTGAGATGTCTGTGTATCCGCGAAGTAGAGATGGATCGCCAGAGGGATGAAGATTGGCATCAGAGGGAAGAGGACAGGTGTGTCCAGGCACAGGAATGTTGGAGACAGAATGAGAAATGGACGGACACTCTGAAGGCCATACAGGCCCTTTCACAAGGTCAGACTGCTCATACTGTACCTAGAGACATTAAGTTAACGAAATTATCTGAGAGTGACAATATCAAGGCATACTTCACTACTTTTGAGCGTATTGCCCAAATCTGTGCTTGGCCCCATGACCAATGGATCATAAGACTGGTTCCCTACTTAAGTGGTAGAGCACAATCGAGTAAAGGAAGAAGTGTTGAGAAGATATGACATCAGCATGGAGACATATAGACAGCATTTCAGGACCCAACGTATGACAGTGCATGATACCCCAAGGGAAATATATGCTAAACTAAGAGACTATGGAGGGAAATGGCTACAACCCCTAGTCAAGACTAAGGAACAGATCATGGACATGAGTATAATTGAACAGTTCATTCACATGTTACCGCATGATGTTCAATTGTGGGTTAAAGAACATCAACCTGAGTCTGCAGAGGATACAGTAAAGCTGGCAGAGGATTAGCTAGCTGCTCATCCTACAAGACCTAGAGGGCCACAGACCACCCCACAGCAGACTACTGAGTTGGTAAGACCTTTTTATTCCAATAATCATCAGAATAATGCCAGTAGGAGAGATAGAGGGGGAAGAATACCGTATGCTGAACTTATTTGCCATGGTTGCCTGGGTAAGGGACATATTGTCCGAAATTGTCCAAACAAGAGGAGGCCGGACATTACACATCTGGCTTTAGCAATTATTGGCTATGTTACATCAGTGGGGATTGGTTACCAATGGATTATGGGTTTATTGGATTCTGGAAGCAAACAGACATTATTAAGAGACGATTTAGTATCAGATCTTACGGTCAGCCCAACTGATACTACTGTCATGTAGACATTCATGGAGACATTCACCAGTACCACACTACCAAAATTGAGTTAAAGGTCAATAATGAAAACCACAGTATGACTGTAGGACTGGTACCTAAACTCCCAGTACCTGTGATAATTGGGCAAGACTTTTCCCATTTTGACACTTTAATGAAAGCTCATCAAGAGTTTATGCAGTCAGTCAATGTGGTGACTCGTTCATAGGCTGAAAGACATTTAGAGCAGACATTTCCTTTTGAAGAGGATTATTTTGAGGGTACAGGAAAAACCAGGAAATCCAGACAACAAAAGAAAAAGGAACAAAGGAAATGGGTGGAAGAACAAAAACATAAAGTCACTGGCATTGTGCCAGGTCTGTCTTTGCAGGACATTGTTATGGAACAAAAGGCAGATAAATCTCTTGAACCTTTTTATTTACAGGTGCACCAGAAATCAAATCCTGGACAGTCTCATTTTATTGAAAAAAATGATATTTTGTATCATGTGACTGTAGACCCTGTACTAAATGTGCCTGTTGAACAATTAATGGTACCAAAGGTATATAGAGAGTAAGTTATGCAGTTAGCCCATAATATACCTGTGGCAGGACATGAAGGAAGGGATAGAACCTTGCAAAGATTACTAGCATGCTTTAGTTGGCCAGGGATACATCAGGATGTGGCAGAGTTTTTCCATGCTTGCCCGGAATGCCAAAGAGTTGCCCAGGGTGGAAAAAGAGACCAGGTGCCCCTTCAGCCCATACTTTATGTTACAACACCTTTTGAACAAATTCCCATGGATATTATTGGCCCTCTTGTTAAAAGTTCAAAGGGTAACAGATTTATACTTGTAGTGTGCAATTACGCCACACGATACCCTGAAGCCATACCCATGCGTACTGTCACTGCCCCCCATATAGCAGAAGAACTGGCTAAAATATTTAGCAGGATGGGCATACCACAGGAGATCCTCACAGACAGAGGCAATAATTTTACCTCTGTCATGTTGAGAGAGTTGTATCGTCTGCTAGGGGTTTCTGCTGTTTGTACTTCACCTTACCACCCCTAAACAGATGGTCTTGTGGAGCAATTCAACAAGACATTAAAGAAAATGTTACAAAAATACAGCCAGGGAGAAGGCAGAGATTGGGACAAATATCTCCCATACCTCTTCTTCGCTTACAGGGAGGTACCCCAAGCAACAATTGGGTTTTCATCTTTTTCACTGCTTCATGGAAGAAATCCTAGGGGTCCATTGGATGTGGTGAAAGAGCATTGGGAGGAAGGTACAAATGTTTGGTATAGTAATATCCTAGGCTATATGAAAGCATTGCGAGAGAGACTGGTGAAATATATAACCCTAGCTCACTTGAATGTGACCCAAAAGCAAATGGAACAAAATAAATATTATGATGTTGGTTTGAAAAGCAAATGTTTTACACCTGGTGAAAAAATTCTATTATTACTGCCATCAACTGAAAACAAGTTGTTAATGCATTGGCAGGGCCCTTATGATGTCACCCACCAGATAGGGCCTGTGAATTTTGAGATAGACATGCCTGGCCATAGACCCACTAAAAGGATATACCATGCAAACCTTTTACAAAAATAGGTGGAGAAACCAGCAGTACAGTCCCTTTACATACACCAAGAGGCAGAACAACCTGACTTAGATGCTGCTTATGAGGAATTTGACCATCCCATAAGTGAGGCAGGTGTTTTTATTAATTCAGAGTTGCAACCTGAACAAAAACATGAGATGGACCAGTTACTACTACATTTTAAAGATACATTCACAACCACTCCAGGACAAGCTAAGGGAGTAGTGCTCAACATTAAAGTAAACCAGACAAAACCTATCCATCAAAAAGCATACAGGCTACCAGAAAGAATCAGGCAGGAGGCGATAGATGAAGTTAAAAAAATGGAACAAATAGGTGTCATAGTTTCATCAAGAAGTGCCTGGTCCTCCCCGATGGTAGTTGTGAATAAGAAGGAGGGTGGAATATGGGTCTGTTTGGACTTTCGAAAGGTAAATGCAGTTTCAGATTTTGACAGGTAACCCATGCCTAGAATAGATGACCTGTTGGATAAGATTGGAAATGCCCGCTTTATCAGTACATTGGATTTAACCAAGGGATATCAGCAGATTTCCTTGGCCCCTAAAACACAAGAATTAACAACCTTCCCTACCCCAATAGGATTGTACCATTTTACAAAAATACCATTTGGACTCCATGGTGCCCCTGCCACCTTTCAGCGCTATATGGAACACATTTTAAGATCCCATACCCAATATATTTATTTATTTAAGAGATTTACCAGGACAGGTATGCTGAGCAGCATACCGCTCGATTCCAGATGCGCCCTGGGGGTAGGGAGTTTACAATGGTACACTAGTGCAGAAGAAACAAAAACATAGATAAAGTGTTTGGTACACAATGGATGAGGCAGACATAATACAAATAGAGTAGGTACTACCTATTTGGATGATGTGGGTATTTTCTGCTCTGATTGACTCACACATTTGATCCATTTGAGTGCAATCATTCAAGAAATCAAGGACACAGGTTTGACCATCAATCCTGCTAAATGTGCGATAGCAAAAAGAGAGACCAAGTACTTAGGTTTTATGATAGGGGAAGGATCCCTAAAACCAGAAATTGATAAAGTGGAGGCAGTTGCCAAGAGCCCCATCCCTGTTACAAAGAAGCAGGTACAATCTTTTCTGGGTTTAGCTAACTATCATAGGAGATTTATCCCTGACTTTGCCACCTTAGCTACACCATTAACAGAACTAACAAAAAACAAATACCCGAATAAGGTCAAATGGATACCTTCCTGTGAGGAAGCCTTTAGGAACATAAAGGCAGTACTTTGTTCCGACCCACCTTTTAACTAGCCCAGACTTTCAGAAGCCATTTGAAATTCAGACTGATGCCTCTGACACAGGCTTGGGAGTGGTACTCACACAACATGATGACAAGGGTGAACATACTCGTTATATATCAGCAGGAAGCTGCATGAGCGAGTGCTAAATATTCTACTATTGGAAAGGAATGTTTGGCCCTAAACTGGGCCATAGAGTCCCTAAAATATTACTTGTGGAGTAACGATTTCATGGTAATGACAGACCATATTCAGCTTTGTTGGTTACATCAAATGAAGGCTAAGCACATGTGGACTATGCGATGGTACCTGTCATTACAACCGTATCACTTTACTGTAAAACACAGGTCTGGTATACAGGTATACACATTGTATAATACATATATTTCTATATACAAACCAATCACACACACACACACACACACACACACACACACACACACAAAAAAAAGTAGATAAACATGTGGGGAGTAGTACAATGTAATGGCTGTGGGGCAGCAGTCTTCCGGGAGTCTTTCTGGAGGCTGAGATGCTGCCCTATTTGCAGACAACTCTCTGCCCTAAGGGAGGAAGTTGCCCATCTTCAGGCCATGCTGGACAGTAGTAAGGGAACCTTTCCCCAGGCCACACTGGACGGTAGGAAGGGAACCTCCCCCATCCAGGGTGCACCAGAGCCACCACCACTACCTCAGAGGTTGCGAAGAAAACACAGCAGTTGGACCACAGTGGGCTCAGGAAGGGTGAGGATGGTGGAACAGAGGCACACCCAGTCAGTTGTTCCACTCCACAATCCATACACCATTCTGGGGGAGCATAGCTCACCTGTGGATGCACCACAGAGGAGACTAAGGAGGCTGAGGACAGCTGTGTCACAAGGAGGCCCACAGGAAGGGACAGAGGACACCACAAGGAAAGGAAACAGCTCCTGGGATTCAATTATTAGGGATAGAACTGGGGAGCAGGAAACTGAGTAAGGTGCCTGCCTGGTGCCATGGCTTGGGAGGGACAGGCGCATCCTCAGGATCACGGGAACAGCTGCACGAGTCTGAGCTGGACGTCATTGTCCACCTAGGGACAAATGACTTGGCTCATCATGAGATTAGAGCAGTGCAGAAGGACTTTGTGGAATTGGGAGGGGCCTAAGACAAGTAGCACACAGTATCCTTCTCAGAGGTGCTGCCTGTCAATGGCATGAGTGAGGCGAGTACTTTGCACCATGCAGTTTAATGAATGGTTGAAAAAATGATGTGAGCACAGGGTTTGGCTTCATTGGGGACTGGGTTCCACCTGGAGGGACACCAGCCTATACTGGCAGGATGGTCTGCATCTGTCCAGGTAGGGAACAAGTCTTTGAGCAATCAGTTTAAATGCTTCATTGGCAAGCTTTAAACTAGTCAAGGGGAGGCACTGATAAGCAGCAGAAAATCCCAGCCTCCCTACAAAACAGGGTACTAAATGAGAAAAGACCAAGGTAGAAAGGTCAGTGGGGATGCTGCAACAGAAGGTAAAGCCATCAAAAATGGAGATAATAGTACCAATGCCCGTAGTCTGAGTAACAAGCTTCCTGAATTAGTGGCCTTGATGGAGGAGGAACATCTGGATATCGTGGTAGTCACAGAAACATGGTACACACAAAACCATGACTGGGATGTAAACATACCAGAATACACTATCTACAGGAGGGACAGGGAGGATAAAAGAGGAGGAGGAGTAGCTCTTTGCATAAGGGAAGGAATCAAAGCAACAGAACAAAAGGGTAAACAGGAAGGAGAAGAAGCACTGTGGGTAAATTTGGAGACCGGCAATGGCACCACAATACGCACAGGGGTTGTATACAGATCCCCTTCTCAGGGGGAGGAAATGGACAAGGAAATGATAGAAAGTATACTTAGAATGGCAGAAAAAGGGGCGATATTACTGATGGGTGATCTGAATATTCCAGATGTTAACTGGAGTGCAGTTGCAGCAGCCACTTCTAAGAGTGGGGTTATTCTAGATGCCTTACAGGGGGCATGCCTTAGACAACTAGTATTGGAGCCCACTCGAGAGGGAGCAATCTTAGACCTGGTTCTCTCAAATGGAAATGAAGAGAGGATCACAGATGTAGAAGTGGGTAGCCATCTGGGAACTAGCGACCATCGAACAGTATGGTTCACAATAAACACAGCAATAGAGTCAAGCCATACAAAGACAAAGGTACTGGATTTTAGGAGGGCGGACTTTATCAAAATGGGTGAGTGCCTAAGGAATGCACTAGCAAATGGGCAGGAAGGAGGGGTGGAAGAACAATGAGGAAAAATAAAAACTGCCATCACAGAGGTATCAAGCCTTTGTGTAAAGCAAATAAACAAAACGAAACGAGGTAAGAAACCACAATGGTTCTCAAAGGAAGTGGCAGTGAAGGTTCAAGAGAAAAAGAAAGCATTCAGGAAGTACAAGGAATCACAGAAGGAACAGGACAGAGTACTGTATCAGTTAAAGCAAAAGGAAGCTGGGAAGGCAGTCAGAACAGCAAAGGCCCAAACCGAGGAAAAGATAGCCAACTCAGTTAATAAGGGGATAAAACCTTTTATAGGTACATCAGGAGCGAAGGAAGACCAAGGGAGGGATAGTGAGGCTTAATAAAGGGAGGAGGGTGGGCAAAGGTGACTATGAAAGGCAGAGATACTAAACAAATGTTTTTGCTCAGTATTTACAAAGGAAGAAGGGGTACCTAAAACAAACAGTAGAAACACTCTGGATACAGAAGTTGATACCAGCCCATTTACAGAAGAAAGGGTTCTGAAAGAACTCTTAAAACTGAAGGTGGACAAAGCAATGGGGCCTGATGGGATTCATCCCAGAATTCTAAAAGAACTAAGGGTAGAACTAGTGACACCACTGACTAAACTCTTTAACAAATCATGGGAGGATGGGGTGGTACCCGATTACTGGAGGAGGGCAGATGTGATTCCCCTTCACAAAAGTGGGAGCAAGGCAGAAGCAGGAAACTACAGACCTGTTAGTTTAACCTCAGTGGTAGGGAAAATGATGGAATCACTTCTGAAGGAAAGAATGTTAAATATCTAGAGGCCAGAGGGCACAGGACCCAAGGCAGCATGGATTCACAGCGAGAAGGTCATGCCAGACAAATCTGACAGATTTCTTTGACTGGGTGACCAAAGTAGTTGATCAGGGAGGGGCTGTGGACATGGCCTACCTAGACTTTTAGCAAGGCATTTGACACAGTCCCACACAAAGATTAATATACAAGTTAGCCAGCCCGGGTGGGTCCCAAGATGACGGCCTGGGTAAAAGAATTGGCTGGAGAATAGGACACAGGAAGTAATAGTAAATGGAGTCCACTCTGACAAAGGGGTTAGTGGTGGGGTGCCGCGGGGTTCAGTATTAGGACCAGTCTCTTCAATGTCTTTATAAGTGACATTGCAGAGGGACTGGAAGGAAAATATGTCTCTTTGCAGATGACACAAAGATCTGCAACAGAGTTGATGCACAGGGTGGAGTGGAAAGGATGAGAAGGGACTTGGTAAGGTTAGAGGAATGGTCAAATGTATGGCAGCTTAGATTCAATGCTAAGTGCAAGGTAATGCACCTGGGAAACAAAAACCCAGGGAAAGAGTACACAATGGGGGGTGAGATACTAACAACAACAAAAATGGAAAGGGACCTGGGGGTAGTCATATCAGATGACCTAAAGGTGGGCAAGTAGTGTGAGAGGGCAGCAAGGAGGGCTGGGGGGATACTGGGATGCATAGGGAGAGGCATCACCAGTAGAAAACAGGACGTTATTATCCCTCTGTACAGACAGCTAATGAGACCCCATCTGGAGTACTGATTGCAGTTCTGGAGACCCAATCTCTGCAAAGACATAGACAGGTTGGAAGCTGTCCAGAGGAGGGCAACTAAAATGGTGCAGGGTCTGCACGGAAGACATATGAAGAGAGCTTAAGGAGCTTAATGTATAGCTCTCGAGGAAAGGAGGGAGAGGGGACATGATAGAAACTTTCAAGTACCTCAAGGAATCAACAAAGTCCAAGAGGGTAGCATCTTTCAAAAAAAGAGGTGTGCAAGAACAAGGGGGCACAATTTGAAGATAGAAGGGGGGCGGCTCAGAGGTAATTTAAGGAAGTATTTCTTTCACAGAGAGGGTGGTGGATGTATGGAATGGCCTTCCAGAGGAGGTTGTGGAGTCACAAACAGTGGTGGAATTCAAGCATGCATGGGACAGTCATAAGGCAATTCTAGGGGGTGGGGGTAGGAAGAAGTAGGCTGCTGGTTAACTAGGATCTGCAGCTTATCCTTCAGGTAGGGAAATGGGCAGACTGGGTGGGCCAAGCGGTCCTTATCTGCCATCAAATTCTATGTTTCTATGTTTCTATGGTACAAAACACCAAAATGCAGATTATCTCTCTAGATATGGTGCTGACAGCAGGTCATTGGCAACAAACGGAACTGTTTTGTGATGTTATTTAATATGTAATGTGTTTATGTTAAGCACTTACAACCTCAGGGAATAGTTTGTATAGTAATTCTGTTAAGTACTGTACGCACTTTGTTAGTACAGAACTACTTATTAAGGGTCCCTGAGGGGAACTTCTGGAGTGGGTGGGCGGAAGTTCCAACCGTTCCATGGGTGAAGGGTCTTAGCCAACAGATGTATTGTGTTGCCTTCTTGTGGTGGGAGGTGTGTAACAGGAAGTCCTATTATGGAGAATAATAATAATGTACTCACACTATTTACAAAGATGCACCCCCCCTCCCCCATTTCTTTTTCACTCTATCCTGTCCTCTATTATTAATTCATATCTATCCTAACTTTTCTTGTCAGGGTGGCCAACCTGGCAATTCTATATCTCTACTTTATTATCGTTTATGCCCAAATCTAATGTCTATGCATCTTAAAAAGATACTTCAATGATTGAGCAGTTGCTTGTAAGACATATTGAAATGCAACTGTCTCCAACAACCTCAAGTTTAATAAAAAGTACAATATGCCCACGTTGAGAGTCATGCAGAAACTCCTGTTCTGTAGAAAGGCATGTCCTTAATGCCTTAGTATGTTTAAATATAAAGAAAAATGTTTCCATTGCTTAATAGCAGCGATTTGCGCTTTGAAATCAGTGAGTGAGTGGTAGCAGTGGTGAAGTGAGTACATGATCGCACATTCACACGCTTGCACCCTCGCAATGGTTCCTACGCATGTTCGCACTGGAAAGGATCCCTGAAATGGAGCTTTAGTACTTCAAAATCGCAACCACTTGTTGCGATTCACCAAAGAAAGACTGTGCAGCTGAATGGGAGAACTGAGTATAGAGCAGCTGAGTACTGTTGCCATGGTGCAACTCCTTGATGCCCCAATGTGCTGGAAATGTATTTGCTCCACGGATACGATTCAAGGGAGGCTGCTGATGTTAAACTAGATGTAGGACACTACAGGCAGGTGGAATTAAGTCCTGTAATGCCCTCCGAAGTGTATAAATGGGTTTTCTTTTTGTTTTATTGGCCCCAGAGTTTAAAGAGAGGCTGTAGATTGGCTCCAAGCCAGAATGAGAGGTTTCAGCTGCCGGATGCAATTACAAGCTATCAGACATGACTGCTGCCCCAGAAAGAAGTCTAAATGTGCCAAAATGAAACATGCAACCTGAAAAAAGGAATGTATATGCATTTTCAGAGTCAAACTTGAGAAATGAAATTGTTTGTTTTGCTATAAAAGTTTATTTCTACTAGGAAGTGGAATCTTAACCTGGCAAGAACACAGATAGGGAGTGCACCCCTCATCTGTTGTTCTTTGCTAAGGTTAGAGATTCACGTTCAAGCATGTTAAACCAGGTTATTTTGCCTTTTTGAATAAAAGTAAAAACACTGTTTTCTTTTATTTACCTGACTGTGGTTGACCCTGGAAAGTTCCTATTATAGGGCTGGTAGCCCATGAAATGGTTGACTATATAGGAATCAGAGAGGATGAGTCACACAAGAGGGAAGGGCTTAACCCCAAACCACGCCCCCTCCAGAAATGAAGGTCTCTACAGGAGTTATAGGACCTATTGTGTGACTGATCTTAAGAATTATAGCAATAGTCACATCGATGTGTCCTGATAGCGTTTATAGACTAGTGTGAATATTCTAGTAAAGATTAGAATAGTGCAGTTATTTCTTAATTATGTGTCACATGGTCATGATGTCATAGTCTCAGGCACTATATAAACTGTCCTGTAGGGAACAGGTTTAGTGAGGCGGGTCAGTATTCGACTGACCAAAAGTTGAGGAGGTTGTGTGCCGGCTTTTCTCACAAAGTGCTTTATTTGATGAAAGGAAAAGACATTGTTCAGGAGCTTGTATCAAGGCATATTTCCTGTGTTGGATGGGTGTGAATTTAACACCAATATTTTCCTTTCTGTGAATTTTTTTTTATTCTTATTTTTCCTAAAAATAAAATGATAAAAATATTTGCATGCGTTTTTTATGCATCTTGAATATCGTCTGGACATCTGTTATTTCCCACACCTCTACACTGGTGTGAGAAGTGGGATTTAACTGGCACATCTAGATTGTACAGAAAATGTTGCCCGGGGAACTGAAGTATGTACCCTGACAGATGGAGAAAAGGACCCAGATAGAGGAAGATGTGTTGCATGTGACACGATCAGTGACTGAGAAATCTGGAATTCAGTTACTGCCTGGCCTGGAACCTGGAGCAAGGCCCAAGATGAAGAGATCTGAGGGTGAGAATATGGATGAGGAGTCCCTGAAGCAGGAGGCAGCCCAGGTGGCCCCAGCACCAGATGACCCCGGAGAACTACTGAGATGGCTGTGTATCCGCCAAGTAGAGATGGATCACCAGAGGGATGAAGATTGGCACCAGAGGGAAGAGGACAGTTGTGTCCAGGCAGAGGAATGTTGGAGACAGGATGAGAAATGGACGGACACTCTGAAGGCCATACAGGCCCTTTCACAAGGTCAGACTGCTCATACTGTACCTAGAGACATTAAGTTAACAAAATTATCTGAGAGTGATGATATCAAGGCATACCTCACTACTTTTGAGCATACTGCCCAAATCTGTGCTTGGCCCCATGACCAATAGCTCATAAAACTGGTTCCCTACTTAAGTGGTAGAGCACAATCGAGTAAAGGAAGAAGTGTTGAGAAGATATGACATCAGTATGGAGACATATAGACAGCATTTCAGGACCCAACATATGATAGTACATGATACCCCAAGGGAAATATATGCTAAACTTAGAGACTATGGAGGGAAATGGCTACAACCCCTAGTCAAGACTAAGGAACAGATCATGGACATGAGTATAATTGAACAGTTCATTCAAGTGTTACCACATGATGTTCAATTGTGGGTTAAAGAACATCAACCTGAGTCTGCAGAGGATACAGTAAAGCTGGCAGAGGATTAGCTAGCTGCTCATCCTACAAGACCTAGAGGGCCACAGACCACCCCACAGCAGACTACTGAGTTGGTAAGACCTTTTTATTCCAATAATCATCAGAATAATGCCAGTAGAAGAGATAGAGGGGGAAGAATACCATATGCTGAACTTATCTGCCATGGTTGCCTGGGTAAGGGACATATTGTCCGAAATTGTCCAAACAAGAGGAGGCCGGACATTACACATCTGGCTTTAGCAATTATTGGCTATGTTACATCAGTGGGGATTGGTTACCAATGGATTATGGGTTTATTGGATTCTGGAAGCAAACAGACATTATTAAGAGACGATTTAGAAACAGATCTTACCGTCAACCCAACGAATACTACTGTCATGTAGACATTCATGGAGACATTCACCAGTACCACACTACCAAAGTTGATTTAAAGGTCAATAATGAAAACCATAGTATGACTCTAGGACTGGTACCTAAACTCCCAGTACCTGTGATAATTGGGCAAGACTTTTCCCATTTTGACACTTTAATGAAAGCTCATCAAGAGTTTATGCAGTCAGTCAATGTGGTGACTCGTTCATAGGCTGTAAGACAATTAGAGCAGACATTTCCTTTTGAAGAGGATTATTTTGAGGGCACAGGAAAAAAACAGGAAATCCAGACAACAAAAGAAAAAGGAACAAAGGAAATGGGTGGAAGAACAAAAACATAAAGTCACTGGCATTGCGCCAGGTCTGTCTTTGCAGGACATTGTTACAGAACAAAAGGCAGATAAATCTATTGAACCTTTTTATTTACAGGTGCACCAGAAATCAAATCCTGGACAGTCTCATTTTATTGAAAAAAATTATATTTTGTATCATATGACTGTAGACCCTGTACTAAATGTGCCTGTTGAACAATTGATGGTACCAAAGGTATATGGGGAGAAAGTCAAGCAGTTAGCCCATAATATACCTGTGGCAGGACATGAAGGAAGGGATAGAACCTTGCAAAGATTACTAGCACGCTTTAGTTGGCCAGGGATACATCAGGATGTGGCAGAGTTTTGCTGTGCTTGCCCAGAATGCCAAAGGGTTGCCCAGGGTGGAAAAAGAGACCAGGTGCCCCTTTAGCCCATACCTTATGTTACAACACCTTTTGAACAAACTCCAATGAATATTGTTGTCCCTCTTGTTAAAAGTTCAAAGGGTAACAGATTTATACTCGTAGTGTGTGATTACGTCACACGATACCCTGAAGCCATACCCATGCGTACTGTCACTGCCCCCCATATAGCAGAAGAAGTTGCTAAAATATTTAGCAGGATGGGCATACCACAGGAGATCCTCACAGACAGAGGTAATAATTTTACCTCTGTCATGTTGAGAGAGTTGTATCATCCCCTAGGGGTTTCTGCTGTTCCTACTTCACCTTAACACCCCCAAACAGATGGTCTTGTGGAGCGATTCAACAAGACATTAAAGAAAATATTACAAAAATACATCCAGGAAGAAGGCAGAGATTGGGACAAATATATCCCATACCTCATCTTCGCTTACAGGGAGGTACCCCAAGCAACAACTGGGTTTTCATCTTTTTCACTGCTTTTTGGAAGAAATCCCAGGGGTCCATTGGATGTGGTGAAAGAGCATTGGGTGGAAGGTACAAATGTTTGGTATAGTAATATGCTAGGCTATATGACAGCATTGAGAGAGAGAGACTGGTGAAATATATAACCCTAGCTCACTTGAATGTGACTCAAAAGCAAATGGAACAAAATAAATATTATGATGTTGGTTTGAAAAGCAAATGTTTTATGCCTGGTGAAAAAAGTCTGTGATTACTGTCATCAACTGAAAACAAGTTGTTAATGCGTTGGCAGGGCCCTTATGATGTCACCCGCCAGATGGGGCCTGTGAATTTTGAGATAGAAATGCCTGGCCATAGACCCACTAAAAGGATATACCATGCAAACCTTTTACGAAAATGGGTGGAGAAACCAGCAGTACAGTTCCTTTACATACACCAAGAGGCAGAACAACCTGACTTAGATGCTGCTTATGAGGAATTTGACCATCCCATAAGTGAGGCAGGTGTTTTTATTAATTCAGAGCTGCAACCTGAACAAAAACATGAGATGGACCAGTTACTACTACATTTTAAAGATACATTCACAACCACTCCAGGACAAGCTAAGGGAGTAGTGCACAACATTAAAGTAAACCAGACAAAACCTATCCATCAAAAAGCATACAGGCTACCAGAAAGAATCAGGCAGGAGGCGATAGATGAAGTTAAAAAAATGGAACAAATAGGTGTCATAGTTCCATCAAGAAGTGCCTGGTCCTCCTCGATGGTAGTTGTGAATAAGAAGGAGGGTGGAATATGGGTCTGTTTGGACTTTCAAAAGGTAATTGCAGTTTCAGATTTTGATGGGTATCCCATGCCTAGAATAGACGACCTGTTGGATAAGGTTGGAAATGCCTGCTTTATCAGTATACTGGATTTAACCAAGGGATATCAGCAGATTCCCTTGGCCCCTAAAGCACAAGAATTAAAATCCTTCCCTACCCCAATAGGATTGTACCATTTTACAAAAATGCCATTTGGACTCCATGGTGCCCCTGCCACCTTTCAGCGCTATATGGAACACATTTTAAGATCCCATACCCAAATGTAGCTCTGCCTATTTGGATGATGTGGTTATTTTCTGCCCTGATTGGCCCACACATTTGATCCATTTGAGTGCAATTATTCAAGAAATCAAGGATGCAGGTTTGACCATCAATCCTGCTAAATGTGCGATAGCAAAAAGAGAGACCAAGTACTTAGGTTTTGTGATAGGGGAAGGATCCCTAAAACCAGAAATTGATAAAGTGGAGGCAGTTGCCAAGAGCCCCATCCCTGTGACAAAGAAGCAGGTACAATCTTTTCTGGGTTTAGCTAACTATCATAGGAGATTTATCCCTGACTTTGCCACCTTGGCTACACCATTAACAGAACTAACAAAAAACAAATACCCGAATAAGGTCAAATGGACACCTTCCTGTGAGGAAGCCTTTAGGAACATAAAGGCAGTACTTTGTTCCGCCCCACGTTTTAACTAGCCCAGACTTTCAGAAGCCATTTGAAATTCAGACTGATGCCTCTGACACAGGCTTGGGAGCGGCACTCACACAACATGATGACAAGGGTGAACATACTGCGTTATATATCAGCAGGAAGCTGCATGAGCGTGAGCGCAAATATTCTACTATTGGAAAGGAATGTTTGGCCTTAAACTGGGCCATAGAGTCCCTAAAATATTATTTGTGGGATAACGATTTCATGGTAATGACAGACCATAATCAGCTTTGTTGGTTACATCAAATGAAGGATAAGAACATGCGGACTATGCGATGGTACCTGTCATTACAACCTTATCATTTTACTGTAAAACACATGTCTAGTACAAAACATCAAAATGCAGATTATCTCTCTAGATATGGTGCTGAGAGCAGGTCATTGGCAACAAACGGAACTGTTTTGTGATGTTATTTAATATGTAATGTGTTTATGTTAAGCACTTTCAACCTCAGGGAATAGTCTGTATAGTAATTCTGTTAAGTACTGTACGTACTGTGTTAGTACAGAACTACTTATTAAGGGTCCCTGAGGGGAACTTCTGGAGTGGGTGGGCGGAAGTTCCAACCCTTCCAAGGGGAAGGGTCTTAGCCAACAGATGTATTGTGTTGCCTTCTTGTGATGGGAGGTGTGTAACAGGAAGTCCTGTTATGGAGAATAATAATAATAATAATGTACTCACACTATTTACAAAGATGCACCCCCCCATTTCTTTTTCACTCTATCCTGTCCTCTACTATTAATTCATGTCTATCCTAACTTTTCTTGTCAGGGTGGCCAACCTGGCAATTCTATATCTCTACTTTACTATCCTTTATGCCCAACTCTAATGTCTATGCAGCTTAAAAAGATACTTCAATGATTGAGCTGTTGCTTGTAAGACATATTGAAATGCAACTGTCTCCAACAACCTCCAGTTTAATAAAAAGTACAATATGCTCTCGTAGAGGGTCATGCAGAAACTCCTGTTCTGTTGAAAGGCATGTGCTTAATGCCTTGGTATGTTTAAATATAAAGAAAAATGTTTCCATTGCTTAATAGCAGCGTTTTGCGCTTTGAAATCAGTGAGTGAGTGGTAGCAGTGGTGAAGTGAGTACATGATCGCACATTCACACGCTCGCACCCTCGCAATAGTTCCTACGTATGTTCGCACTGGAAAGGATCTCCGAAATGGAGATTTAGTACTTCAAAATTGCAACCACTTGTTGCAATTCACCAAAGAAAGACCATGCGGTTGAATGGGTGAGCCGAGTATAGAACAGCTGAGTACTGTTGCCATGGTGCAACTCCTTGATGCCCCAATGTGCTGGAAATGTATTCGCTCCATGGATACGATTCAAGGGAGGCTGCTGATGTTAAACTAAATGTAGGACATAGAAACATAGAATTTGACAGCAGATAAGGACCGCTTGGCCCACCCATTCTGCCCATTTCCCTGCCTACTGGATAAGCTGCAGATCCTAGTTAACCAGCAACCTACTTTTTCCTACCCCCATTCCCTAGAATTGCCTTATGACTGTCCCATGCATGCTTGAATTCCACCACTGTTTTGACTCCACGACCTCCTCCGGAGGCCGTTCCATGCATCCACAACCCTCTCTGTGAAAAAATACTTCCTTAAATTACCTCTGAGCCGCCCCCCCTCTATCTTCAAATTGTGCCCCCTTGTTCTTGCACACCTCTTTTTTTGAAAGATGCTACCCTCTTGGACTTTGTTGATTCCCTTGAGGTACTTGAAAGTTTCTATCATGTCCCCCCTCTCCCTCCTTTCCTCGAGGCTATACATATTAAGCTTCTTTAGTCTCTCTTCATATGTCTCCCGGTGCAGACCCTGCACCATTTTAGTTGCCCTCCTCTGGACAGCTTCCATCCTGTCTATGTCTTTGCGAAGACTGGGTCTCCAGAACTGCACGCAGTACTCCAGATGGGGTCTGACCAGCTGTCTGTACAGAGGGATAATAACTTCCTGTTTTCTACTGGTGATGCCTCTCCCTATGCATCCCAATATCCCCCCAGCCCTCATTGCTGCCCTCTCACATTGCTTGCCCACCTTTAGGTCATCTGATATGACTACCCCCAGGTCCCTTTCCATTTTTGTTGTTGTTAGTATCTCACCCCCCATTGTGTACTCTTCCCCTGGGTTTTTGTTTCCCAGGTGCATTACCTTGCACTTCTTAGCATTGAATCTAAGCTGCCATACATTTGACCATTCTTCTAACCTTGCCAAGTCCCTTTTCATCCTTTCCACCCCACCTTGTGCATCAACTCTGTTGCAGATCTTTGTGTCATCTGCAAAGACATACTCCTTCAGTCCCTCTGCAATGTCACTAAGAAAGACATTGAAGAGGACTGATCCTACTCTGAACCTGCGGTACCCACTAGTAACCCCTTTCATCAAGTGGACTCCATTTACTATTACTCTCTGTGTCCTATTTTCCAGCCAATTTTTACCCAGGCTGTCATCTTGGGACCCTCCCAGGCTAGCTAACTTGTATATTTATCTTTTGTGTGGGACTGTGTCAAATGCCTTGCTAAAAGTCTAGGTAGGCCATGTCCACAGCCCCTCCCTGATCTACTCTTTGGTCACCCAGTCAAAGAAATCTATCAGATTTGTCTGGCATGACCTTCCTGCTGTGAATCCATGCTGCCTTGGGTCCTGTGCTCCTCTGGCCTCTAGATGCTTGACAATTCTTTCCTTCAGAGTGATTCCATCATTTTCCCTACCACTGAGGTTAAACTAACAGGTCTGTAGTTTCCTGCTTCTGCCTTGCTCCCACTTTTGTGAAGGGAATCACATCTGCCCTCCTCCAGTCCTCGGGTACCACCCCATCCTCCCATGATTTGTTAAACAGGGTAGTCAGTGGTGTCACTAATTCTACCCTTAGTTCTTTAGAATTCTGGGATGAACCATTAGGCCCCATTGCTTTGTCCACCTTCAGTTTTAAGAGTTCTTTCAGAACCCTTTCTTCTGTAAATGGGCTGGTATCAACTTCTGTATCCAGTGTGTTTCTACTGTTTGTTCTAGGTACCCCCTCTTCCTTTGTAAATACTGAGCAAAATATTTGTTTAGTATCTCTGCCTTTTCACAGTCTCCCTCTGCCCACCCTCCCCCCTTTATTAAGCCTCACTATCCCTCCTTGGTCTTCCTTCGCTCCTGATGTACCTATAAAGGTTTTCTCCCCTTCTTAACTGAGTTGGCTATCTTTTCTCGGTTTGGGCCTTTGCTGTTCTGACTGCCTTCCCAGCTTCCTTTTGCTTTAACTGATACAGTTCTCTGTCCTGCTCCTTCTCGATTCCTTGTACTTCCTGAAAGCTTTCTTTTTCTCTTGAACCTTCACTGCCACTTCCTTTGAGAACCATGGTGGTTTCTTACATCGTTTAGTTTTGTTTATTTGCTTCACACAAAGGCTTGTTGCCTCTGTGATGGCAGTTTTTATTATTCCCCATTGTTCTTCCACCCCTCCTTCCTGCCCATGTGCTAGTGCATTCCTTAGGCACTACGGGCACTACAGACAGGGGGAATTAAGTCCTGTAGTGCCCTCAGAAGTGTATAAATGGGTTTTCTTTCTGTTTTATTGGCCCCAGAGTTTAAGGAGAGGCTGTAGGTTGCCTCCAAGCCAGAATGAGAGGTTTCAGCTGTTGGATGCAATTACAAGCCATCAGACATGACTGCTGCCCCAGAAAGTAGTCTAAATGTGCCAAAATGAAACATGCAACCTGAAGAAAGGAATGTATATGCATTTTCAGAGTCAAACTTGAGAAATGAAATTGTTTGTTTTGCTATAAAAGTACATTTCTACTGGAAAGTGGAATCTTCACCTGGCAAGAACACAGATAGAGAGTGCACCCCTCATCTGTTGTTCTTTGCTAAGGTTAGAGATTCACGTTCAAACATGTTAAACCAGGTTATTTTGCTTTTTTGAATAAAAGTAAAAACACTGTTTTCTTTTATTTACCTGACTGTGGTTGACCCTGGAAAGTTCCTATTATAGGGCTGGCAGCCCATGAAATGGCTGACTATATAGGAATCAGAGAGGATGAGTCACACAAGAGGGAAGGGCTTAACCCCAAACCACGCCCCCTCCAGAAATGAAGGTCTCTACCGGAGTTATAGGACCTATTGTGTGACTGATCTTAAGAATTATAGCAATAGTCACATCTATGTGTCCTGATAGCGTTTACAGACTAGTGTGAATATTCTGGTAAGGATTAGAATAGTACAGTTATTTCTTAATTATGTGTCACATGGTCATGATGTCATAGTCTCAGGCACTATATAAACTGTCCTCTAGGGAACAGGTTTAGTGAGGTGGGTCAGTATTCGACTGACCACAAGTTGAGGAGGTTGTGTGCCGACTTTTCTCACAAAGTGCTTTATTTATTGAAAGGAAAAGACATTGTTCAGGAGCTTGGACCAAGGCATATTTCCTGTGTTGGATGGGTGTGAATTTAACACCAATATTTTCCTTTCTGTGAATTTTTCTTTTTTTCTAAAAATAAAGTGATAAATACACATTTGCAGACTTTTTTGATGCATCTTGAATATTGTCTGGACATCTGTTATTTCCCACACCTCTACAGTTTGCATCATTATTTTCCCAGTTTTACCCCCAGAACACTGTTTACATACCTCCATCTCTTGTGTTTTGGCAGCTGGTTTGAGTGATCTCCGCTTCGCGAGTCTACCCTTTTGGCCCTTCAGGTTTCTGTATCTTCCCCTTCTACACTCTTTTGCGAATGTTTTAAACTACACACCGAAAATGCAAAATTATTATAGTGCAATATGAAAAGAGACCACAAAGTAGCAATAACAAAAGCAGTAATGCTGCTGAAGTGCACCGGCCAACAAATAAAAGCAAAACAATGAAGTAGCAAACCTCCGTACACTTGTGCAAACTGAAATAAAAATATATAAGTCCACTCATAGTTAAATAAATATTGCGCCATCCAAAAAAATATGAAAAACAAACAAAATAAAGGCTTTCCCATCCTGATCCAAGACACTTGGCCTAAGAGACTGAGCCCCACCCACAAACAGCAACCAACCAATCCAAACACATGGATCACAAACAGACAGCAAACCAAATCAATCACAGCACATAATCACATATCAGTCATACCAACACCCTATTGAAACCCACCAACAACACTGATTGACCCTCCCTGTTCACCTCCATTTATAAAACCGAATAATAGCTGCGAAGAGCACCAGATCCCACAATAAAACACAGAAACTGGAATATTTCACTAAGAAATAAGCAAGATAACATCGAAAGACACATAAACCCTATTGTATAAATCGCACACATGACATACAGCTTGTGGTATATGGAAAATATTCTCACTCCTGCCCATCATGTACTATATGTACATGTATGTGTATATATATATATATATATACACACACACACACACACATATACATACACACACAATAGGGGTGAGAGGTAAACCAGTGAGATAAAACATGTTATTTTCACCCTAGTGAGCTAAATCCTGCAGACATAGGCACAGTGAAAATATTCAACATTTACACACGCAGTGCCTACGTCAGCAGGTAATATTCTCACTGTGCTCATGACACTGAAGTTACCTCCCTAACCGGACTACTTCTCCATCTCAGTAACACCAGTACAAAAGAAAGATTACAGAAATATAAAGCACTGTACAAACATCGCACACACTGCGCATTATAACTGCAGCAAATATGAGCAAATAAATAACGTGCCGCAAATCTACGAGCAAGTCTCATAGAAAGCAAATTCACATTAGCACGTCACCCAGAAACAGCAAAAGAAAAGCTTGTATATCACCCACAGAACAAATGAACTATCCATTAATGTCTGACACTTCTTTCAAATTAACAGCACAAAAACTACCTTCCATATGTGTTCCAAAGTGGTCAGCATGCCTCCCAATCCGAAAGTACTGCTGAAAGTGAAAGTAGTAAACCCGGACCGTCGGTGAAATGAAATGCATCCAACACCAAACATAAACAGCCACACAGGATCACCACGAGCACTTAGCATGAAAATACAGCAAAGAGAAAAAAAAGACGCTAAAGAAATCGGAAAGCACTTCCAAAAAACAGTATTGCACAGAACCCCACAGAAAAAGACTCCAAACAAACTCCACCCCACCGAACAAAATCAGCCAATCACATCACACACACACACACACACACACACACACACACACACACACACACACACACACACACATATGACAACTAATTATGTAGTACAGTACAATACAACCAAGGGAAAAAACAGTCACAGAACAGAAAGACTTCCCATTCATACTGCCAACCAATCAGATTGCAACAGTCACTCCGATTCATAAAAAACACCTGACTAGCAAAAAGCAAGCATACATTCAGCAGAAGAATACCACAGCACAAAATAAAACCACTAAAACATAGTAACAAAAATGCCATAACTCTGTCCCGTATTGTATAAATCGCGCACATGATGTGCAGATCATGGGATGTGGAAAATATTCTCACTCCTGCCTCGTGAGCTCTGGATACTCACTTGTGCCTTTGGCACTTGAGAGTATCCGGAGCTCACGCTGCAGGAGTGAGAATATTTTCCATATCCCACTCCTGCCCATCACGTATTTAATATATATATATATATATATATATATATATATATATATATATATATATATATATATAGGGATACATGATGGCATGAGTCGAATATGGAAAATATTTTCACTCCTGCAGAGTGAGCCTGGATATTTCCAGTGCCAAGGCAAGAGGAAATATACAGTGCTCACGAGGCGGGAGTGAAAATATTTTTCATATTCCACGATGTGCACATCATGTGTCCTATTTATACAATGGGGGCCTCACTGATGCAAATGTCAATTTTATAATGCTTGAGCCGAGTTAGCGCCGGTTTAGCGGCTTTATGTGGGGTTAGCGGGTTTAGTGTGGGTTTACGGGGTGTAATAAACAGTATTTATTTTAACTCTGCTGACTTCATCAGGATTTATTTCACTGCAGTGAAAATAACATGTTTATTTCACTGGAATATATCTCACCCATTGTATAAAAATATATATAAATATATATATATATATATATATGTATATATATATATATATATATATATATATATATATATATCATAATAATACAAGTCAGAACACAACCTTAATATAACACCGGTATTTATATCAGTTTTCTCTGGGAGATTGCCTTGCATATTAAATTTTACTTGACAACAATTATTTAAATACAAGGCATTAATAATATACACCAAAGACCTATCTACCCCCAATTTCAAAAGCTTATTACCCAGTATGTTCCTGTTAAGAGAATCAAATGCCTTCCCAAAATCTATTAGGGCCAAGTATACGGTATGAGATCTGATTAAAACATATTTTTCTGGCCTGTGATATAAAATAAAACATTGGTTAATAGTAGATCATACTTTCCAAAGCCAGCGTGTAGATTGAAAAGTAATTCATAATGATCCAAGAACTGTGTAAGCCTATTACATAAAATCCTTGCAAACATCTTGGAGGCTGTGTCCAATTTGTTGATAGGCCTATACATCTCCAGATTGTTAGCTGCCCCTTCTTAAATATAGAAAAGATCACTGCCCCCTTCCAGGAGTCAGGAAATGTATTAGTACACGAATAAATGTCCATAACCATTGCTAATATGGGCACCCAAAATACAGGATCAATTTTAAAAAGATCAACTGGAACGCCATAAGGCCCAGGAGCCTTGTTCCATTTTATCACTGGCAGTGCCATTTCTGCTTCTTCCTCAGACACTGTTATTATCTGCTCCTAACTGGGGACATGATTCTCCAAAATCAGATTGTTCCTATAAAAACAAGCATTTGTCAATGCCGAATGTTGATTGCGTTGGTCCGCTGAGCTCACTCACTGCCCCTCTGTCACGCGCTCGTTCTGTTTCTCCCAGTGCTGCAGGCTGCTCTTTTGTACTTGGCTCCTGCCTGCGTTGGCACGTTTTTCTGTCCACAAAGAAATCTGCAGCTGTTCTGACAGAGCTCTGTTGAGGTGGCTCACTCCCCCTCTCTCACTCGCTCGTTCTGTTTCTGCCGACGCTGCAGGCTGGCCTTTTGTACTGGGCTCCTGCCTGCATTGCCACCTTTTTTGTACCCACAAAGAAATCCGCAGCAGTCATGATAGAGCTCCATTGAGCTCGCTCACTTCCCCACTGTCACTCACTCGTTGTGTTTCTCCCGGTGCTGCAGGCTGCCCTTTTGTACTGGGCTTCTGCCTGCACTGGCACCTTTTTCTGCCCACAGAGAAATCCGCAGCTGTCTTGACAGAGCTCCATTGAGGTCGCTCACTCCCCCTGTCTCACTTGCTCATTCTGTTTCTCCTGGTGCTGCAGACTGCCATTTTGTAGTGGGCTACTGCCTCTGTTGGCACCTTTTTCTGACCACAAAGAAATCTGCAGCAGTCTCGACAGAGCTCCGTTGTGCTCGCTCACTCCCCCTCTCTCACTTGCTCATTCCGTTTCTGCCAGCGCTGCAGGCTGCCCTTTTGTACTGGGCTCCTGCTTGCATTGCCGCCTTCTTCTGCACAGAAAGAAATCTGCAGCAGTCAAGATAGAGCTCTGCTGAGCTTGCGCACTCACTCCCCTCTCACTCGTTCATTCTGTTTCTCCCGCTGCTGCAGGCTGCCCTTTTGTACTGGGCTCCTGCGTGCATTGCTGCTTTTTTATGCCTGCAAAGAAATCCGCAGCAGTCCCAACAGAGCTCAGCTGAGCTCACTCACTCCTCTCCTTCACTCGCTCATTCTGTGTCTCCCGCTGCTGCAGGCTGCCCTTTTGTACTGGGCTCCTGCCTGCATTGGCAGCTTTTTCTGCCCACAAAGAAATCTGCAGCACTTCGGACACAGCTCAGTTGAGCTCACTCACTCCCCTCCTTCACTCACTCGTTCTGTGTCTCCCATTGCTGCAGGCTGGCCTTTTTTACTGGGCTCCTGCTAGCATTGCTGCCTTTTCCTGCCCACAAAGAAATCCGCAGCAGTCATGACAGACCTCTGTTGAGCTTGCTCACTCCTCTTCTTTCACTCGCTCATTCTGTTTCTCCCAGTGCTGCAGGTTGCCCTTTTGTACTGGGCTATTGCCTCTGTTGGCACCTTTTTCTGCCCACAAAGAAATATGCAGCAGTCCCGACAGAGCTCCGTTGACCTCACACACTTCCCCTCTCTCAGTCACTCATTCTGTTTCTGCTGGTGCTGCAGGCTGCCCTTTTGTACTGGACTTCTGCCTGCGTTGGCACCTTTTCCTGCCCACAAAGAAATGTGCAGCAGTTCTGACAGAGCTCCGTTGAGCTCACTCACTCTCCCCTCTCACTCGCTCATTCCATTTCTTCTGGCGCTGCAGGCTGCCCTTTTGTACTGGGCTCCTGCCTGCATTGTCGCCTTCTTCTGCCCACAAAGAAATCTGCAGCAGTCAAGATAAAGCTCCATTGAGCTTGCTCACTCACTCCCCCTCTCTCACTCGTTCACTCCATTTCTCCCACTGCTGCAGGCTGCCCTTTTGTACTGGTCCCCTGCACGCATTACTGCCTTTTTCTGCCCACAAAGAAATATGCAGCAGTCCAAACAGAACTCCGTTGAGCTCACTCATTCCCTTCCCCTCCCTCACTCGCTTGTTCTGTGTCTCCTGCTGCTGCAGGCTGCCCTTTTGTACTGGGCTTCTGCCTGCATTGGCGGCTTTTTCTGACCACAAAGAAATCTGCAGCAGTCCTGACACAGCTCCGTTGAGGTCACTCACTCCCCGTCACTCACTTGCTCATTCCGTTTCTGCTGGCACTGCAGGCTGGCCTTTTGTACTGGGCTTCTGTCTGTGTTGCCACCTTTTTCTGCCCGCAAACAAATCTGTAGCAGTCATGATCGACCTCCATTGAGCTCGCTCACTCCCCCTCTCTCACACGCTCATTCTGTTTCTCCTGGTGCTGCAGGCTGCCCTTTTGTACTGGGCTCCTGCCTCTGTTGGTGCCTTTTCTGCCCACAAAGATATCTGCAGCAGTCCAGACAGAGCTCCGTTGACCTCACTCACTCCCCCTCTCTCACTCGCTCGTTCCGTTTCTGCCGGTGCTGCAGACCACCCTTTTGTACTGGGCTCCTGCCTGTGTTGCTACCCTTTTCTGCCCACAAAGAAATCTGCAGCAGTCACGATAGAGCTTCGTTGAACTTGCTCACTCCCCCTTTCTCAGCCGCTCGTTCTGTTTTTCCCACTGCTGCAGGCTCCTGCCTGCACCTTTTCTTGCCCACAAAGAAATCTGCAGCAGTCCTGACAGAGCTCAGGTGAGCTCGGTCACTCCTACCCTCTCTCACTCGCTCGATCCTAATCTGTCCCAAACACTGATTTCCGACAGCGATTGCGGTATTCTGCGCCAGAAGCGCAAAAACACATTTCGGCCAGGTTGTGAAAAATGACAGCTGTTCTGTTTATAAGGAGATGTAAAAAATGCCAGTATTGAAAATCTGGCATGAAAATATTACTAATTTGCGAACTTACAAGGGTGTGTGGAAACTGCACAACGCACACTCGTAACACAGTCATTTTATGGAGTTTCATCACACAATTTTCAACATAGGCATTTTAGGACCTCTGCTCATGAACAGTGTCAGTGTGATTTCCTTAATGTGTCCCAAACACTGATTTCCCACAGCGACTGCGGTATTGTGCGTCGGAAGAGCAAAAGAACATTTCGGCCAGGATGTGAAAATTGACAACTGCACTGATCATAAGGAGGTGTGGGAAAATGGCAATGTTGAAAATCTGGAGTGATAATATTGCAAAGTTGCGAAGGTACAAGTGTGTGTGGAAACTGTGCAACGCACGTTCGTAACACACTCATTTTATGGATGATCATCACCAAATTTTCAACATAGGCATTTTAGGACCTCTGCTAATGAACAGTGTCACTGTCTTTTCCATAATATGTCCCAAACATGGATTTCCCACAGCGACCGCGCTATTCTGCGCCGGAACTGCGAAAACAAATTTTGGTTAGTATATGAAAAATGACAGCTGTGTTGTTCATAAGGAGGTGCAGAAGAATGGCAATGTTGAAAATCTGGAGTGGAAATATTAATAATTTGCGATATTACGAGTGTGCGTGCAAACTGTGCAACGCACACCCGTAACACAGTCATTTTATGGAGTATCGTCACCAAATTTTCAACATAGATATTTTAGGACCTCTGCACATGAACAGTGTCACTGTCATTTTCTTAATCTATCCTGAACACTGATTTTCCATAGTGACCGCGCTATTCTGCGCCCGAAGTGCGAAAACACATTTCGGCCAGGATGTGAAAAATTACAGCTGTACTATTCACAGGAGGTATAAAAATGCCAATGTTGAATATCTGGCATGAAATATTGCAAATTCGTGAGCTACGAAGGTGTCGTAGCAACTTTCATAGCGCCACACTCATAAATCAGTCATTTTGAGATTTTTCCACAAATTTGCAACATAGGCATTTTGAGAGCCCACCTCATGAATACTGGCACTGTCATTTTGTTAATCAGTCCTGAAAGGGGATTCCATGCAGTGACCGCAAAATCACTTTTCAGGGCCGAATAACGCCATGACAGTGGCAGAATTCATGAGGAGTGGTCCCAAAACCCCATGCTGAAAATTTGGTGTCAAAATTCCAAAAAATGCCTGAGATATGCATCAAAGTTGAAAAAGCCCTATTCATTCTATCATTTTATTTATTTTTTTATTTATTTAGTTTTTGTTGACCGGGTAAGTGCACTAGACAAATCCTGCCTATTTTCAGGCATGATCCGGGGGAGGGGGATACAGATGAATGTCAACTCTGAACCAGATTATGCTGCTGGAGGTATTTTCAGTGAATGAGGGAAATTTGGCCAGGACACCGGGGAAATTCCCCTACTCTTTTTTGATAAGTGCCACGGGATCTTTAACATCCCCCTGAACTACCACCAATCCAGGCAGATGGGACCTTGGTTATACAGCTTACCGGATTTCCTCAGTTCACGGTCGGCTTTGAAGAGTGCAGACGTGGTCCACCGAAGATCGTCACACCGGACTCTGGAGGTAAGTATAGGTTGGGGGGGGTGTGGGGAGGCAGGGTGCGAGTGGGGGCGCGGGTTGTGAGAGGGGGCAGGGAGACAGCGAGGGACCATTTTATTTTACAGGTTTAAAAAAAACATTGCGGGACAGTTTTCTCTTTACAGGAGCATTGGGCATGCTGGGGTGGGCTCCCAGTGTGCCACCTAAATGTTTTGTGGGGTGTGTGCAGCCGACGGGAAATTGGGCACCCCCGTCGGCACAAAAGCAGGGTGGGCGCAAGAGCCGAGTGTGGTTGGGCACCCCCTCAGCATAACTCTCCCGCTACTCTTTCGAGGGGAACCTGATGCCGATGGGGAGTGGGCTCCCCTGTCTTCAAGTCAACTAGCACCTGGGAGCTGCTGTGGGGAGGGGCACTTGCTGCCAAGGGGGATTGGGCACCCCCTCAGCACTGGGGCTGGATTAATATTGTTGGTGAACATGGGGGCAAGGCGCCGTCATGTTCACAAACAATACTACAGTAGCAACGTTTCGCCAGCAATGACGGGTCACTGCCTCATTGCAGTGAATCACTGACGCTGCAATGATGAGGTGGCCCCTAATTGCAGTGGCTACATTTTTACACGGTTGTGGCATGCTGGCTGAACTAGTGTCAGCAGCAGCATGCCACAGCACTGGGGAAAGTGGGCCAAGCCTTTACAGGCTGTGGGGGCATTGGCTACAACAGTGCCATGCCTCCACAATCTGCTTCTGGAGAAAGCTGCCGCAATATGTTTTTTGTGCATGCACGAAATCAACATAAAAACAGGTTGAAAATATTACAAATACCACTCTTCAGGATGCATATGTGAATTAAGCAATAATGCCCAACAGGGTGTGTCATGCGGGGATAACATCACGCCTCAGGTGGTTGGGCACGAGGCCGCAGGCCGAGTGCATCCAACAACTGAGGCGTGACGTTATCCCAAACGACACACACCCTGGAGGGTATTATTGCTATTATACAATGGCTCGTTGTTATACATAAAATAAAAAATTAATTTTAAAGAATGTCTTTTAGTGTCGAAAAATATTTTTGTTTCTTAAGAGGAGATGCAAAAAAAAGGAGCAAGCTCCAGGGCCATCTCATCATCTGCAGGTTCACAGTGAGGCTGAGACTGGACCTGTGATGTTGTGCTGGGATAACAGCACGGGTCCAGCCCAAGACTGACCAATCAGAGTCCAGGATTTTTTCTTGCCATTGTATAATCCAAATTATTCTGTAAATTGAATGTACCATGCGCTACCAATCTCCAGAATACCTTTATATTATTGTCTTGTGCAGCCTCCAACTTCTTTTTCCATAAATGGGCACTACGAGAGTTTCTTTTGTTTGTTAGAAAATTCTTATCCTCTCTTCTTGCCATGTTTAATTGTTGCACATTGTCCCTAGTTTGACTCATTTTTGTTTTTCTAATTTTAACTGCAAGCAGTTTCTTAGCTGCCTTACATTCCCTATCAAACCAACCATCCGAAGGCTTTAACCTTTTATTAACTTTGTAACACAGTGTTTTGCACTTAATCAAAACAACATAGTGTAATATTGTATCATCATCTTCAGCAGAAAGTATCTTCTACCTTAGATTTATTACACCCTCTGACTGCAGCATGGTCAAGATCTCATTTTACTATGCTCATTCCAATAAATTCTATGCTTATTAAGAACTTCAGTATTTCCTTGTTGGTTACTTCTTTGTAGGATCCTACTCAAAACCTTCCTTCCTACACAAAGCAGAAAGTGATCACTTTCAGTTCTTTCTAGTGTTTCACATTTCATATACATGTAGATGTCAAAGATGGTAACTATTACATAATCTATAACAAGCATAGTTGCCCGCTATATGTGTGAATGCACCAAGCTGACCTCATTCTAATCTACCATTCAGAATTGCAACATTCCAATTGTTACAAAAACATAATTCTTTTCCCATGTTATTTAGTGTTTTACCCTGAGAATGTCTATACTGTATCTTGTACAACATATATTTAAATCATCCATCCCGAAGATAATGTGTTATGTAAGCTTATTCTTACAAAAAGATGCCCTGCTAAGATAACTTCCACATTGTCTCCACTAACCTCTACATATGTTCTCTATAGTTCTGTAAAAAATTTGGGTCCATGAAAAAAACACCCTGGGGGAGAGTTGTAGTTTCAAATTAAGCACTCCTGTCCATTAATGTAAACCAGTAAAATAAGTTTAGATTTGTCTTTGCACAGGATTTTATTACACTTATACTCCGGTAATATCCTAACTCCTGTTAGAAGATCACATATTGGCCTCCTCCCACCTTTTCACCCTTTTTTCACCAGAGAATAAAATACTCTAAAACTATTAAATTGGAAAGTATCATCCTCTAGTAACCAAGTTTCCTGGAGACAGAGAATATCGCACCTCTCAGAAACTATTGCCATTCAGTGTCTGAGATTTTATTTATAACTCCTGCAATATTTAAAAACATAATTGTGGTAGAATGATATTTTGATCTAAAGGATCCTCACACCATATCTTATCTAGTCAGACATGGACACTAGCCTGTGGAACATCAGACTGTTCAGTCTGAGGAAAAATGTTTAGAAAAGATGGTGAATTCTGGCATTGTTGCATTGACCCCATGCCTTCTATATCATTCATTTCTCCTGTTGCATCAATTACAGTTATAACAAGAGAGTCTATCCGACCACCTGGGTCAAAATCTCTTTTGATAAAGTCTTTTTTTTTTCATCAATCAAATCTTTATTTATCCAGGCGAACATCGTTGAGCAAGTTCATTTACAAGATGGACCTGGTTAAAAGTCCAGATTATATTACAAACAAGCAGCTATATTTACATCTGGAGTAAAACATAGTAGAAGTGCAAATCAGCATACACAACGTACATAATGACCCAGGTATCGTTATCATGGCAGACAGAGAAATAAGTGACAACAGCTTTTTCTTGACCGGATCACAATGAGTAAAAGAACAGGTATAGGTATATCTGAAGGAAGCAGGCAGTCTGCCAGGCACTAACACAGCATCTCCAGGGAATGCTTACATTTGGGCTGAGGGCGGCTGTACTGCAGCATACTGGAGGAAGGTGTGGGCGAGGTACTGAAGCACGGGTGGAGCAGCACCTACTGCATATAGGCACCTGGGGCCAATCACAGTCAACGATTCAAAAGAGGGCTTAATCATTCATACTCCCAATAATAATACTTTAGCTGTATGGAAGGATTGCATCGGTCAGGGAATGAAGTGGTTACAGCTATGTTAGCAGAGTATGGCAGAGCATTTGAATTTTTGCCGGCATTGGAAGGATCATTGAAGAGAACTGCAGGAGCCAATCGGGAGCAGGGGCCAGAAGGCGCTTGCAATCCGATTGGTTGGCGGCTTTAGTGGTACTTTGTTGGAGAAGAGACCAGGCGAATGGTCTTGGATGATGACTTGTGAAGGTGCAGCCCCCTGGAAGGTAGAGATTGTATGCTTTGGTTTCAGGTGTCTCTGTGAGACTTACCTGTAATGTGCAGGAGGGGTACAGGGACTGAAAGTAATAAGTTCATGCGGATTAATAAGACATGCACAAATTAACCTGGGGTATGGCTGGTCATGTCTAAGGCCAATCTCTGGGGAGCAAACTAACAGCAGTTAATGATTAGAAGCCAGGGTAACAGTTGCAATGTTCACACACACCTTGGGCATATAATGTCTTGTAAGCATTAACACTTCGGAGGTAACTTAGTTTTAGTTATTTTTGTATTTTGCTCCACAGGGTCATCAACGTGAAGCTAAAGGCCATTCTACCATAGCGGGTGGTGGCTTTAGGGATGCATAGAGAGATATATGAGGCACTCCTTAGGCGGTATGATCCCAGCTCACTTATGGGAAGACATTCAGAGATGTAATGTGGGAGCCTTTTTAAGATAGCTCTGTAGGTCCAAAGGACTGCATTTCTTTCACGCCTGAATGTAAGCGAGGACCACCCTACAGCTTTGTACAATAGGCAGTGATGGGTAAAGAGGGGAAGACCGGTAATGTACCTGATTGCCCTGTGATACAGTGTGTCCAACTTGATAAGCGAGGCTTTGGGGCAGTGCTGTATGGAAAATCTCCATAGTCGATTAGGGAGAGAAAAGTAGATTGGACTAGTCCCAGTTTGGCATCATGAGTGAGAAACTGGCTGATTCTATGGAATAGACCCAACCTCTGCTGTAGTTTCTTTGCCAGGTCTTCAACATGCTCAGAGAATGTGAGGTTCTGGTCAAGCCACACTCCTAGGTATTTAAACTTGGGGATAAAATCCAATTTCTCTCCCAGAATTGTGGTGACCAGAGGCAGTGACCTGGAGCTGGCAGGATTTGTCATTCAGCTACAGGGTGTGAACAGCATTGCCTTTGTCTTTTTTGCATTTAAAAGAAGCTTTTTATAGAGCAGGTCAAATTCTTCCTGTAGGTCTGCACAGGCAGCTTCAGCAGTCAGATGACTTATGTAAACCACTGTGTTGTCAGCAAGCAGATGTATTTTTGCCTTGTTGATGCCCACATCAATATCGTTTATATAGATTGCGAAGAGCAGCGGGCCAAGAATGGATCCTTGAGGCTTATTGTCAGACTTGATGTTTATCTGTCCCATACCACAAATACCCGCAACCCTTTCTAAAGCTGTAAAGTCGGACTCCAAGCAACCTAAATTTAAATGCCCTGTAAAACAAACAGGACTTTACTTTTTAAGGCAACATATCATATGATTCATAAACTTATTCCTTCATCCCAAAAACTGGCAAAATGGGAAACTCTGACCGTTCTTCTGTGGATGAGGGGTTCTCATCTTCTTGTGGGGAAAACAAAGGTAGTGTAGCCCAAATTTGCCAGGAAATCTGGGCAATTGACTCAGGTGGAGTGTCCCATAAGAACAGTAAGCCCAGTTCTGAAAGGGTTATGCCTGGTGTAACCTGACTTGCGCCAAACAAAATGGTACAAGTAGCAGTTTACATCAGGAGTTGTGACATTTGGTATTCTGCAAAGCAGCCTGTGACATGTCGCAGGCTGCTTGCACCAGAGTGGACTTACACCATCAGTTATGCCATAAACCCCCTGCAATATGCTGCTAGGGGGCTTATGGCAGCAGATGCACCCTATTCTGTAAGGGCAGTTTTCAAGTCCCCAAATTTGCTATTCTAAAACAACTCCAAGAGGACATCTGTCACAGTACAGTTATTTATTTATTTCATTTTTGTTGACCGGGTAAGTGCACTAGACAAATCCTGCCTATTTTCAGGCACGACCCGGGGGAGGGGGATACAGATGAATGCCAACTGACCTTGAACCAGATTAAGCTGTTGGTGGTATTTTCAGTGAATGAGGGAAATTTGGCCAGGACACCGGGGAAATTCCCCTATTCTTGTCATGAGAGGACGCTGCTAGACTGTGGAGATTCATCAGTGTGCTAGCTGATGGCTGAGAGGCAAGACGTGTGGGAGGCTGAGGGGCTGATCACCTCCTCAGCTTCCAACGGACTGCGTGATCAACAATGGACTTGAACCTGATTTCGGCTTTGAATGCTGCAACGCCAGCGGATTGTGTACCTGATGTGGAAGCTCCCTGCGATATCTCCCCGGAGGCAGGTGAAGTGTTTCCAGTTCGTGATGTGGCTGAAATCAGTAGGCAGCTTCATGCTGTGGAGCGCCAGTTTGTTTGTGCTAGGAACATATTGCTGCAAGAGTTGCAGCAGCACCGTGATGTATTGCCTAACAGACAGGAACAGGAAGAGGTATGGACTGGTGCTGCGCAGACTCCTGTTGTCGGAACACCATCGGAAGATGTTTCGGAGCCTGGATTTTCTTTTTCAGTGCCCTCCTGTTCCGCTTCTGAATTTTTCTCTGATCTGGGTGAGTCTACCAATTTCACTGCTTCTGCAGCCCAGCAGCCACTTGCAGGGACTATAGCTTCTTCTTCTGCTTCAGCAGACGTCCCTGAATTGCTTCATGGCCCGAATGTGGGGCGCTTTACTATAGGCCTCATACCGAAAATTAAAAAAGGACTTGTTGGGGGCCCTGTGGATTCAATTCACGCTTCTACAGTGCAGAAAATCCCTCTGCCTGCTACAGAAGCCTCCCCCTCTTCTGAAAAAATGCTTTTTACGAGTAAAGAGACTGAGGTTTCTGCCACATGGGTAGCTACAGCCCTTGAGGCTGCGGGGTGGGTGAGATCCCCAGATGGGAAGTCATGGGATGCTAATGTGGCATCTGAAGGGGATATTGTGCTTTCCTCTTCTGATGTAGGCTTGGGACTTCCACCAGGACAAGTGCCTAATGATGTTTCTGCCTCTGCCCCCCTTATTCCCAGTCCGGATCTCATGGAAAACATTAGGCAATTAGAAGATGGTGATCTGTTACTCCCCTCTGACCCCCCCTCGAGGCCTTATCTGAAGGTTTTGCAGCTCAGCCATCTATTTCTGCATCTGAGCCTGGAAAGGGAAAAGTCTCATCTGTGTGGCATGATAAGATAAATGAAAAATTGTTTCCTGCTACTTTTGGTCTCTTAAATGAGACTGCTGCTCGACGTAATGCAGTACATTTGAAATTTCGAGGGTATCTGGATGATGTTTCCAATAGACTTTTCATTGGTCGAGAATTGTTGAAAAACAGTATGCGATTTTATGCATATGAAATATAAGCATTGATTCATATGCCTAAGGACACCATTTTTGATATCAGCTTTAAGCATCCAGCGGGATTGGACAGATTTTGGAAACAATATCAGGCTTTAAAAAATGCACCTTTGTGGAAACCTTTTTTGGCTATTCCTTTGACAAAACCAGTTTCTAAGAAAATTACAATCCTATTTCAGAATGAAGGGGTTAATGTTGCCGATATAACCTACTGGTTACAGAAGCACTGTACTGTCAAAGGTCCCCCTGAGCCTATTCTTGATGATGAACATTTCTGGACAGGGGGTTGGCGATATTTAATTGATTTACATTTAGAGAATGGGTTAACTAAACATTTGCCTAATTGTTTTTTTCTGGGCCGGGATAGGGGTGTTCTCTTTTATCCAGGACAACCAAGGGCCTGTTATAAGTGTGGGGCTCTGGGACGCTTAAGCAATGTATGTGATCAACAGAAATGTGGGCTTTGTGGGGATTTAGGTCACATAGGGTCTCATTGTAGATGTCCAATGAGGTGTAATTTATGTGATGAGCAGGGACACACTTTCCGCTCTTGCTCTTGGGCTTCTCATAATCAGGCTGATCCTGCTCTTTGGGCTGAACAAGACGTCTATGTTGCAAATGCACAAAAAGAGCGTCAAAAGATGCAGGATTTACTCTTGCGTCCTGCTGTACCTGTCCCTTTTTCTCACCCTTCTCCTGTTCGTGCTGAGGGGGAGATGATTCAGATTCCAGACTTAGATAATATGGATACTAGTGTCCCGGCTCCACTGTCCCCTTCCTCTACTGGTGTGGATGTTGGCCCTGATCTTGTTCCCCCTTCCCCTCCTATGTCTGCTGCGCAAGGAGCACCTCCTGTGGTTGCTACTGTTCCTACCCAGGATGATGTGCCTTTAGGTACTCAGGAGACCCCTTGTATGCCCCCGCCAGGTGTGCAGACTGATATTCCCTTCCAAAGAGTTACCCGATCTAGGTCCACCAAAACTGGTTCTGTGGTCCCTTCCACTTGTCCTGAGCCTGATTTAGCTATTGCTGCTAATCCTTTTGTCCCTTTATTGGAACATGAGGGAGATGATGGTGGGGTGGATCCTGATTTCTCCTCGGTTGCCTCCTCTCTTCCTGATCACGCCCTAGATGCAGAGGTTAAGGAAAAGCCTAAACCGAAAAAAAGGAAAAAAAGGAAATGACATGTTTTTTAGTTCTTGGTTTTTCCTTCTTTTCCTCTGGCAAAAGTCATTTCCTTTATTACTGTTAATGTAAACAGTATTAAATCTCAATCAAGGTGGCGTCTTACTTTTGCCAGTCTTAGTGCATATTCTGGTTCTGTTATACTTTTATGAGATACCAGACTGGGCTCCCTAGGAAGTATAAAAGAAGCAGGAAAGGATTGGCGATGGGGTGCTTCCTTTTGGTCACCAGGAGAAGCTGTGTGTGATGGCTTGGGTATTTTGTTTTTTTCTAGCATTGCTATTCAGGTTTTACAACTCTTAGATATTCTACCTGGTAGAGCTATGCTTACGGACATTGTTGTTTATCATTGTACATATTGTCTTATAAATATCTACGCTCCTCAGTCGAAGGCCGATAGATCAGCTCTGTTTCATCGTATTTCTCCATATTTACATACTTCCAAGTTAGTTTTATGGGGTGGTGATTTTAATTGTGGATTAGCTGCTCGAGATTGGGGATGTAAGAGTCGAAAAATGTTTTGTGACACCAATGCCTTATTGCAAGTCTTACGAACTAATAATTTGATGGATTCTTATAATTTATTACAACAGCAGCCAGAGCATACCTTTTATAAAGGGTCTATCTCTTCTAGGATAGATTTCTGGTTTTTGTCCAGGAGACTTCCTGTTTTGATATTTCCACATTACCATTAGAGATGTCTGACCATCTAATTCTAAAACTAACTATTGGGTATTATCAAAAACTTTTGATGAGACGTGTCTATTGGAAATTAAATACGTCTCTATTGCAGGATGTGGATTTTTCCTCGCAGCTACATTCCTTTTTTTCACTGCGGTCGGATATCGTTTTTTTATATGATAGTCCTCTGGATTGGTGGGAAGACACAAAACAGGACCTTAAGTTTCTTTTTCTTCAGGTTTCTCGGACTAAAGCCCGGAATTCTTATCTTACCTATCTGGGTTATAGAGCTAAGTATATGGCTTTGTTGTCACAGCCGTGTTCTTCACAGGGTATGAAGCGCCAGCAGTTTTTAGATATTAAGGCAAAAATGCTTGATTTTCTTCAAACACGAGAAAGAAGATATAGACATCAACAAAAGTATGTTGTTACTGGTACCCAAGAGCAGGTGAACCCTTTTGATCTTTCTGATCAGGAATTGCCACACTATTGTATGACAGCCTTACAGTCTTCAGATGGATTATTAGTTCATGATACTAGAGGTATTCAGACTATAGTTCAAACATGTGTTACACAGAGTTTTAAAAAGCCTGATTCTGATTCTTTTTTCCCTTTTATCACCATATTGAAATCCCGTCACTTTCAGAACTTGACATTGAAGTACTAGAATCCCCTATTTCTATAGATGAAATTAATCAGGCTATAGGTCATTTGTCCACATGCACTAAACCAGGGATAGAGGGCCTACCAAATGAATTTTATAAAATGTATGCGGATATTCTTGCACCTTGGTTTCTTGTTGTTTTTCAAGCTGTTTGGGTAGAAAAAAGATTAACCTCTAGCATGGAAAATGGGGTAATGATTTTTATACATAAAAAAGGAAATCCTGCTAGTCTACAAAACTGGAGACCATTGAGTTTGTTGACCTCAGACTACAAAATTTTGGCCAATATTCTAAATCACCGCCTCTCAAATATTGCTAATCAGTTGTTAATTTTTACACAAACTTGTGCAGTTCCTGGCAGAAATATTTCCCAGAATTTAATTTATGTCAGGGAATTGATAGATCAGGGTCTTCAGAACAAACTATCTGGTTATTTGTTAGCTTTAGATCAGGAAAAAGCTTTTGATACTATACGCCATGATTATCTTTGGGCTATTCTAGAATATTATGGTATTCCTGTTCATTTTTTAGATTTAGTCCAAACCCTTTATAGTTCAGCTAAAGTAACACCTATGGTAAATGGTCATTTGGGTGTCTCAGTTCCTTACCAGGTTGGAGTACGGCAGGGCTGTCCGCTGAGTCTGCTGTTGTTTGTTTTTGGTTTGGACCCCTTGCTGCAGTTTATTGAGCTGGATAAAGATGTTCTTGCTATTATTTCTTCAGAGGGATATCATTTCTCTAAAATTTTGGCTTATGCGGATGACTGTATTTGTTCTATTGCTGATATTGACTCTGGGAGATGTGTTCTTGGTTTTTTACATTCAGTGCAACTTAGCACTGGCATTAAAATTAATACCTCTAAGTGTTCATTATTGCCTTTAGGTCAGGCTCCTAGTATTCAATTTTTGATATTCCAGTTGTTGATAAAAAATTGGAACTTCTTGGTGTGTATTTTGGTTCACCAGACTCAGTACAGTATAATTGGGATGAGATTTATGATAAAGCACTTCATAAGGTTAAGAAATGGCAATCTTGGAAAATGACATGGAAAAAACGTGTGTTTTTGTTAAAATCCTATATTGCTCCTCTTTTTTTATTTATTTCTCATATTTTTCCGTTACCATTTGCTATGCATTCCAAAATATTGAGTCTTTTTTTTCAGCTGCTGTGGGGTAGCCGTTTGAACCCAGTGAAGAGAGCACACACCTACAGACCCTGGAAAGAAGGTGGACTGGGTATGATACATCCCATTGTTCAATTTTTTGGTAATTTTATTTTATAGTTCAATTGGCCTTTGTTGTTGGAGCAAAATGTTATGGGTTGTATGTGTATGTCCCTGTGGGGATGGCCTTTTTTAACAGCCTGGGGATGGGGAAATGGCATCCTGTGGACAAACAGTTACCCTTGTGTGTTCCACACACATTGAAATACATTAGATTGTGGAAAATAGAGCTTAGTTGGTTTGTTTCGCATGAGCGGAAGTCTTTTTATACCAATATTGTTTCTACTTGTTATTTTGAGGAACACCTTTATTCAGTCCCTACTTGTATGAATACGCTTTCTTTATTAGCAAGTGTGATAGAACCCAGAATTCCGTAAAAGATGTGGGATGTGGTCTGGTTGTGTGCGCATCAAAAGCTTAATGTGAGGGCAAATCATAAACATAAGCAGTTATGTGATAGAGTCTGTCAGGAACCCTCCTGTCAGGGGCAGTTTGAGACAATGCAGCATTTATTTTTTGAATGTTCTCATACTAAATCCTTTTGGTATGCTCTGGCACATTGGTGGGGAGAACCGCATTTTGGTTGTATTACCTATAACATCTTGGTGTTAGGACAGATTCCAGCAGGATGGCACAAATGGCACAAAAGTACAGTGTTTGTTTTATTAGCCTGCCTTAAATGGCATATTTGGCAGGCTTGGTGCTTAAGAGTGTTACAGAACAAACCTTTACAGTTGCAGGAGGTTTTTTTTCATATACAGGAAGAATTGGATGCTCTCTATACTTATGAATTCCACACCATGGGGACAGCTGTAGGTACTTTTCTTTGGAGGAATGTGGACTGGGTAGGTTAAAACTTCCTACTCTTTCATAATCTGATTAATTGTTTCTATATATCATTGTTTGTAATTAATTTTCCTTGCATTATGTTCTGTTGATTATATTTGTTCATCCTATTTTGTTGTATTTGTTTTTGCATTCTTAATAAAAATTTCCCCTACTCTTTTCGATAAGTGCCATGGGATCTTTAACATCCACCTGAACTACCACCAATCCAGGCAGATGGGACCTCAGTTTAACGTCTCATCCGAAAGATGGCACCTCAGAAGTGCAGCACCCCTCTCATGCTGCACTACAGTGTCAGTACTGGGATATTAACCCAAGTGCCAGATGTGGGAACTGAACCCACAGCCCTCTGATCTCCCAGCTTCAGAGGCAAGTGTGCTACCTACTGAGCCACTGACACTGCTAACTACTGCTCATTATAGCTCATTCATTGAGCGTGTACTATTTACAGTAGTACGCATTCATACAGAGCTCAGTCAGCAGCTGGCCATGGTGGTGAGAGGTGGGTTGTGCCTGTCACTGACTGGAGATGGATGGGGGGAGTGGGGTGGTCTGGCACTGCCGAGTGGGGGTGTGGGGGGCCACTAGACTACCAGGGATAATGGAGATATGATTATTTTTTTTTGCTGTTTACAGTACTGCAAGGACTTGGGTTCAGGGATTGAGGCTTGGGGGGAGGGGGGAATCAGCCCTGCAGGGCTTTTTATTCAGTATTGGGGGATCAGGGGCTGGGGGATCCCATAGCCCTGTGGGGCTTTTCAGACTTGGGGACTGGGGCTGGGAGGAGCACTTGTGCAATTCAGTGTGCATGCTGCAGGATTGCAGCCAACTGCTCAGGCATGCCCTCTGTTTGGCGTACCTGTACAGTTGGCACAAGTCACAGGACTTAGCCGCAGGGACCCTGACCCTTACAGAATCGGGTGCAGGGTCCTGGTGCAACTGCACCTCTAGCAGGTCACAACTTGCGACATGCACAGAAGTGCTTCTAGAATTGGCACCAGTTTCTTTAATTTAAGATTGTTGGCCCACAGATTATGGAGTACTTGTCTGTTATGAACATACAAAATTTGCCAGCAGATAAAGGCCTAGAGGTCTATCAAGTCTGCTCGAATGTGCAGCTAGCACCCCTTATTCTGTAGCTGCCCCTCCCTTCCACCCTTCCCCTCCATTAACCCTCCCCCTTGTCCTGTCCCATCCTCTTTTGAAGCAGTTCACTGTTCTACTGGATACCACTTCTGCAGGTAACACATTCCACCCAGCTACCACCCTCTCTGTAAAAAAGTGTCTCCTCATATCCCTCCTGAACCTTCCTCCCTCCAGTCTCATATCATGGTCCCTGGTGTCCCTCCCCTCCCTTACTTTGAACAGCCCCTCTGTACCCATCTTGTTTATTCCTTTCATGTACTTAGTCCCCCAGCCTCTTGATCATCTTAGTCGCCCTGCACTGTACCCCCTCCAGTAACTTAATGTCCCTCTTCAGATACAGACGCCAGTACTGTAGGCAGTACTCCAGGTGCAGTCTAACTAATGACCTATACAGTGGCAGAATCACCTCCTCCCTCCTCGAGGATATACCCCTTGCAATGCAACCTAGCATTTTGTTGGCCTTTGCAGCTGCCTTCCTCCATTGTGCTGAGTTGTTCATTGACTCTGTAATGAGCACCCCCAGATCCTTCTCCTCATCTGGGCTAGCTGCACTCCCCCCAGCTGGTAACTCCTCCTTAGTTTCTTCATCCCAAAATGTAGCACCTTGCACTTTTTGGCATTAAACCCCAGTTGCCAGGTGTCTGATCAGGTTTCAAGCTTTGCCAGATCATCCTGCAACTCCTGCCATCCCCCTAGGTCATCCACCACCGGTCCTACCTTGGTATCATCAGCAGACTGATTTTGCTCTTGATGTCCAATGATATGTCTGCAATGAATATCCCAAACAACACTGGTCCCAACACTGAGCCCTGTGGAACACCGCTCATCACTATCCTTGGGTGTGAGAGCTCCCCACCCACCACCCTCTGTTGCCTTCCCAGAAGCCAGTTCCCTACCCACCTCACCAGCTTTGCACCCGCCTCTGTGCCTTCTAACTTACTTCCCAGCCTTCCATGCAGCACCGAGTCAGTGTCTTACTGAAGTCAGATACAGGACATCCACTGCATGGCCCTGTCCCATGCCTAGTTGCCAGACATAGAACTCGACCAGGTTGGTTTGGCAGGATCTGCCATATAGAAACCCAGCTGTCTGCTGTTCTGTAGTAGCCTTTGGCCTCTGGGAGGGCCACCAGCCTCTCCTTCAGGATAGTCTCCATTAGCTTACCCACGATGGATGTGAGGCTCACCGGTCTGTAGTTCCCCGGTTCATCCTTGGGGCCACTCTTGTGGAGAGGCACCACATGAGCCATCCTCCAGTCCTGAGGTACACACCCCAAGTGTAGTGAGGCATTAAATAGGTCTGCCAAAGGTCCAGCAAGGACCTCTGTCAGCTCCTTCATTACCCTGGGGTGGATGCCATCTGGGCCTGGTGCCTTGTCCACCCTCAGTGCCTTCAAACCCTCCCATACTCTGCCCTCCATGATTTCACCATCTGTCACCCCCTCACCCTCTGTTTCTGCTGTTCTTTCTTCCTTGGGTGTCACCCCCCTCTTCTCTTTAGTAAATACTGAGCAGAAGTAATCATTTAGTGCTTCTGCCTTATCGCACCCTGCTTCCACCCAACCCCCCTCCTTCCTAATCCTTACTATGTGGTCCTTACAGCTCCTTTTCTCCCTGATGTACCTAAAGAAGTCCTTCTCCCCCTTCTTAATGCCTTGTGCCAGCCTAAGCTCCGTAGATGCCTTGGCTCCCCTTACTGCCCGTGTCACCTCCTTCGATTCAGTCAAGTACTCCTCCCTGTCCTCCCCTCTCCCTGTTTTCTTGTACCTCCTAAAGGCAGCTGTTTTCCTCCTTACCTTTTCCATGACCTCCTTGCTCAACCAGCTCAGTTTCTTAGCCCTAGCCTTCTTGCTCTGCTACTTGCAGCAGGTTTTGGTTGCTTCCATTATCCCCAGCTTTAGGAGCTCCCACCTCTGGTTAGTGTCCATACTAGGTTGAATTCTGGCCAGGTACCCTCCTGAAGTCCAGCACTCTTGTGCCAGATTCCACTCCTTCCTTGCCCATATCCAATGTGAGCCATACTGAGTGGTGGTCACTCCCTGACAGCGGTTCTTCTACCGTAAGTTCTCTCACAAAGTTCCCATTTGCCAGGACAAGGTCATGGGTATTCCCTAACCTGGTTGATTCACTGACCACTTGCAGCAGGAAGCTGTCCTGGAAGGCATCCAGCAGTACCTGCTTCCTTCTGTTCCTGGTTGTTGGGGTACTCCAGTCCACTCCTGGTATGTTGAAGTCCCCCACAATCACCACACTACCCTTCTTGCAGGTCCTCCTGATCTGTCCCGCTAGTTCCCTGTCTAACTCCTCCATCTGAGATGGTGGCCTGTACACCACTCCCATTCTAAGAATCCTATTCTTGGAATTCTGGATTTGCATCCAAATTGACTCTGTACTACCCTCCTCCCCTTCCTCCCTTATACACTTCAGTCCTTACTTCACATATAGTGCCACCCCCCCCTTTCCCAATCACCCTGTCCCTATGAAATATCCTGTACCCTGGTACAAACAGGTCCCAGTCATTGTATTGGGTGGCCCATGTTTCTGTGATGGCTACAATGTCCACCTTTCCCTCTGCCATGAGCACCTGTAACTGCAGTTTTCCTCCCAAGGCTCCTAGCATTAAGGGTAACCACCTTCCACCCTTTCCCCCCCTCCCATCCTGCCCTCCTTTACTAGCATCACCAATAGTACTTGCCATTTGTCCTTTGTCACTGTTATGGGGGGTAAGCTCATACGGTTTCCCAACCGGTGGTGTCTGCATGTCTCTTGCCCACTTGCCACCCTCCTAGTTTAAATTCCCAACTTTCTCTATGTAGTCCTCCATCCTCTGTTTCAACACTTTCTTTCCCTCCTCACTCAAGTGTAGTCTGTCCTTGGCATAGAAACTACTGTCCTCCCAGGTCCCTCCCCATCTCCCCAACAGCCCATACCCTTTAGCATAACACCAGGTTCTTAGCCATCCGTTAAATTCCTCGATTCTCAGCTTTCTTGTTGTGCTTGCCTTGGGCACTGGAAGTATATCTGAAAAAGTTACTGATCTTTCTGCCCCATCACATAATTGTCCTAGTTCCTCAAACCTCCTCTGGACTATATCTACTGTCATGTCAGCCAGATCGTTTGTCCCAAGATGTATAATTAAATGAGGCTTGTCCCTACCCCTTCTAGGATATTTCAGAACAGATTGTCCCACCCTTTCCACTGTCATTCCTGGCATGGCCTCCACCCAAATGTGACTATGCCTCTCTCCCTAGCTACCCCACCTGACTCCTCCTAGTATTGAGTCCCCCAGCACTAAGATTCTACCCCTCTTACTCCCTGCTTGCTTCCATTCATCTCCCTCTCTCATTTCCGGCTCCTCTTCTTCCTCCTGCACATTATGTCCCCCTTTTGCCCCTGTTGCAATTCTCCCAGCAGAACTTCCCCCCGCACCGGTTTGGTCCAAGCATTTATCAATTACTCCTCCAATTGCATCATTTCCCTCCTCCTCCTTCCCCTCTAGCAGTGCAAAACTATTTTCTGAAGACCCTTCACAAATGCCCACTCCCTCTCTCTTCATAGTAACCTGTTCTCTCCTTTCCACTCTATGACTTTTGCCACTTCTCCTCCTCCCCTCACAAGTCCCTATCTCCTCCTTCCATTTGTCTTTTGTCTCCTGAGCTGGTTTCCCCGGCAATTGCTCTTCCTGGCCTGGGCCCCTTTGTCTCTGCTTCCCTACTTCTGACCCTCTCCTCACCACTGTTGTCTTAAATCATTCTCCCTCATCTCCCCTCCTCCCTCCCTCCAGTATTGGGCTAAACCCACCCCCAGTCTGCCTTGCCTGTCTTAGTTCCTCCTGCAGACCCTCAATCTCCTTTCTAAGTTTTTCTATGTGGCTGCACACTAAACATCCCCCCCGCACTCCAGGCAACTTTTAGAAAGATTGGTGCACCGCAGTTGTTGCAGCCTACCACCCTACCCATTGCTGTCATTGCCCATCAGCGACCCCCCACCCTTCCAGATGAAGGATGACAAACACTCCCCCAAGTCTCCCCTCTCCCTCCTCTATCAGTGCAAAACATTCTTTACTTAATTTTCCTTGCCCCCTTTGTCGTACATGTTTAGATAGATTGAGCAACTGCTTTTTACATTCTGATCCTTCCTAGCCACACCCAAAAAGAGACTTTAAGTAACTATTGCACAACCTTCTTCAAACTTCTACTCCTCCTTTCCACAATGCAAATAGTAATGCAAAGAAGTAACAATGAAAGCTCCTTGATTTGCAGTTACTTCCCTTCCCATTACTTATGTGGATGTGGGAACAAATGGAGTCCAGGCAACGTGTCAGGATGCAAAACTTCAAATCAAATTTATTAATCAGCAGACAAAATAAGCGGATTAAGTACGGAAAATAAAGACATAAATAAAACAAAACAGATCTAACTTCGGCTTCCAACAACAGAATCCTTCATCCACCTAGAAGCAGGCTAGGGGACTGGTAGGATAGAGCTCCTACCAACCAACTGACTGACAATACATTTTCAAAGACATTTATACAGGTATTAGGTCACGTGATTTCATTAACTCCTCTCACTAACTACTTTTAAATGAAAATAAACCTCAAGGAGGTTAAAAACATATTCCAGTGCAAGAACTATGCTAAATAATAATGCTTTTAATAGCTTAGAATACAGCAGTACAAATAATAAAGCATTATAAATGAAAGAAAAAGATCACATCAGAGTGTCAGGATCCTCTCACCAGCTACTGTCATAAAAGGGGAGGAGATATGGCCGATTGGCCCTAAGGAAGACAGGATAGCTGTAGGGAGGTCCTGAGAGCTCCTACAAATGAAAGCTCCATGCATACATATTAGGCAATTATTCAACTATTTTTACTAAAACAGTATTCAGTCAATTGCCTGCAGTTTTTAAACAGCTTCTGTACTGTCTACTAGCTGCCAGCAAATATTTACATATGCATCCACAATAGTTCTGCAACGCAGTGAAAAATGTAAAACCAGGCACGTCCCTGAATTAGCAAAGGGGACGTTTTACAACAGCACCATTGTGCACTGCGGTTTGTTAATCTATCATTCCTACTACATCTGAAGTTATTTATTCTACAAAGCAGCCATTTGCACCTCTTTAGACAAGCATTTATTCCATTGCTAGAGGTAATACAAACGAGTCACTTACAATCATTTTCATGGAGCATTCGCACTATCGGTGACTCCTATGCGCACATTAAGTACTATACACTTGTGTGCACTATCGAGCAGGTCCGTTTTTGCAAGACCAATACAAATGGACATACAAAGCACTATAGTACTATTTAGGCTACCATTTGGGCCTGAGAGTGATGAAAACAGAGGAAAAGGGTCAGCAAGATACCTACAAGTGGCCAAGGTGTAGGTAGGGAAGGCACAGAGATAAAGAAATGTAAAAAGAGAACGCGAGTACTGTTGCAACAGATTTTAATTAGAGACAGAAAAGAAAACTTCACCCAAGACAGCCCAAATGCTTTACAGTTGCCCAAATCAAGGCAATGTAACCAGTAGCCAACCAGAAATACCCCAAAGAACTACTGGATTGAACCAATACAGTCTCAAATATGACAATTATTATTAAGAAGGGGGGGGGTGGTTGAACCATGTCTAAGCCCCTTTTACAACTTATGATTATTACTTTCTTTTAAGAATCTATTTCAACTCTGAGTGCTTCAAAATTACAATCTATGTCCAATTGTAATTCCAGTTCTGCTATTGCCAAATTAACCATTAAGTCTGTTAAAGTTTTTTGGGGTTTCATAATGTTTCTTATAAACTCCAACAATCTCAAAGTACCATTCTGTGCTCAGTTTTACTATTTTATTTGAGGGTCATTCCTTAGGCTCCTCGAAAGGAAAACTGAACTTCTCTCTCCCTTTTGTTACTTCCTTTTCCACCCCATCAGTGTTTCTTTTTTTTAATAGGAACATTTTCCCATGACTGCCGGCGAGGCTCGGTGGCGGTGTACTGACCATCTGTTCCATCCCCCCTTGCAGGAATCACAGGACATGGCAGGTTGTGTGGGGTTTTCAGAGTTACTGAAGTAGCTGCAGGAAGCCTGAACCCTCCCCCCTGCCAGTGCGAAGGACTGGGGTACAGGCAGGAAGCTGTACGGAGACTCAGCTTCCTCCAAGTGCCTAACACTGTCTTCTCCTCCCAACACTGCCCGCTAGTTGGCTCAGTGCCCAACCCTCCTTCAGAGAGGAGAGCCGCCTAATGCTGGCTCAATCCAGCTCCTCCCAACCCCTGCCAACCCCCAATGATCCGGGCTCATTCTCAAACCCTTGTCGCTGGTGCAGTGTGAAGTGTGGTGTCCAGTGCCTCAACCCTCAGTGCCACAGGGCTGGACACCCATCAATCTTATGACTACCTTTCAATGTGACCTTGTCTACAATAGCAGGAGCCTCCCGATACACTTCTTCATTCTCCTGGGGACTGCATTTCTTGTTTTTAATCCCTTGTCTTATATCATCAACTTTCTCCCTTTTTACAATTGTCATCATCCATTATCTTCTTGCTTTATATATTACTTAACTTTTCAGTTCTTTTTCCATTTCTGTCTATGTTTGTTTTTTACCCCAGAGGCAATGGGTGGTCTTAATTCAATATCCTTTTTTTCCTTAATGTAACGGTGACATGACTCATTGTCTTGTACACTTTCTTGTATATTATTTAATTCCATTTTTAACTGCTGTATAACTTGCTTTTTCTCTGTCCTTTTTCTAGGACCATCTTCCACTTCATTTTTAAATAATTGTAGACATTCCATAAATAGAATATTAGCCATGTGGGGAAATGCTGGTGCATCAATTATTTCCTTAGATAGGAAAGTAGGATATTTATTATAAATGGAAATATTAGGGGCAGTGTTCTCTTGTTCATTCTTGTTCTCCAGAGGCTGTTGTTCCATTGCCTCCTTGCTTATCTCTTTGTGCAAAGCAGTTAAACTAGATCTATCAATTGACAGTGGGCTAAATAGTTTCACTTTAGTAAGTTCCTTTATGGACTGTACATTGTCATTTAAGAGCCCTTTTCCTTGCCCTTGGGGGGAACTAATAAATGAGACTTTTGTAAGTAACCATTCCCCTTATTATCTCCATCATCACCAAGGTAAAACTTATCTATAGGGTTTTGTCCTGATAATATTTTTTCCCTTTACTTGCTTTCTTTCTTTTTTTTTTTAAATTTCTCTTGATACAATTTCTTACTTTCTTTTTTCTCTTTTTTCCTTTTCTGGAGACTTCATTTGTGTACCCTCACAAGGAGTAGTAACTAAATCATTATTTACAGTAAATGTGTCTGTGATAAACCTTCTTCCTCCCCTCTCCAAAGTATTAGTAAACTTCATGATTGAATTTTCCATAATTGGACCGTCTCTATCTTTTTCCTCAATGGTTATTTGTTCTCTAGGAGATGTATACAGTTTAGTTGAGATGGGGATGGATGACTTAAATGGACTAAGAGAAATTCCCCATAAAACATGGGCAATAACAGTTATCTTCTTTATTATTATTATGATTATTACTCAAGAGCTTAGGTCCCATATCTACTAGCATCTCATTTTCTTCCCCATTTTTTCTTCTTAAAACTTCTAGTCTCCATATGATCTATAGTATTACAAATTACAATTAGGCAGAATAAATAAAAACTATTCCTTCCCCCGAGGAAGGGGGGGAATAGAGTATAATATATATTCCTGTTTTCTTCAAGGTGGGGAATATTCCACTATCTTCCACTATCAGTGAATCCATTCTCAGTTCATGGAAGGAGAAAAAATAAGTCTCTTAAGAGGAAGTCAATAAATATGGTAATATGGTAATGTCCTTTAAGTTCCTACTATAAACATACAGCCAGGTCCCTCCTCCGACCATGCATTGGTTGTATGTCAGCTAGCGCCCCCCTCTTTCCCTAAGAAATCTCTCAGGTGGACGATTAACAACCACATGATAAAAGAGGATAAAATGGTCCAAGCAATTAGTGAGCATATCCGTCACTTTGTAGGAATCAATTCCGGCATTGTGGAGAGGCCTGCTATGCTCTGGGGAGCCTTCAAAGCATTCATGACAGGGGCCCTAATCAGCTTAGCTACCTTCCAGAGGAAAGAGAAAGATAGAAAGTTGAAAGGGTTATTGAGGGAAATTCAACATAAAGAAGCAAGATTAGGCTCTCCCTTATCTGAGCTGGAAATACAGGAGTTGGTCAAGCTCAGAGAGGATTATCTAGAATTGCTGAGGGACAAAGCAGAATTTGCCATCCTTAAGGCCAAAGCGGCATACTCAGATTTGGGAGAAAAGGCTGGAAAGATGTTGGCATTGAGGATTAAGCAAATGGAGGTGAATAGGCACGTGTTGGCAATCCGCTCCTCAACAAGCAATAGGCTGCTGACAACAGCGGAGGAGATAGTCATCGAGTTTCAGAGGTACTATGCTCAGCTGTATAGTGCTAAGGATTCGGCATCTGATACCAGCATGGATAGCTACCTGGAGGCTTCCGGACTATCCTCTCTGCTGGACTTCCAACAGGACCAACTGATTTCTCCAATAACAGCTGAGGAAATCACCAGAGTTGTCATGGCGTTACCCTCAGACAGGTCGCCTGGCCCTGATGGGTTCTCGGCCAATTTCTATAAAAAATGTTTAAATTTACTGCTCCCTATGTTAATGTCCCTATTTCAGTATATTTTATCTGGCGCCCAAATGGACCTGGCCTTGTGGGAGGATTTAATTGTTTTAATTCTGAAACCTGGGAAGAATCCGGAATTACCGGCAAGCTACCGCCCCATATCCTTAATGAATCAAGATATTAAAATCCTAGCTAGGATTTTGGTGGACCGTCTGGTTCAGGTGATCCCTGATTTGATTGGACCGGAACAGGTTGACTTTGTGAGGGGAAGTTCCTTGCTGGATCATCTTAGAAACCTGTCGCATGTCCTCTCCATAACCAGAGATGCCCCCTACCTGGCGGCTTTAGTTTCACTTGACGCGGAGAAGGCATTCGACAGGGTGGATTGGAAGTTCTTACTTAGGCCCTTGAATGCTTGCAAGATTCCGCAGCTCTTTCAGAGCTGGGTCAGAACTCTCTATAGCTCCCCATCAGCCAGAGTTATGGTCAATGGAGCGATCTCCGAAAAATTCCTACTTTATTCAGGCACCAGGCAGGGTTGTCCCCTCTCGACGCTGCTCTTTATTTTATACTTAGAGCCCCTGATCCACTGGATAAAGCAATCCTCCCGGATTTTGGGGGTGGTCATCCATGGGCATGAGGTCAAAGTATCAGCATACGCCGACAACCTTTTATTACAGTTGACAGACCCAAACAGTTCAACGCCGGCGCTGCTGAAGGTGGTTCAGGAGTTTGCTACCTTTTCTAATTATAAGCTAAATGTCGACAAATCCTTGATGTTTCCACTTAATTACAGAGTAGATAAGTTGCTTGTCAAACAATGCAGCATGTCCTGGACCCTGAACTCCTTAAAATATTTGGGTATCCAGGTGGTAAGGGAACCGACCCAGCTCTTAAAGCTGAATTTGGATGAGCTCGTTAAAACCTTAGAGGTAGATTTGAAAAGATGGTCCAAGTTATCCATTTCACTCTGGGGATGAGTAAATCTTATTAAGATGAACCTTTTCCCCAGAGTTTTTTACCTGTTGCATTTGCTCAATGTGTGGATTCCTAGTTCCTGGTTTCGCAAAGTCAACGCAATAATAACAAATTTCATCTGGGCCGAAAGACAGCCCAGAATCACATATTACAAACTGGCTGCCCCCAAGGATAGAGGAGGTCTCCGTCTCCCATCTCTGGTATTTTACTACTGGGCGAGTCATATGGTGAAATACCTGAGATGGGTGGAGAACGTGGGGAGAATACCCCAGAGGAGAGTCTCCCGATGTGGCTACGAATAGAACTAATCACTATTAAGCAGTGTGGTCTGGTGCCATTATCGTTGTTTCATATCAGACCAAGAGATCTCCCCCCGCAGTTGAAGTCTACCCTACTGGCGATTTCGGTGAAGGTGCATGCACAGATATGTTCTAGTATGGAATATAGGCAGGTGATTGATTTGGCTCAACCTGTCTGGGGGAACCTCAACATTAAATTAGATAACAAGCCAATCAGTCACAATTGACTCCCACAATTGGACAATGCCAGGCTTGCCCAATTGGTCACGCAGGACGGCTCGTGGCTTGCAGTTACTACTATTTTGAGCAGGTTTGACATACCCACTAAATCTATTTTCAAAGTCTATCAGCTAAAACATTTGTTAGCAAAAGAATTTGGGCCACTCCTGCCTTTCCCAGACAGGAACAGGTTCCAGGACATGCTGCTGTCATTAATAGGGCATCGACATTCAGTGTCAGATATTTACAAAAACTTATACAATTGTAAATACCCTGAAGTATTCATACCAATAACATATTGGGCAGTGTATTTCCCCAGTCTAGAAATAGACAGAGCTGCCCTTTGGAGAAATGTTCACATATATATTACGCAGGATAGATTATGTTTGACGCAATTTCATATTTTGCATAATATATATTACACCCCCCAGAAGCTCCACAGGTTTGGCCTAATAGATTCTGCCTCATGCTCCAGATGCGGGCAGGAGGAGGGGACGTTGTATCACATATTCTGGTCGTGTCCAAAAATTGCTGTTCTCTGGGATGATATCCGTCGGAGGATGGATCCCCTCCTGGGCCTCTCTGATCACTTCAGGCCTGAGGTGTGCCTGTTGGGAGATTACACTTCCATATCAGTTGTAGCTAGAAGATACCACATGGCTTTAATTTCATTATCTGTTAAAAAGGTTGTTCTTCGGCATTGGAAGGACAGAGAGGACATTTCCTTTTCGGAATGTCTTAAGGAGATCCTAGCCAACCTTAGAATGGAGAAAATGGTGGCTAGTTTAAATAATAGGCTGGCTAAATACGATTAATTTGGGATCCCTTATATACGCTGCTCTGTAGTTAGATTACTTTTCCAAGTAACTATTCAGGTTGTCCTGGTGGACATCTAGATAAAAGGAGCTGTGCTGAGGGAGGGGGGAGATAGGGAGGTGGGGGCGGGGGTTGAGGGGGAGCAGCTTCTTTAACAGGTGTACGAACATTTTATGTGTGTGTATCCATAAGTTGTGTATGGAGCTGCTCTCATGTGTAGCTGTGAAACCTAATAAACTTTGAATTATAAAAAAAAAGAAGTTCCTACTATAAAAGGGAGAAACAGTTTACTTCCAAATGGGAAAACTCACTTATTCAAAATATGCCTTAAATTCAAGTTGAAGTTTGGTCAAAGTTTCTTTTTCTTAAAAGTCATATTTTTCATCTTCTTCATATTGTTCAAAAGTTAAATTACAAGCAAGCCTGCCGCCATCCTAGATAAATAAAGGGCTGTAGTAGCAGTGCTGGCAGAAACTCTCAATGGCTTCTAAGAGAGTAATTTGCTGATCTTCTGCTAGGAAGTTAAAATTGATATATAAAATATTGAGAAAAAAAACCCTACCTTATGTTTATTTTACATTTTTTAAATATTTATACAAACATATACTCATAAAACTAACATTACTTAAACTTACATCTCATATTGCACTAGGCCCAAGCATCTCTATTCATTTCATTTCATTTATTTGGGTATTAGGTAGGTACACTGGAATATACATTTCCTTTGCAGGTACAACCTGAGGTCAAGAATAGTTGTATTACAAAACATTTAGAAAACAAAGTACAGTATCATCATTTACAAGAAATACTACACTTAATACAATTTACAAGAACAAAAATTAAGATTTTTTAAATACTGAAGAGAAGCTGAGGAAAAAGGTTTAAAAGAGGAGAGTTGTTAGCTGTTATGTGCACAAATTGTTTAAGCAGCTGGAGTGCAGCAGGAGACCATGAATCAAAGGTTGGAGTACATTTGATTAAAGATTTACTCAAGGAAACAGGAACACCAGAATTCATAATTATGAAAACAAATTGAGATATGGATAACTTATCATTGTTATGAACTGATAACCAGTCAATATTCTCCAGGATTTGGCAATGCTGGGTACGATGCAGTGCCTGTAGGACAAATCTGCCAATCTTTTGTAATATACTTCTTTCTTGGACACAGTACAGGCTTGTGCAGTGTCAGTGATGATAGAAGCAGAATTCAAAACTGATGAAAGGTTTTGTTGCACAATAGACAAGCGAGTTTCTTTGGTTAAGTAGTTGTGAATATGGTAAAGCATGCCAAATGTTTGAATGTGACTTAGAAGATATTTTGTCCAAATGTATATTGCACTTTAAGGACAGATCTAATGTGATTCCAAGATGTTTGAAAGTGTCAACATGATCAAGTATGCACCCATCATTGGCATATACCTTGAAGTCTTGAGAAAATTGTTTCCATTTAGGAGCAGAGCCCAGTAACAGATTTTTGTTCTGTTTAAAACCAAATTACTGTGACACAGCCAGTCCTCCACTTTAGCAAATTCATTAATCAATATAGAATTAATCTTATTTACAGAAGAGTTATGAGCTAACAACACTGCACCATCCGTATATAAAAGTGATTCACAATTGTGAGTAACATGAGAAATAGGGTTAATGAAAAGGGAAAAGAGCAGAGGACCCAGTATGGAGCCCTGAGGGACTCCATACTTAACTCTTCTGTAAGATGTGAATGCCCCCCATATTTTACACACTGTGATCTGTCAGAATGATAGTCACTATACCAAGTCACAGCAGAATTACCTATCCCCACACTTTTGAGATGATTGATCAAAAAGAAATGTTCAGCCAAATCAAATACTTTGGTTAGGTCCATGAACATAGCCCCTGTGAGACAACCAGCCTCAGCAGCTCTATGGACAGTGTCTGTGAACCTAACCAAGGCAGTCAGTGCTATGACCCCCCTCCAGTCCTTACTGGTTGAAGGAGATCAAGTCATACATCTTAATCACGTACTGAGCAGATGCGATAGACTGGGTTGTCTTCTTCTGCTGGCTCTTTTCTTATGTTTGTAATATAATCATTAAATTGTTGATGAACCATTTTCTCTTGCATCTTGAACTGGGCCAACAGAATAGAAATAGGTTGATAATTACAAAAGCCAGACAGTGAGTCAGATTTATGTACTGGAACAACATAGGATTTTTTTCATAGCTTCGGTACCTGTCCAAGTTGAAAGGACAAATTGAATAAGATACTAATAGTATAGGCTATCTCAGATGCTGCAAGAGCCAAATGTTTAGGAGGCAATTCGTCACAACTGTGGGATTTATAAGGTTTTAGTTTCTTGAGTAAATTTAGTAGTTCAACCCTTCTCACAGTCTTTAAGAAGAAGCTAGACCTCTCTAACTTGATTTCTTGATTAGCACATACTTCACCATTTAGGCCTTCCCGGTAAAGATCCAAATTTGTAAATTGTAAATTAAATTCCTCAGCAATTGTAACAGGACAGGTCAAAAAACTCACCATTCTTTGACAAGCTAGAACCTTTTTCTCAATCTACATTTTCTCCCTGTTTTTTTTTGTATGCCCCGGTTACCCTTGCACTATGCCGCGACCACGCATGTGTGTGCGTGAAGGCACATGCAGGCTGTGGTTCCACAGTGCCCTCCCTCTCCATGCCACCCACGCACCTAGGCTACCCTCAGACCTCCACCTGGGAGCAGTGGAACTATGGGGGATGACAGGATCCCTCCCCAGGAGAGGAGTGCTTGCCTTGCAGCTGCTCAATCCCGCTCACTTCCTCCTCCCCACTGAATCCTGATGACCCTGGCTCATTCCAGAACCTGGGTCACTGGCATGACATGAGGTAAGGTGTCCAGTGCCTCAGCCCTCAGTGCCACCAGGCTGGCCAACATGCTATAACTTTTAACAGTAGAAGGGGAGAGAAGGGATCTAATAGAAACCAGCAATTTTTTTTTTGGGGTGGGGGGAGTGTTAGACAAGTTCGCCACTTGTTGCTTAAAGTAATTAATTTTAGCTAACTTTATTTCCCTTTTGCAATTGTTTCTTTTTTCCCATATTCATTTAAATCATGAGTAGAAATTTACCCTTTTTATATGTAAGCCAAGCGGTGTCTCTATTTCTCATCAGTTTAAAAAGATTGTTATTTAGCCACTTGGAATTCCTTCCACTCACTTTTCTTCTAATAACTGGGGCACAAGTGTTCACTATTCCCATAAACTTTTCAATAAAAAGTCACATGCACAATCTACATCTGGTATTAATTTTAAGTATGACCAGTCCACTTCAGACAGTCTACACTGGAAGTCAAGGACATCTAATTTACAATAGTCTCTTAGTTCCAAAATCTTTGGAGGAGGCTTGACCCTAACCCCACCTTTCCAGATTCCAAATATGGGGTGATTACTAATACAATCTGAGACCAAACCACTAACTACAGTATGATCATTTCTATTTGTGAGAAACCAATCAAGTAATGTGTGTTTATTTGATTTTAAGTTAAGTCGAATTGGTGTAGTAATCAATTGTTGTAATCCAGAGCCAAGCAAAGCATTCTTGTATTTAGTGAAGTTTTTTCCCTCCCAATTAATATTAAAATCTTCTACAACAATTAATTCCTGTTTACCAAGATTTGACACCAAGTCAAAATCATAAAAACCTCAAATATTATTTCTCGGGGGTTATACATACAGCAGATTGTCAACTTTGTAAATGCACCTATTTTAACCCATATTCCAAGGTGTTCACAGTGGTAGTGTGCAAAGTTATCACTGATGAGCGGCTCCACAACCAAAGTACTTATAACATAAATTATGAAATGGGTAGAAAGAATGCTGAATTCTATTTAGCAGAGAACTGCTTTCAGCTGGGCCATTATCCCAGCACAATGGCCCAGCTGAAAGTATTATGTTTAAAAATGCATAAAATTTACTAAAAATGACCCATTTCATAATCGCAATAAGGCACTCCAAGGGTGTGTTGTGGTGAGCTAATGCCTCTTCTCAGGTGGTGGAAGCCCTCGGCTACGCCTCGTGCTTCAACCCCCCTTGAGGTGAGTCATTATCCCACCATAACACACCCCCTGTCATGTCTTATTGCTTAAACATTACCCCTACCCCTTTGTCCTTTGTCCTGTCCTTTCTAAAAATAATATAATTAAAAATTGTTAGCTCATTGTTTGGTGTAGCAGGTCAAAGCCAAGACTCAGTAATGGCTAAAATATCTGGCTTGTAGTATGCAATTGAAGCCTCAACCTCATGCATTTTGGAGGCTAAATGTAAACCATTAAAATGTGCTATCTTGAAACCCCTTTCACAGTTTGAAAATAATCTGCATGTGTTTCGTTATGATCAAACAAAGGTCATGGATTTGATTCAGTTAAATTCAATTGTTTATTTGATCAATAATAATAATAATAATAAACTTTATTTTTATGGCGCCTTTCAAAACCAAGATGCCTAACAAAGTTAAAATTACATAATCAAAAATTTCACAACAACATAATCAACACAACATCTCAAGGCAAATAATATAATCATAAAATCTTAGACTCTTTCCATCCATTAAATGCCATAGCCTTGACTCCATAACCAGGTTTTCAATGCTTGTTTAAAACCCTCCATGGTCGTGTGCTCACATAACCGATGGGGTAGCATACATAAATGTTCTAGCCCCAGAAGATTTAAACGTACCCTCAGACTCTCTAGCAACCCCTTGTTGACTGAGCGGAGAGATCGCCCAGGGCAATGAGGAACCAGGAGCTCTTTCAGGTAGTCCGGGCCAAGTATCAACCAAGGTATAATAATATGACAAGGTTATTACAAAAGATAAAATAGTTTTGATATACATACATACATACGATCTTATTTCTTGTTTAAAAACAGGAAGAACTTTAACCTTCATTTATTCTAAAACATAACACCTAGAATAAAACAAGTGCCAGTACAATATATAAACTTCATAAAGTGTCTGCAATTTCCTAGTGGACTAGCTTAACAGGTTCAGTTAAATATACAAAGAGAGAGGATAGGAATAGATAATTCATTCACCCTTATTTAGCTCCATTTGTTGCCAAAGCAGGGGTCCTTGGCTTAATCTTATGTGCTATTTTTTCCTTCTGATAACTGAGGTAAAAAAAAGTCGCAATCTGGTCAGCATCCTTTAACGTGAAAGGATACAAAAGCATAAAAAAGACATTGTAAGTTGAGTTATTATAATGTCTTAAGATGTTATTGAGGTATTTTGAATGAAGATCAGAATAAACGGGACAGTGTATTGACCATGTGAGCTAAAGATTCAGGAATAGATATATTCTTTTAGGAATCCAGCCAAAGATGATTAAGCTTAGTTTTATTGAGAATTGCAATTAGGGCTGATAGCTATTTAGATTTTAAGCTCAGTTGCTGTTATTTTATATTTTCTTAAAGGCAGGCAAAGGGGAGAATATTATGTTTATTTATTATTTTCAACCAATATGATATACACCGAGGTTGAATCAAATCAAATCAATATTTATAAAAAAGCACCTTTCCAAAATCAAGGCACTTGTACAACAATAAATAATTAAAACACACCAATTAAAATAATGAATTAAAACCAATCAAAAATAGCGGCATTTAAAAATAAGGGTAGGCTAAGCTAAATAAATATGTTTTCAAGGCAGTTTTAAAACTTTATATGGTCAGGCAATCTCAAACCTGATGAGGCAGAGAATTCCACAGGGTCAGAGCCATAAAACTGAATGACCTGGCTCCTGATGTCTGCAAACAGACCCTGGAAATCTCTAGCAATCCCTCATCGGTGGATCGGAGAGAGCGGGGGGGGAGAACAGTAGGGGTGAAGAAGATCTTGCAGGTAACCAGGTCCCTGAGCATGTAGGGGCCTATAGGTCAGCAAACTGACCTTGGTGATCTGCTACTGAACTGGTAACCAGTGCAGTTTGCGGAGGACAGGTGTTATATGACTGGTCCTGGAGGTACCAGTCAAAAGCCTGGCTGCTGCATTTTGCACCAGCTGCAGGCAGTGGATATCAACCCCCAGTAGCCCTGGGTAAAGGGCGTTGCAGTAGTCAAGGCGGGAGGTAATGAAGGCGTGGACCAGGATAGGAAGATCATTGGGAGGAACCAGGTGCTTCACCCGAGTGATATTCCTCAGATGGTAAAAAGAGGTTTTGACGACTGCCAACACCTGTGATCTAAGGGTCAAGCAGTCATAAAATATAATGCTCAGGTTCCGCACCCAGTCTGATGTAGTTAGCTGAACACCCCCAAGCCAAAGATCTGAAGGTGATCCTGCCAACATACCCGCCTCCCGATGACCTGGGTCCACAACCAACACCTCAGTTTTTTCCAGGTTCAACCATAGCCAGCTCACAGACATCCAGTCCTGGATCTCAGTGAGACAGTTGTTAAAGACTGAGACAGCATCACCCTGGCCAGGCACAAAGGACATGTGCAGCCGAGTATCATCTGCATAGCAGTGAAAAACTCAAGCCATACCACCTAATAATCACTCCCAATGGCAGCATATACACCGCAAACAACATGGGTGCCAGGATGGAGCCCTGCAGCACCCCACAGGATAGGGGGAGTGGTGCCGAGGAAAAAGTCCCAGACACCACCCTCTGAGTCCTACCCTCGAGGAAAGATCGAAACCATCTGAGCACCATACCAGACAGTCCACAGATGAGCCACAGGTGCTCCAACAGCACACCATGGTCCATGGTGTCAAATGCCACAGAAAGATCTAAAAGGACCAAGATGGAATGTGTCTTTTGATCTCTTGCTATTAGGAGGTCATTTAATACCCAGACAAGGGCTGTCTCGGTACTATGTCTCTTCCCTAAATCTGGACTGGAGAGAATCATAGACCTTGCGGCTGCTCAAATGACTGTCCAACTGTGAAGCAACCACCTTCTCAATAACCTTACCTACAAAAGGTAGGTTAGAGACAGACCTGTAGTTAGCTAGACAGTCTGGGTCCAAGGAGGGCTTTTTAGGAAGGGGCCGAACCATGGCTTCCTTCAGGGGATCGGAAAAGATCCCTCTCTCCAAAGACAACCAGACTATCTTGGCAAGGACAGGGCTGATTTTATGTACACAGCCAACTAAGAGGCAGCAACTGGATGACCATCACAATGTCACTGATTGTGGGGAGGCCAAAGTCAGACCACACAAACTGGGTATCTGACATCTCCTGCTGACCACCACAACTCCCATTAGAGAGAGTTAGGAGGAGATCGAACCTGATTGTGGAAACCTTATCTGTGAAGAACTGAGCAAACTCCTCACACCGTTCTTGTGAAAAAACACTTCCGGGCTGAATACAGATTGGATTGCACAATCTGTCCACAGTCTGGAAGAGCTGGACTGGTAGATTCTCTGTGGCAGCAATTTCCCTGGACAGGAACTCTGCCTTCTTATGGGTAATTGCTGATTGATAGACCCCATAATGGTCCATCAAACTAAGTCTGTCATACTCCAGGCCCAACTTCTGCCAACACCTCTCTATCCTTCGTCCCACTCTCCTCAACTCCCTCAAGCTCTCAGCAAACCAAGAAGACCTGGGGCAAAGAGTGAGGGAATGAACACGAACAAGAGCAATGGAATCCAGGGCCCCTACCACCACCTTATTATAGGCAAGTACCAGGTCCCCAGGATCCATGCATTCACTTGGTAGACCCCATAGGTCCAGCACCACCATCAGGCCATCTGGGGAAACACCCCTCAAGGGGTGATACTGGACCATCTCTGTAGGGACCAGCCTATTGGGGAGCGATGAAACTGAACCTGATGATGTGATGGTCAGACCATCCGACCAGTTCCACCACCAAGTCGGATATCTCCATCCCCAGGAGAAACACCAAGTCCAATGAATGACCACCTATATGGGTCAAGGAGGAAATAATCTGTGTGAAGCCCAGTGAATTTATTAACTGAAGGCAGTCCTGACCAAACTGCGAGAGTTCATTGTCGACCTGGGCATTGAAATAATAGTAATTGAATAATAGTATGGATGGGATTTTTCCCTAGCTCTGCCCTAACCGTTGCCAATGAAGATGATAAAGGAACCATTAATAGTGATTTGTAAAAGTATAATAAAGGGATCTCAAGTGCTGAAAAATGATCAGTGGCCCAAACTTCAACTCCGTAAGTCAATAACGGATTAATTTTTGCATCAGCAGCTTGCAAGGCTGGAGTTATAGCAAGACCACCATATTTATAGTGGAATTTTAAAAGTGCCTTAGTGTTTTATTTTGCTTTTATTATTTGGGTTTTGTGATGCTGCAACCAATTTGTGTTTGCTGTTACTTAAATCCCAATGTAAACATATTGCTTAACAGTATAAATTTTTTGTTTATCTAAGTAAAAGGAAATATTAATATTTTTGGAGCCAGAAATCAGTGACTTCATTTTGGTTACATTTTTTTAAGTTGGAGATTTTTGCATTCTTCATTGATAGTGTCAATTTTTTTTGTAAATTTTTTCTTGTTAGGAAAAACAAAACTATGACATCTACAAAAGCCGGTATGTGGCAGGACAAACTGTTAATTTTTGGGGTCATAATATATTGTCATTGAACTCCAATAAGTCAATTACATACAGATTACAGAGAGAAGGCGCTAATAAGCAGCCTTGTTTTACCCCTCTAGTGGAGGGGAAGGGATCAGTTGTATTGCCCAGGATATCAAATCTTACTTTTGTAAACGTATTAGAATATGGTAACTATTGGATTTAAAAGGGATTCCTTGATGCCCTTACACCTTAATTTGTCCCATGGAATATTGTGATTAATAGAATCAAATGCTGAGGAGAAATCTATAAATAAAGAGTATAGTTTTATTTTTTTAATTTGGATATATTTTTCAAACATATGTGCTAAACAATAAATGTTATCTGTGGTGGAGAAATGACATCTAAATCCTGCCTGAAAGGGAGAATGGCATTTGTATAATTGATCCATGTTGTTAGTTTCTTCAGTAATAATTTAGAAAAAAAATTTGGACACTGTAACCAAAAGACTAATAGGCCGATAATTGGAATGGTCTAGAGAACCTTTTTTGTGCAGATAAATAATTATGTTGACTTTCTAAGAAGCTAGTTATTTTTAAGACAGATGTTGAAATATTTTGTGAGCAAAGGGGATCAAACGTCCACATTGAACTTGCAGATTTCTGACAGAATGGTGTCAGACCCTGATGCTTTATTATTAACCACATTTAAGATAACCTCCATTACTTCAGTGATATCTATTGATAGAGGATGACATTCTTTATTTGGGTTATGATAACATTTATACTGTTCAGAAGAACCAATTTCGTAGTTAAATAGTTGGCGATAGTGTGATATCCAAGTTTCCTTAGGGATTACTGTTAGTAGAGTTGATTGAAAAGGTTCAGAGCCCTTGGCTACCATATGCTAAAATGCTTTTGCATCTTTATTCTCTATAATTTGTAACATTTTATTCCATTAATTTTCTCTATATTCAATCTTCTTCATATTGAGGAAATCCTTGTATGTTTTCCTCACCTTAGATACTGTTTTTAAATTATTTTTATTTGGATATAATTTTCTTATATTCACAGTGCTTTTCAGTTTCTTTTTTGCTTGTTTACATTCATCGTCAAACCAATTATTCTTATTAATTTGATTGGTGATAAAAGCTGGAGTGTAGATATGAGCTTTTATTAAATTAAAAATTTGTTGTAACGCATTTTCCATTTCTGTTGGAGAGGATGATTGATATAAAGTATTAGTTAAACTTTTTGCTAAATGAGTATAATAAAGATCATTAATTTATCCTAGTATTGGTGGATTTATTCTTCATTTTTGTTTCCCCTGAATTATTGGGTCTTTTATAAGGTCAGTTGTCAAATTAATTGGTTGTTTGAGCTTTGGAATCTCGAGCTTTAGCATCAATGGAGCATGATCACTTTTTGTCCACATCTCAACGTACAAATAGTCAACAAAATTATAGGTTTCTAAAGAGCAAAAAATATAGTCGATTACACTTATTTGGCCTAAAAAGGGCTGGGTTCCCTATTTTGTCTCCCCTAGTTCTACCATTTAATATTATCAGAGCATTATCATTAAAAAAACTTTTCAAAGCTCTCCCCCTGTCATTGATTACTATATTTTTAGATTTTCTGGTGGTTATATCCCTCCCTTCCATAACTGAAGTTAAGAAGGCGAGGTTATCATAACTGGTTATTCGAGCATTAAAGTCATCACAAATAACTGTATTTGCCATCGAAAAGCAGATGAAGCTGCCTCTATATTTGCTCTCTTCCAATAATTTGTTAAAGTTTAGAACTTTTGGGGGAATATATACATCGGCCAACATTAATATCACATGGTTCCATTCTGTTAAGATCATAAAATTAGGAGGTATTTTGTAAGATTGAACAACTCTCAAATAGTTGGAGATTTTAATGTAAACAGCCAATCTAGGATTTGATTCAACATCACCAGACGGCAACATTAATCTAGAAATAAATATTGAAATAAAATTACATTTAACACCTCCACAAGTAGAGAAAGATTTTCTAAAAAGAAAACATGTATTATATGCCAAATCTTATCGTTAGAACCAAGCATTTGAATCTGAGATAATGCAAAAGTCACCGCCTGTAAAGAAATAAGGATAAGCATCCTCATTCCTCTCACATGGAAGAGACCCTAGATAGTTCTCAGCAATTACAAAATCAGTGAGTAGAGTTAAAATGATATAAAGCAGGCCCAGGCATACTCCATGTAGGGCCATTTTGATAAAAAGTAGCATACAAAGGGGGAAAAAATGAAGGTAAACCTAAACTTAAAATTTATATTACCTTAAAGAAAATAAATGAAAGAACATTTTTAAAGTAGCCTCCCTTCACCCTCCCACTATAGACTCCCACTGCTTGACTCCCACCACTCCAGTGGGAGCCACTCACATGGAGAGCCACTTGAGTGCCTCTCCTTATAAAGCCCAGTAGCCCTGCCTCCTCCCAGACCTCAACTCATCACTGTGCAGACCCAGAACCAGCTGTAGCCACCTTGCCAGTCCGGGGTTATGGTAGAACGGGGGTTACAGGAGGTAGGCACACAACAGTTACAGCAGGTAAATGGACGGTTCTTGCAGAGTAGGATCAGAGAGTTGAAACTGTGGTGCTGAGGAGCCATTTGAGTAGCTCTCCTTATAAAGCCCTGTAATCCTGCCTCCTCCCAGACATTAGCTCATCACCGTGCAGGCCTGGAACTGGTTGCTGCCACCTTGTCAGTCCAGGAATATGGCAGAACGGGGGTTGGAGTAGGTAGGCACACAACAGTTACAGCAGGTAAATGGACCAGTTCTTTCAGAGTAGGAACAGAGGTCCTGATTCCAGAAGGGGAGCCCTGCATCCGATGTGAAGGGGGCCACAGATGCTCCAAAGCCCCTCAGATGCAAAGTGGCCTGATTCTCAAAGGAGTGGCACATTTGTGACATTTTCCCCACTTTACAGCTGTGTGCGCCACAGGATTGGTGCAAGTCCCATGCAAAGTATGCAAAGCTAGACCAGGGAGAAGATGGTCTAACTCCCTGTGCTCTGAATTTGCAGTAGGGCTTTTGCAGCAAGTGCCTTTTGGAATCGTGCTTGCCGCAATGTTTGACACAAATCGCAAGTTGTGTCAAACACCCTGCCATAAGTCTCCTGCAGTGCTGCAAAGTTTTGTAGAATTGGACCCAGAGAGTTAAAACTATGGTGCTGAGGCACCACTTCAGTGGCTGTCCTTATAAAGCCCTGTAGCCCTGCCTCCTCCTAGATGTCAACTTGTCACTGTACAGAGCTAGAACCAGTTGCTGCCACCTTGCTGGTCTGGTATTACGGCAGATTGAGGGTTGGAGGCTGTAGGCACACAACAGTTACAGCAGGAAAACAGACCAGTTCTTGTAGAGTAGGAACAGAGAGTTCAAAATGTGGTGCTGATAAAAGTAGCAGCACGCTTCTGACAGATGCTCGGTAATTAATCGGTTAGTCCGATAATTGCAATATCTCACCATCAGCCTTCCACTGGCCTGTGTTATTAATTGTATTCAAGATAAACAGCATCCAATGAAGAGGAAAAATAAGAGAACAAATACATTTTCAGTCTAATCACAATAGTTACCAAAATGCCAAAACTCCGTCTCTTAGTTTCCTTGTCTGCTACTACTGCTGGGGATTGGTGATGTCAAAGCACACTACCGTCATGCATAACATCAATATGTCTGGAGCAAAAGGCCTAGCTGTCACAAAAAAAAATGGGTCAATAAAGAAGCATGATCCAAAATTTAAAGCAGCAGTGCAATGAAAATAGGCTAAAATTTGAACCCACTTTTTCCCCCTAATCGACATCTTCCACTTTATTTTGGTGGTAAAATTTTCGGTTTTCATTATCAACTGAGAATTTTATGAAAGTTTTAAAGCAATTATTTCTCAAGAGAAAAAGATGGCTGCCTCATTTTTGTATAGAAATAATACTAAGGACTCGAGGAGCGTAAGAATCCACCCAAAAATGCAAATGTACAGTACACAGCATAGAAAGCATCCAGAAAACCCAGATCAACAGTTCTGCCAACATTTTTCATAACCATAGCAGAAAATTAGTTTTTGGAGTGACTTTTTTCATTACATTGCTACTTTAAAAAACAATTCAAAAGTGAGTTTTCCCAAAAACAGCAATTGTTTTTAAATACAATTTCCTCACTTCTCCCTGGAGACCCGCTCCCATGTGGCCTGCGCCTCCTGCATCTAAATATAAGAAGCCTTGTCCATAAACTTGACTCCCTCCAAGTACTTGCTGCCCGCTATGCTCCAGATATCCTCACCTTGTCTGAAGCCTGGCTCAAAAAAAACATTAGCGACTCCTCTGTCGCCATCCCAGGCTACACTTTGGCCCGCCAGGACAGAGCCACAAGAGGTGGTGGAGTTACCATCTACGTCAACTCAGACTTGCACTATTCAGTTATCCTAGCCAAGTCTGAACCTAAAATCTATGAATTAATTTTACTCCAGCTGACACTCCCCTTCTCGCTACCAATCTACATTGCAGGAATATACTGCCAACCTGGCACACCATCCTCTGCTGTCACCAACCTCCTCAAGCAAATTTCCTGCCCAACCCCGACAGGGGAACTTTATATTATGGGTGATCTAAACCACAACTGGCTAGCTCCTGCCTCAACAAAACCAGGACTGAAATTGCTGCACTAAACCTCTCTCAAATCATTACTGAGCCCACCCGACTTAACCTAAAATCTGGTAACCACTCACTCCTCGATTGGGCTCTTACCACACACCCTCACTGGGTCATAAATGCCGGTATTCTTCCTGACTCCCTCAGTGACCACCACGTTACTTTCTTAGTGCGCAAAATCCACCGCTCAAAATCCCCCAAATTTCTAGTCCAACGCTCCTTCAAATCCCTCAATCGCGCCCCGGTGTTAGTCGACCTTGCATTAGCAAACTGGGCCCCCGCCCCTATTATGGACTCCATTGATGATGCCTTTCTCCACTTTAAAGACACTTTCCTCAGCATCTGGGACAAACATGCCCTGCTGCGATGTACAAGGGTATGAGGCAACCACCTGCCATGGATCACCCAAGAACTGATTGCATGTCAAACCGTCCGTGACAAAGTCTGGAAAATGCATAAATTCTCACGCCTCCCACAACATCTCTTCACATACCGCATGCTCCGAAACAAGTGTACCAGAGCCACTCGCCTAGCTAAGCAGAGTACTTCAGCAGCTCCCTACAGTCCAACCTAAATAACCCCTCAAAATTCTGGAAGGTCATTCACTCCCTTTTCACCCCACCAGCTGCCAATCCCACTCCAATTCTAAATATTAACAACTTCATACTCGCTGAGCCAACAGCAGTCGCTACTGAGTTCAACATATATTTCTCCACTTGTGCTGCCACTCTCCTCTCTGCCCTGCCAAACCCTGCACCTATTGCACCCTCTACAGATGTAACGAACCTGACTAGGCCTCGCTCCTTTTCCTTCAATGACATCTCTGCAGCGGATGCCCTAGATGCACTACTTTCTTTCAACCCTTCAAAAGGCAAATCCCCAGGTGGCTTGGACCCTAAACTCCTCTACCTCTCCACCACCGCCATAGCAACTCCACTTGCCAAACTCTTAAACCAATCCTTTGCCATCGCTGCCATCCCCCAAGCATGGAAGCATGCCACAATCATCCCCCTCCCAAAAGGAGGTACCCCAACCTCCCCCTCCAACTACTGCCCTATTTCCCTCCTCCTAGTACTAGCAAAACTACAAGAGCACCTTGTGCTCACCCAACTTACTTCCTTCCTCACCAACTCTAATTTCTTCACATCCTACCAGTCAGGTTTCAGAAAGGGACATGCCACTGCATCCTCCCTGATAAGGCTTACCTACTCCATCCTGACTGGTATGGATGGTGAGCTGATCACCTCAGCCATCTTTGTTGAGCTTGCGAAAGCCTTCGACACCATCTCCCACCCCATATTGCTTTCTTGTCTCGCTGAATCAGGCCTCGCTGTTGCTGCCACCAACTGGTTCAGATCTTATCTCTCTGGCACAACCCAGACCGTTAGAGTTGCAAATGATATCTCCTCCCCCTTCCTTAACTACCGGTGTCCCCCCAGGGGTCGGTTCTGGGACCCATGCTGTTCTCTATATTCCTAAACAACTTACCGCTCATCTGCTCTACTACCTCAATCCACATGTATGCAGATGACACTGTACTCTTCTTCTCAGGCTCCAACCCTGAAGTGATACAAACTAACCTCCAAGACAAGTTCAACAAAGTACAGCAATGGTTCAGCTCTCACCAGCTCTCCCTAATTGTAAAATGAACTGTCACAATGACTTTTGGCACACGACAACGCCTGTCCAGACTCCCATCCCTTCCCTATTTCCACACCCTGGATGGTCAAAAACTCGAAGATGTCTCCTTATTCTGCTACTTGGGGGTATGGCTCAACTGCCATCTTTCCTTGTTAGACCACATCGATGCTATTTCAAAAAAACTATGCCCCATGCTTGGTGCACTTTATAGGAACTACAGTAGCCTCCCTCCCCCCGTCCGACATGAACTGGTCCAGAAGATGATACTTCCCTCCTTTGATTACTGTGACATTGTTTATGGTGCAGCCCCTAAGTCCACCCCATCTAAGCTGGACACACTTTTTAATGCCTTCTGCCGCTTTGCTCTCGATGTCTCACCCCTTACCCACCACTGCAACCTCTACCATTCCCTGGCACTACTGTCCCTCAGAAACTGTCGCATTTCACACTCTGCTAAATATGTATCTAACCTGTGGCTTGGCACCATCCCTTCCTACCTCTCCTCCGTGCTCTCAGCTGCCCCCCATGCCCATTATCTTAGATCCTGTGACTACCGCCAATTGTCAATCCCTAGGCCGAAGACTACTGCTGGGCAAGCCGCCTTCTCACACCAGTTACCCAAGCTATGGAATGATCTCCCACCTCAAATTCAGCATTCCTCCTCTGCCCACTCTCTTTCTACCACCCTAGCTAACTTACTCACCACTAATTGCTCCTGTACCTGATTCGGCCATGTGCCAATTGCTCCCCTCCCCACTGCCCGACCAGCGGCCTTAGCTTTGCTATAAATGCTGGCATACAGCCCCAACCTATGCACTTTTGTCCTGTGCCTTTTTGTTTTGCACCATCATGTGTTCTATGTCTCCTGTTGCTTATATCTGCATATTACTGTGTGCTAAATTCTCCCTTGTATTGCTGCTATATGTCAGGTAATTGTTATATGCTCCATACAATATCCAATGTACTCCATGTGTTGTTGCTTGTAGTTTAATGCAATTGTATCCATATGCTGCTATTTGCCTCTGTTATTTGCTCAGCTGATAACCTGAGTGTTATCCAACCCCCTTGTACCCCCTCCCCCCAGGTCACACCGGAAGACGAGCATCTTGTTGCTCAGTGTGCCTTTCCTGGTGAAACTATTTCAATAAATAAATAAATAAATAGACACACACCAATGCCAATAACCATCTAAGGCAAATACAAATATAATGTGAGTTATTGAAACTTCTGACTACAAAGCATGATAATAAATGCAAAATAAATACTAAGTGTGAAACAGCATGCATCATGCACACATCAATGCCTTCTTATATCACAAACTAAGGCAGTAATGTGTTAGATAGCAGTGTGATGTCAAAGGAAATAAAAAATATTCTCTCATCAGTTTTCCACTAAATAGTTCTTTTCCACCATTTAAGAGGTCTCTTCGAAGCCTATGCTCGGTCCTCTGACCTATAGCTCCATAACACGTACAACTGCCTGCAAATTAAACAGATATGCTCTAAAGGCCACTGCTGCCCCTGATGACATTGTAAGCCTTTCAATAGCACTGTAGCCTCTTTACTACTTTGTGGCATTAAAATGTGGTTTTGTAGGTGGTGTTATAGACCAGGCTTAGCCATACTGTTTGTGAATTGCAATATAGTATTTTTAAAGGACTTAGAAAATTCAGCCCCATTTTTTCCTTTTTTTATAATTTTGATGATTATTTTCATGACACTTACTACCCCAACCCAAACTCAATCATGAACCCTCCTACTAATTTTCCCTGAGAGGAGAATTGCATTTAACAATGATAATCCAATTCCAGTCAAGGAGTGTACAAAATTAATATATTAGGCAGTATGGCCTAGTTGCTACAGCCCCAAGTCAAGAACCTGGAAAACATGTAGACTCAGAACACTTGGATGTATGGACCACAACCTCTATCAGGATACTACGTGACTCAGGACATGTCACAGAACATCCATGTGCTAATGAGAGGCATCTGGAACTTGGAACAGGCTCTCCAGTAGCTAGGATCTGCTGGCTGTCTGATCCTTCCAATATGAATGATAGTCCCCCCCCCTCAAATGCACAAGATGATTCAAGTAGTGGACAAACTACTGTAGAGGGTCCCCATTTAAGATTTGCACCAGTCACTCTCCCTATCAGGAACACCAGTTGGGGACAGGGATATTTCTAGCTACTTCTTCCCACTTGGAATATGAGGGAGTGGGAGACAAAGCAAATGAAAATGGCCTGTTTACACCTTAAAGGTCAGTCTGGCTGGATCAACATGAAGCTATCAGCTGTACTTAACACCTAATAAGGGAAGTGAGCTTCCTATCACAATTCAGCTTCTGCCTTGCTCAGATTATTCAGCAACCAAGTCCATTACAAAAAAAATGCAGTTCAGGCAGAAAGAAATGGGGTTGTAGTTAATATATTTGGGGGATTGTTGGGGGCCCCCTGTCAGGTGGGGGCCCTGGGCTAGTGCCTATGTTGCCTATGCCTTAATCCAGCACTGCCTGGACAGAAGATATAAGTTGTTCTACATGTATATTGTCTTACTGCAAAATCCAGTTCAAGTGAGTGTCCAGGTTGATTTATCTCTTCTGCATAAAAAGCATTTCCCTCTAGGTCAAAACTGACCAAGCCCAAATAATTCTCTGCTATGGGATTCGAACCAGTGATGTTTTGCTGTCCATCTTTAATTGTTGAAATGAGGATGCTGAGATCTTCCTTAGTAAGTTCTTCCTTGTTATTTGTAGAAGTGGGGTGCCCCATGTTCCTAATGGCATAACATACTTTTTTTAATTAATTTTGCTAAATATTCTAAACAGCTGTACATGCAGGTCAAATCTGTTCACTTTATGGGAGCAGATGAAGCGAAAGCCTTTCTGTAGTAACTTTTTCTCTGTGTCTGTCAGGGAATCATGGATTATCAAGGATAGGTTACATATCGTATTAGATAATGTAGATCCCTTACAGCATGGATTTAAAAAGGGCAGAAGTCTACAAATCTATTAACATTTTATGAAAAAATAAGTGAACATCTCGATAAGGGTACCCCATGTGACGTCCTCTACTTGGACTTCGCTAAGTCCTTTGACCATACTCCCCACTGGGCAATAATAGAAAATATACAGGCTTGCAGGGTAGTGAGTACATATAGGCAATGGATAGCTGAGTGGCTAGAAAATAGGAGACAGAGTGTGGTGGTTAACGGCCATTTATCATCATTGGGGAAGATGCTGAGTGGGGTCCCCCAGAGGTCTGTCCTTGGACCAACCCTGTTTTATGTCTTTATCTCTGACTGGACCTCTGACATTAGTTCTTGGAATATAAAATATGCTGATGACACAAAGATTGGAGGGTCTTGTAACAGTTTGGAAGACTGTGTCAGGCTGCAGAATGACTTGGACACAATTATGGCATGGACAGAAACATGGGATATGACTCTAAATCTAAAAAAGTGTAAGGTTATGCACTTGGAGATCAAGAATGATAAATATGACTATGAAACTGACGGACACACATTAGATAAAACCACCTGTGAGAAAGAGTTGGGTATTAATATAGGATATGAAATGAATAGTAGGAAGCAGGTTGGTAGCACAATAAAACGCACTAATGGGGTAATGTCCTCAATTAAAAGGAATATTGTCTCCAGGACAAGTAGAGTTTTGATGCAATTGTATGGATCCTACATACGTCCGCAGTTGGAGTACTCCTCTCAGAATTGGAGCCCATACAAAAAGGGTGAGAAGGCCAGACTGGAACAGGTTAGCATAGGTTCACTAAAATACTCTCCGATCTTAAAGGGTTGGAGTATGTTTATAGATTACAAGTTTTAAATCTGATGTCCTTGGAGACTCACCGGGCTCGTGGGGACCTTTTGTTGATGCATAATATTATGTCGAACCCAGAATTAATGTGTGATTTGGGGATCGAGTTTAAAGACATGACATTCAAGACAAGAGGGCATCCTCTGCAGATTAAGAGTAAAAGGTTTGAAACTGACATTAGGAAATACTTCTGTACTAATAGGGTGGTGAGACTGTGGAATGAACTACCAACTGATGTAGTTATAGCCAAAAACAAAGTGTGTTTTGCACAAAGATTGGATAAATATATCATAAATGAAGCCCAGTTGAGGTATTTTTTTGAATAACTGAAGCAATAATGGATCTCGGTGCACTAGCTTCTAGCACTACCTTAGTATGAACCTTAGTGTGAATTGTTACTTAAAGTTATGCTTTCTTTGGATTCTTATTCCTGGCTGATTTTTGGGAGTTTGTTGTCTTCTGCACCTTTTTCTTTCCCCCCTCTGCCCCTCCTTGTTCTTCTTTTTTGCTTCTTTTGTGCCTGTTTTTTTGTGCTGTCTTGTTTTTCTTGTAAATGTTCACCATTTCTTCTTTGTTTGTTTGGTGCTGTTGTGGATGTGGCTGAGGCTGCTTCCACGTCATCTGTCTCACTCTCAGAAATGTTATGGGTCGAGCGTGTGCTGTTGGTGCAGTGAAGTACACATTAAGTATGGGGCTTAATGTTGTTAGCTGCCACCCCTTTAAGAACATTTAGAATCTGCATGTAACAATTTGTTGCACTGCCTGACAGTGCCATGTAATGCCTGTCAGTCAGAAGAATCAGTTAGTCTGGGGCTTGTCCTCATGAAGGGAACATCTGCTGTACAGAATTAAGTAATAATGCCCGACAGGGTGTGTGTCATGCCGGGATACCGTCACGCCTCAGGTGGTTGGGCACGAGGCTGCAGGCCGAGTGCATCCAATAACTGAGGCGTGACATTATCCCAAACAACACACACCCTGGAGGGCATTATTGCTATTATACAATGGCTCTTTGTTATACAGAATAAAAAAAATCATTTTAAAGATGTTTTTGTGTAGAAGAATATTTTTGGTTTTTAAAAGAAGATGAAACAATCAAGCACATCATCAGCACATGATAAAAGCAAAAAATCATCTACAGGTTCACAGTAAGGCTGAGACTAGACCCGTGATGTTGTACTGGGATAACATCACGGGTCCAACCCAAGACTGACCAGTCAGAGACCAGAATTTTTTCTTGCCATTGTATAATAAACCTTTATTCTTTATTTTATGCGTCTGTCCAGTTATTCGAACAGTCCAGCGTGGGGTCCTCACCAGCAGCAACCGAAGGGTCTGGCAGAGCACAGAGAACGTAAGGGGTCTTTTAGTGGTGTACCAATATCAAAATAATGCCACACTGCTGTTCTGTTTGTGGTTATCTCCTGTTGTTACAGCTTCTGTTTTTTTAGTTGATTTTCTTCTGTTTCTTGATTCACTTTGGCCTCTGTTAGGACCCCTACTGGTGGAGCGTGGTTGGTTGTTCCCAACTGAATACTTGTCCTGAAGTGCAGTCCTGCAGGCCTCATTCATGCTTTGTCTGCTTCCTCTTTACTATTCCCTTTCATGCAAATCCAAATTATTATTTAGTTCTTTCTCTCTTGCTGCAAAGTTAGAGATTTAAATTTTCTTAGTTCATTTTCAGTTTCTGTTATCTCTGCTTTCAGAGCTTCATAATCAGCTTTGTCCTCTTCAATTAATGCCTTACTTAACTTTGAAGAGCATTCATGAAGGGCTTCCTCCTAGTTGCTCTTGAACTTGTCTAATCCCACAAACTGTCTAATGACTATTCATAGATCCCTTGGTGCACATCAGTTTCTAGGTATTCCTCTAGACTGCTGTTATAACAGAGACGGAGTTCAGTTTTTAGCAGTCATTCTAACTCCATAAACAGGCTTTTAGAATCAGTTGTAAAAGAAGGAATCTCAGTATTACCTTGTGCAAAAGGCTGTGGTCTTTGTAATTGCCATCCCTTGACAATTTATTGGAGTGACTCCAAGCTGGGTGCTTTTGTCCCCTTTGAACTCAGTTATGTGGAACATTCCACGTCACTCATCTCCTGCCTCACTGAGCTGCTGGAGCATTGTTACTTTTGGGGGTATACCTCCGTTGAGGCACACCAGCCTGGAAAAATACCTCTTTGCTGGACAATACTGAAGTCTTGTCTCACTGGAAATGTTTATTCCATATGAGGACTACAACCAGAGCAGCACGGAAACAGGAAGCCACCTGAATGAAACCAAACTGAAACCAGAAACTGTGCACTGCCAGGTATTTCTAGGTGCTTTTGTACAGAACGGTCAAGAAATGTGGAAAACACAAAACACGTACAGAACTCCCCTTGAAATGTACAAAAAAGTGCTTTTACATAATCCACGCCAGCAAAGATATTTTCCCGCTGCTTTGAGGTCACACTGCTTCTTCATCAGGGGACAGAGTATTGTTTCAGTCCTAACCCTTGCCAGGTCTACAATGCTAATTTCTATACAAAATGTGGCAGCTATCTTTTTTCTGAAAAAAACAAAACAAAATTAAAACACTTACTATCACAACTGTTGTGTCCTCCATAGAAGAAAGGGTTCTGAAAGAACTCTTAAAACTGAAGGTGGATAAAGCAATGGGGCCTGATGGGATTCACCCCAGAATTCTAAAAGAACTAAGGGAAGAACTAGTAACACCACTGACTACCCTTTTTAATAAATCATGGGAGGATGGTGTGGTACCTGAGGACTGGAGGAGGGCGGATGAGATTCCCCTTCACAAAAGTGGGAGCAAGACAGAGATAGGAAACTACAGACCTATCAGTTTGACCTCAGTGGTAGGGAAAATGATGGAATCACTTCTGAAGGAAAAAATGTTTGAATACCTAGAGGCCAGTGGGGCATTGGACCCAAGGCAGCACAGCAGGAAGGTCATGTCAGACAAATCTAATTGATTTCTTTGACTGGGTGACCAAAGTAGTAGACCAGGGAGGGGCTGTGGACATGGCCTACCTAGACTTTAGCAAGGCATTTGACACAGTCCCGCATAAAAGATTACTAAACAAATTAGCCAGCCAGGAAGTGGGTCCCAGGGTGGTAGCCTAGGTAAAACACTGGCTGGACAAACAGGACACAGCGTGTAATTGTAAATGGAGTCCACAGTGAAGAAAGGGGGGTTACTAATGGGGTACCGCAGGGTTCAGTACTGGGGCTGGTCCTTTTTAATGTCTTTATAAGTGACATTGCAGAGGGACTGGATGGGAAAGTATATCTCTGCAGATGACACAAAGATCTGCAACAGGGTTGATATGCAAGGTGGGGTGGAAAGGATGAAAAGGGACTTGGCAAGGTTGGAGGAATGGTCAAATGTATGGCAGCTTAGATTCAATGCAAAGAAGTGCAAACTAATGCACCTGGGAAACAAAAACCCAGGGGAAGAGTACACAATGAGGGGTGAGATACTGACAACAACAAAAATGGAAAGGGACCTGGGGGTAGTCATATCAGATGACCTAAAGTGGGCCAGCAATGTAGAAGGCAGTAAGGAGGGCTGGAGGGATACTGGGATGCATAGGGAGGCATCACTGGTCGAAAAAGAGTTGTTGGCCCTCTGTACAGACAGTTGGTAAGACCACATCTGGAGTACTGTGTACAATTCTGGAGACCCCATCTCCACAAAGACATAGACAGGGTGGAGGCTGTCCAGAGGAGGGCAACCAAAATGGTGCATGGTCTGCACCAGAAGACATATGAAGAAAGACTAAAGGAGCTTAAGATGTATAGCCTTGAGGAAAGGAGGGAGAGGGGAACATGATAGAAACTTTCAGATACCTCAAGGGAATCAACAAAGTCCAAGAGGGTAGCATCTTTCAGAAAAAGAGATGTGCAAGAACAAGGGGGCACAATTTGAAGATAGAGGGGATGGCTCAGCGGTAATGTGAGGAAGTATTTCTTCACAGAGAGGGTTGTAGATGCATGGAACAGCCTTCCTGAGGAGGTCGTAGAGTCAAAAACAGTGGGGGAATTCAAGAATGCATGGGACAGACATAAGGCAATTCTAGTGGGGGGAAGGAGGAAGTAAGCTGTTGGTTAACTAGGATCTGCAGCTTATCCGTTAGGTAAGGAAATGGGCAGACTAGGTGGGCCAAGCGGTCCTTATCTGCCATCAAATGCTATATTTCCATGTTTCTCTTTGTGCTTGACATCAGCTACTGGTTTTCTTGATACCTCTTTCATATGTATCATTATGTGTTTTTAACAGCTGCATTTCCACCCCCCACTCCATCTCTATCAGACCCTCACATGAATTTATAATTACAGGTACGCCTGCTATGACACTCTACTTGTGTTACCTGTGAAACCGGGAAATGGCATCCCTGGTGATCACCCTTTGGTGGATCCCTGTATCCCCTTGTTCAGCATCACGATTGCTTAGCTCACATCTATTTTTTTTTTTAATTACCGTTTCTAGCTCCTTACCCCAACTTGCCACCCCGACTCATCAGGGGAAACACCCGACATACCACTGCCTTCCACCCTACTCAGACGTACCCCAGATCCCCATGGAGCCATGGCTGTAACTCCCGGGTGGGGAAGAGGTGGGGCTGAACACCCCGTAACTTATGTGTCGTTGGTCCAGGGTCCGCTGGGCGGGCGGAGGCACATCATGGGCACGTCACAGTTCCCCATCTTCCCGGTGGTAGCAGGCTCTTTTTCTCATTTTCATCCTCCCCGTACAGCGTGCATCTCCCATGATGTCATGGTGCAAGGCACCGATGTCCACGCTGTAACACAGCCAGCCATCCCTTGTAGGGCTTGCTGTACTCTGAGCCTCCGCTCGGAGTCAGGCAAGTGCAGGCATCGGCCTGAGCCCTCCCTGGAGAAGGCGAGCTGTCGTAGGACGCTCAAGCCTATCTCCCCTTGCTGACCCACCAGCGACCCGAGTCCGCTCCCGAACCCAGGTCGCAGGTGTGGTGTGAGGTGTGGCATCTAGCGCCTCAACCCACAGCACCACTGGGCCGGCTGCCCACATCTATTTTTGGGATGCTGCTTTGTTTGCTATCACACCTGTGTCTGGCATGTCCCCCTGCATTCAGTATAGCTAGCCTTTGTGTCTTGTGTATTTATTATTAGCTCTAGCCACCACACCCCCCCGCCAACATTTCTTTTAATAACTTTTGTACATTGGGATCCTCCTACAGTATTTAACATTATTCATACCATTCTCAGTGCCATGCTGGTGATCACCCTCTGGTGGATCCCATGGTAATCGGTTGTATCTCATTTCTAGCTTACAAACCTATTTGTGCATAGCACTGCACTGCTCACAGCTCAGACAACTCAATCAATATATTAGTGTCAGGTATCCAGATGCGCTGTATGCTTTAATCCTGACCTCAGCTGCACCTTTTCATACATGGAAACTTATTAGCATTGAGGTTGTTACAGCACCACTAGATCACTCCAATCATCAGTGATCTTATTAGAGCACGGTCTTTATGACAGACAGTGACCATTTTGGTGGTTGCCACTTGGCAGATCCCACTGCCCACTTCTGGTGTCTATTAATTCATATTGACGTTTTCATTCAGTGTTCGTAGCAGAGAAGTGTCTATGTACTAGTGGATAGGTGCTGTTGTTTGATGAATTTCAATACTGTCTGTTTTTTTGTACCTTACTTTGCAGTTCAAAGGACCTGTCACTATAAGGGGCATGATGCATTTAAGGGGAGACAGGGTGGAAACAGTGGTGGGCTTCGAGCAGGTATGGGATAGGTACAAAGGAATCTTTGTAGGAAAGTGGGGGAGGAGGTAGTCAGAGATCAGGTAAGGGTCTGCAGTGACAGTATAGGCAGGTGAAATCGACAGACAAGGTAGTCCACGCGTTCCTTATCTGATGACAAATTCTGTTTCTATGTGTCATTGCAGTGAGTGCCTGTACAAGAGTGCTATTATTACACACAGGAGAGGCTACACTTGGTATCAAAATGGAAAACCTAAAATTTAAAAAGACAGTTGTGTTTCTTTTTTGTATTTTTTTAGTACTGTTTTTTTTTTATAAATTTAATAAGTAAACAGTAGATGGCCAGCCAGCTGGCACAGCAGTAGCGGTACCGCCTGCGACGCCCATGACCCAAGTTTGGTACGGACCTGCCGGGGGAGGATCAAGCATCCGAAGGACTGTTTTCATCTTCCGGGGCTGGGGGGCACAAGTATCCTGGTGCTCACCTGACATGTGGTGGAAACAAGGGTTGGGCATGCCAGGCCATCAAGACACATGGGAGGTGCAGCAGCTGTTTGCACACACCTTGCAGTGAGAGTCACGATGGCACTGCATGTCTTCACTTTCTGAGGAGAACACACAAAGGAAAAATGGTGCCAACTGGTAGGATGACGCTGGTTCCTGAAGGCCCAGCACCTGATAATCCAAGTGAAGACGTCTGAGCAAACTGGATCCTGTCTCCAGCTGGGTTTGTGGGGACCCACCAACCTCACGGGGGTGGGGGTGAGGGATAAGCCCAGGGTTACAAGACGGACAGAGGTAAGTCCTGCAGGACACCAGGGTGACAGGGCCAGGGAGACCAGATGACAGGGGCTGATCAGTGCAAGGAGTGGGGGGGAAGAATATTAAAAATTTAAAAAAAGTTAGCCATAGAACATGGGGGGAGGGGGGAGTTTATTTCAATGTTTTCATGCAAAGGATAGGTTAAGAAAGTGAAATATATAAAAAAATTAAATTGTACCCAATAGCTCCGCTTAAAGTCCAAACCATCTATTGCTTAACTTGATACAAAGTAGCTGCACAGGGTAATAAAGTTCATTTGTTTTTGATTCACAGCTTTTCAGAGGGACTTCACTGGCAAGTTTCCGGAACTGTGTTCATGCTGTCTGTGTTAGCCCAGGATACTGTAAGTCAGGGGATGGTGGAGAAAGGTACTGTAGTGTTCACTCAGTCACTGCCTCTGCTGTTTTAGGCCTGCTGCCTCCTCTAACCCTCCTTCCAATCCTCTTCATGTTGTTTGTGCAGCCACAAAGCATGGCACAGAAAGCATCTTCAGTGACATAAACACCCTTGTTTAACAAAAACATTATGACAGAATTTGAAAACACTTCATCACAAGCAACTGCAATGAGATCAATGCCCCTTACTGTGCCACTTACTCTGGCAACTGGCAGCTCCTTCTGAAGGGGCAGGAGGAAGCGACATTAAACCCTCCAACCTCAGAAAACCTCTGCTTCTGGGGGAGGGAGGGAGCGCCTCCTCCTCCTCTCTCACACCAGAAGATGATGCAGTGAGTTTACTACCGAGTGCACTGCTTTTGGGGAACCATTCTCATTATAAGGGTAAGCACAACATCACAGATACAATGACAGAAGGAACTTTTTCTATATATCATTAAATATATAACATACTTCAGTGTTGTCATTTAACCCCAGCAATGCTGGGTTGCATGGACAGTGAATCTCTGTTTCTTAAATTAAGCAATAATGCACAACAGGGTGCGGTATATCATGAGACATTGTCACACCTCGGGCTTCGGCCTTGTGCGTTCAACCACCTGAGAAGTGACAATATTCATGATATATCACACCCTGGAGTGCATTATTGATACTATTTTTTTTAGTTGTTTAACCAGGAGTAGCACACTAAGCTGAAAGCTTTTTTACAGGTGCATCCTGGGAGCACAGGGAAGTTAAGTGACTTGCTCAGGGTCACACAGTATGTAAGTGGATGCTGCGGAATTCAAACCCAGGTCTGGTCTGCTGGATGTCACCAGATTTGCAGTTCAGAGCCTTAAACCACTGCGCTATACTGCCTCAAACTATTATGAACTGGTTTTAACATCTTTTAGGTAACAAAATAGAAAAACAAATGTTAAAACATTTTCAAAACATGTTATTGGGCTGTTGGAGGAATATCTTAAAATAAAATAGTTCCTGGAGGGCTCTGGGCAGCAGGTGGCACTGTCATTAGTTGTGATAGAGGAAGTGGAGCGCTAGTGATTGGGTGACCCTCTTCTCCATTTTTTTACACTGGTCTCTGTGGACACTGTGCTTTATTTGCTATTTATTTATTTTTGTACTGGGAGAAACTACTCTGAATTGGACGTTGAGGATGGCACTGGGGAGGACTAGAAGAGAGAGAAGTTGGAGAGCTGATGATGTGCACACTGCCACGTGCCTTTTGTGGAGAAGCCGTTCGGTATGGCTGTTTGTTTAGAAGTGTCAGAAAAAGAAAAAGTAGAATCTTGGTGCGATTTGTTGGGGGTGTTACTGTTAGGGCTAGTAGTAGTAGAACTGTGATGATCTCTGAGACAAGACTGGCAGTTTTTGTACGTGGTCGGCTTGTGGTTTTCTTTTGGTGGGGACGAGGGTTTAGAGTTTGAGCAGCGGTTTGTGTGCGAATGAGAGTCTCTGGTTTCTCTTTTTTATAAGAAAAATAATCACTTGATCGTTGCTGCCACTTGCGTGCTGTTGCCATGGGGCAGTGCTTTTGAACATGCGAGTGGTAACAAGTGAGAAGCTGCTCCTACTGAGTGCAACTTCAGTGCGGCTGTATTTATTGCCATTGTCAGTGAGGAGGCTGGTGGCCGGAGGCTTTTTGAAGCTGTGATTATGTAGCTAGATATCATCAAAGCTTCAAAGAGCTCTCGGCCAATCAGCTTTCTACATTTGTGGCAGCCAGTTCATAATACTCCTTATCCTCTGGCCTCAGCTCTCCTTCAGCTTACCTCTCTAGCTCCATCACTCACCTTCCCTAGGACTTACTACATCTGCAAAAGTCCCCAAGGTCCCTCCCATGGAGAGGCCTCTGGGGTGGACCAAGCCCCATCTAAGATGGAGTAAATCATGGAGGCAAGCCTAGTCAGTGTGTGGGGGTCTGTGGGGCACAGGCATCAACCTAACAATGGCTGTTTTGGTATTCATGCTTCTGTCCCTCCGTGGGGATGGTGATGCAACATGCCAAATGAGTGCACTTGCAACAGGCATGCACAGAGCCTCAATAGTGCATACACCCAACCTCTATTGCCATGTCACTCACACCAAGCCCCTGCTAGAAGGCACTCACACAGTGACCTTGGAGAGTTGCCAAGAGAAGGTGACTGTCATCTAAGGCACTTATCCCCCAGGCCCCAGTCCCCCTCCCAGCGGCTCTCGGTAACCTGGGCTGTTTCTTTACCCAGCTCAGTAGCATCACAAGCAGCAATGCTGCTGTTGCAGTGACACCAATAGTGAATTTCTATACATCACTGAATGCATAACAGACCTCAGCATTGACCATTTAACCTCAGCACTGCTGGCTTCCATTAACAGTGAACCTCTGTGCATCACTGAATGTATAACAGACCTCAGCACTGGCCATTTAACCCAAACACTTCTGGCTTCCATTGACAATGGATCTCTATACATCACTAAAACATAGAAACATAGAATTTGATGGCAGATAAGGACCGATTGGCCCACCTAGTCTGCCCATTTCCCTACCTAATGGATAAGCTGCAGATCCTAGTTAACCAACAGCCTACTTCCTCCTACCACCCACTAGAATTGCCTTATGTCTGTCCCATGCATTCTTGAACTCCCCCACTGTTTTTGACTCTACAACCTCCTCAGGAAGGCTGTTCATGCATCTACAACCCTCTCTGTGAATAAATACTTCCTCACATTACCTCTGAGTCGTCTCCCCTCTATCTTCAAATTGTGTCCCCTTGTTCTTGCACTTCTCTTTTCTGAAAGATGCTACCCTCTTGGACTTTGTTGATTCCCTTGAGGTATTTGAAAGTTTCTGTCATGTTCCCCCTCTCCCTCCTTTCCTCGAGGCTATACATCTTAAGCTCCTTTAGTCTTTCTTCATACGTCTTCTGGTGCAGACTGTGCACCATTTTGGTTGCCCTCCTCTGGACAACCTCCACCCTGTCTATGTCTTTGCGGAGATGGGGTCTCCAGAACTGTCCACAGTATTCCAGATGTGGTCTTACCAACTGCCTGTACAGAGGGCCAACAACTTCCTGTTTTCTACTGGTGATGCCTCTCTTTATGCATCCCAAAATCCCCCCAGCCCTCCTTACTGCCTTCTCACATTGCTGGCCCACCTTTAGGTCATCTGATATGACTACCCCCAGGTCCCTTTCCATTTTTGTTGTTGTCAGTATCTCACCCCCCACTGTGTACTCTTCCCCTGGGTTTTTGTTTACCAGGTGCATTACTTTGCACTTCTTTGTGTTGAGTCTAAGCTGCCATACATGTGACCATTCCCCCAACCTTGCCAAGTGCCTTTTCATCCTTTCCACCCCACCTTGCATATCAACCTTTTTGCAGATCTTTGTGTCATCTGCAAAGAGACATGCCTTTCCTTCCAGTCCCTCTGCAATGTCACTTATAAAGACATTAAAAAGTACTGGCCCCAGTACTGAACCCTGCGGTACCCCACTAGTAACCCCCCTTTCTTCACTGTGGATTCTGTTTACTATTACCCTCTGTGTCCTGTTGTCCAGCCAGTGTTTTGCCTAGGCTACCACCCTGGGACCCACTCCCAGGCTGGCTAATTTGTTTATTAATCTTTGTGCGGGACTGTGTCAAATGCCTTGCTAAAGTCAAGGTAGCCATGTCCACAGCCCCTCCCTGGTCTACTACTTTGGTTACCCAGTCAAAGAAATCAGTTAGATTTGTCTGACATGACCTTCCTGCTGTGAATCCATGCAGCCTTGGGTCCTGTGCCCCACTGGCCTCTAGGTACTCAACAATTCTTTTCTTTAGAAGTGACTCCATCATTTTCCCTACCACTGAGGTCAAACTGACAGGTCTGTAGTTTCCTGCCTCTGTCTTGCTCCCACTTTTGTGAAGGGGGATCACATCTGTCCTCCTCCAGTCCTCAGGTACCACACCATCCTCCCATGATTTATTAAAAAGTGATCAGTGGTGTTACTGGTTCTTCGCTTAGTTCTTTTAGAATTCTAGGATGAATCCCATCAGGCCCCATTGCTTTATCCACCTTCAGTTTTAAGAGTTCTTTCAGAACCCTTTCTTCTGTGAAAGGACTAATATTAACCCCCCTACCAGACTGCTTCTATTGGCTGGATTATGTATCTCTCCCTGCTTTTCCATTGTGAGTACTGAGCAGAAGTATTCGTTCAGTATCCCTGCTTTTTCACTGTCACTCTCTGCCCAACCACATTCCTCTTTATTCAGCCTCAGTATCCCTGCCTTAGTCTTTCTTTGTTCCCTAATGTACCTGTAAAAGGTTTTATCCCCCTTCTTAACTGAATTGGCTATCTTTTCCACTGTTTGGGTCTTTGCTATTCCGACTGCCTTCCTGTCTTCTGCTTTAACTGGTACAGTTCTCTCTTCTGCTCCTTCTGTGTTTCCTTATACTTCCTGAATGCTATCTTTTTCTCCCTGACCTTCTCTGCCACTTCTTTTGAGACTCATAGTGGTTTTTTCTTTCGTTTTGATTTATTTGCTTCACACAAAGGCGTGTTGCCTCTGTCATGGCGGTTTTGATGTTTCCCCATTGTTGCTCCATCTCACCTTCTTGACTGTTTGCTAGTGCTTTTCTGAGGCACTCTCCAATTTTGACAAAATCAGCCCTCCTGAAGTCCAGTACCTTCACTTTTGTATGGCTTGACTCTACAGCTACGTTTATCTTGAACCACACTGTTTGGTGGTCGCTTGTTCCCAGATGGCTATCTACTTCAAGATCGGAGATCCTCTCTCCATCCCCATTTGAGAGCACTAGGTCTAAGACTGCTCCCTCCCAAGTGGGTTCCAAAACTAGATGTCTGAGGCATGCCCCCTGTAGGGCATTGAGAATGGCCCTGCTCTTGGATGTGACTGCAGCAAAGGTCCTCCAGTTAACATCTGGCATATTCAGGGCCCCCATCAGCAATGTCTCCTCTTTCTCTGCCATCCTAAGTATGCCTTCTATCATTTCCTTGTCCATTTCCTCCACCTGAGATGGGGGTCTGTATATAATCCCTGTGCAGATTGTGGTGCCATTTCCAGTCTCCAGGGTGACCCACAGTACCTCCTCTCCTCCCTGTTTACCCTTTAGTTCTGTTGCTTTGATTCCTTCCCTTACATAGAGAGCTACTCCTCCTCCTCTTCTTCCCTCCCTGTCCCTCCTGTAGATTGTGTACCCTGGTATGTTGACATCCCAGTCATGGTTCTCTGTGTACCATGTTTCTGTGACTGCCACAATATCCAGGCATCCCTCTTCCATCAAGGCCACCATTTTGGGGAGCTTTTTACCTTGACTACGGGCATTGGTACTCATTAACCTCCATTTTTTAAGGCTTTATTTATTTTTGTCCATCCCTGTATTTACTGCCTTTGTCTTTTTCTCCATTTACCCCTGTCCTTCTCCCTGTTGACTGCTCTGTCTTGGTGTTTACCTCACTAACTACCCTGATATTTTTTTGGGGGGCTAGAAGTCCCCTTCTCCTTTTCAGCACCTCCCCCTTGGCTAGTTTAAATGCTTGCCAATGAAGCATTTAAACCTATCACCTAGGATCCTGGTTCTGCTCCTGGATAGATGCAGACCATCGCGCCAGTATAAGCCTGCATCCCTCCAGGTGGAGCCCCAATCCCCAATGAAGCCAAATCCCTGAGCTCTGCACCAGTTTTTCAACCAGTCATTGAATCCCATGGTGTAGAATACCCAAGCCTCATCCTTGCCATAGACAGGTAGCACTTCCAAGAAAGTTACCATGTGTGCTACTTGTCTAAGGCCCCTCCCCCAAATCTACAAACTCCTGTTGCACTGCTCTGATCTCATTCTCAGCCAGGTCATTTGTCCCTAAGTGGATAATGACATCCAGCTCACTCTCCCTTACAGCTGCTCCCAGTATCCTGAGGATTCATTTCCTGTCCCTCCAAGCCATGGCGCCGGGCAGGCACCTTACTTCCCTTTCCCCTCCCTCCCCCATTTCTTCCCCCCTAACAACTGAGTCCCCCACCAGGAGTTGTTTCCTTCCCCTGTGGGGTCATGTGCCACCCTCCTGTGGGTCTTCATTGTGGAGGTTCTGAGCATCCTCCTTGGTCTCCACTGCAGATGCCTCCATAGAGGAACCATGTTCAACCAGAGTGGCGAATGAATTGTGGAGAGGCACAACTGGAGGGATGCACCTCTGTTCCACCACCCTCACCCTCCCTGAGCCCACTGTGGTCCAATCACTCCTCTTTCTTGGCAACCTCTGAGGTAGTGGCAGTGGCATGGGAGGTCCCTGGGTGGGGGAGCAGGTTTTCTCCGAATCCTTGCCAGGTCAGCATGGAGACAAACAACCTCCTCCCTCTGACCCGACAGGTGCCTGCATATAGGGCAGCAATGCAGTCTCAAAAACATCTCCTGGAAGACTGCTGCTCCACAGCCAATGCATTGCACCACTCGCCACCTGTCTGTGTCCCTTCCTGTTACAGAGACTTCTCTTTTCTTTTTTTTGTTCTTGTTTTAGTGTGCAAGCTCGAGTGTCTCTACCCTCTATTAAGTGTGCTGTATATTTAAGGATATGAACAGGTGTATGTTGTTAGCAGTTTTGGGGAAGTGATGTCAGAACCCTGGCAGTTATGTGCTTGGGGCGGGTGGGCAGAGGGGAGGGTGGTTGGGAGTAAACCTGTGCCCTCCAGAAACAATCAACTACAGCTCTGACCCTCCATCCCAGGGAGTGCCTTCCTTCCTTTCAGACACCAATTTCACAGAGGTCAAGCAACAGGTCTAGTCACAAATGACTGCAAATATATCCCAGCTACAGTTCCTTCCTGGCAAATTAAAGTTAAACTAAGAAAAGTCAACCCTAAAAACAGAGAATCAATACTAGTTACTTACAAAGGTCCAAACAGTAATAATTCAATTCAGTGTAGTCTAGTAAATAACCTCAACGATATAAGGAAGATTTGGCTGCTTCCTCTCTCTCTCTCTCTGTCTCAGCAGCTGAATGTGTAGCAGACCTCAGCACTGGCCATTTAACCCCAGCACTGCTGGCTTCCAACAACAGTGAATCTCTATACATCACTGAATGTATAACAGACCTCAGCACTGGCCATTTAACCCTAGCACTGCTGGCTTCAATACACAGAGAATCACTATACATCACTGAATGTGTAACAGGCCTCAGCACTACTGGCTTCAATCAACAGTGAATCTTTGTACATCACTGAATGTATAACAGACCTCAGCACTGGCCATTTAACCCCAGCATGGCTGGCTACCATACACAAGGAATCTCTATAAATCACTGAATGTGTAACAGACATCAGCATTGGCCATTTAAGTCCACCAATGCTGGCTTCCATCAACAATGAATCTCTGTGCATCAGTGAATGTATACCAGACCTCAGCATTGGCCATTTAACCCCAGCACTGCTGGCTTCCAACAACAGTGAATCTTGATACATCACTGAATATATAACAGACCTCAGCACTGGCCATTTAACCTCAGCATTGCTGGTTTCCATCGACAGTAAATCCATATACATCACTGAATGTATAACAGATCTCAGCATTGGCCATTAAACCCCAGCACTGCTGACTTCCATACACAGGGAATCACTATACATCACTGAATGTATAACAGACGTCAGCATTGGCCATTTAACCCTGACACTGCTGGCTTCCATTGACAGTGAATCTCTATACATCACTGAATGTGTAACATATATCAGCATTGGTAATTTAACCCCAGCACTGCTGGCTTACATACACAGGGAATCACTATGCATCACTGAATGTGTAACAGACTTCAGCAATGGCCATTTAACCCCAGCACTGCTGGCTTCTATACACAGGGAATCATTGTACATCACTAATTCTATAACAGACCTCAGCATTGGCTATTTAACTGCAGCACTGTTGGCTTCCATTGACAATGAATCTCTATACATCACTTAATGTACAACACACCTCGGTATTGGCCATTTAACCTTGGCACTGCTGGCTTCTATACACAGGGAATCACTGTCCATCACTAATTCTATAACAGACCTCAGCATTGGTTATTTAACTGCAGCACTACTGGCTTCCATTGACAATGAATCTCTATACACCACTTAATGTACAACACACCTCAGCATTGGCCATTTAACCCTAGCACTGCTGGTTTTCATTGACAGTGAATCTCTATACATCACTGAATATGTAACAGACCTCAGCATTGGCCATTTAACCCTGACACTGCTGGCTTCCATTGACAGTGAATCTCTATACATCACTGAATGTGTAACATATATCAGCATTGGTTATTTAACCCCAGCACTGCTGGCTTCCATACACAGGGAATCACTATGCAACACTGAATGTAATACAGACCACAGCATTGGCCATTTAACCCCAGAACTGCTGGCTTTCATACACAAGGAATCCCTATACCTATGACTCTCTATACATCATTGATTGGAAGCCAGATTTCAGCATTTACTGTTTAACCCCAGCACTGCTGGCTTCCATTGACAGTGAATCTCTGTACATCACTGAATGTGTAATGGACCTCAGCACTGGCCATTTAACGAAAGCCCTGGTAACTTCCATTGACAGTGAATCTCTATACATCACCGAATGTACAACAGACGTCAGCATTGGCCATTTAACCCAAGCACTGCTGGCTTCCATCAACAGTGAATCCATATACATCACTGAATGTATAACAGACCTCAGCATTGGCCATTTAACCCCAGAACTGCTGGCTTTCATACACAAGTAATCTTTATACCTATGAATCTCTATACATCACTGACTGGAAACTAGATTTCTGCATTTGCCGTTTAACCCCAGCACTGCTGGCTTCCATTGACAATGAATCTCTGTACATCACTGAATGTTTAATGGACCTCAGCATTGGCCATTTAACCCCAGCACTGCTGGCTTCCATACACAGGGAATCAATGTACACCAGAAAGTGTTTATTTATGATAAATTGTTTTGCAAAGCTTGATGCATTTATGTATGTATTGTGTGCATGTATGTAATTCAAAATGTTTGTTGTATTTTTAATACTGTAACTAACTTATGATGTATCAAGGGTCTCATTTGAAATGAGATTGTCTCAGTAGATATGTAGCTATTCATTGCCTTTCCAGATAAATAAAAGCTTTTACTAATTACTACTACTACTACACTATACATCACTAAATGTATAACAGAAATCAGCATTGGCCATTTAACCCCAGCACTGTTGGCGTCAATAGATAAGGAATCGCTATACATCACTGAATGTGTAACAGACCTCAGCACTGACAATTTAAACCTGGCACTGCTGGCTTCCATACCCAGAGAATCACTATACATCACTAAATGTAGTTAACAAACCTCAGCATTGGCCATTTACCTCCAGCATTGCTGGCTTCCATTGTCAATGAATTTCTATACATCACTGAATGTATAACACACTTCAGTATTTGACATTTAACCCCAGCACAGCTGGCTTCCATAGAAAGGGAATTATTGTACATCACTAAATGTGTAACAGACCTTAGGGTTGGCCATTTAACCCCAGCACTGCTTCCTTCAATACACAGGGAATCACTGTACATCACTAAATGTATAACAGACATCAGCATTGGCAATTTAACCCCAGCATTGCTAGGTTATATTGAACAGGAATCTCTATACATCACTGAATGTGTAACAGACCTCATCATTAGCCATTTAACAATGGCACTGCTGGCTTCCATACCCAGGGAATCACTATACATCACTAAATGTGGTTAACAAACCTCAGCATTGGCCATTTACCTCCAGCATTGCTGGCTTCCATTGACACTGAATTTCTATACATCATTGAATGTATAAAACACCTCAGTATTGCCCATTTAACCCCAGCACAGCTGGCTTCCATAGAAGCGGAATCATTGTACATCACTAAATGTATAACAGACCTCTGCATTGGCCATTTAACTCTAGCACTGCTTCCTTCAATATACCGGGAATCACTGTACATCACTGAATGTTTAATGGACCTCAGCATTGGCCATTTAACTGCAGCAGTGCTAGCTTCCATTGACAATGAATCTCTGTACATCACTGAATGTACAACACACTTCGGCACTGGCCATTTAACCCTGGCACTGCTGGCTTTCACTGACAGTGAATCTCTATACATCACTGAATATGTAACAGACATCAGCTTGGCCATTTGACCCTGACACTGCTGTCTTCCATTAACAATGAATCTCTGTACATCACTGAATGTGTAACAGTCCTCAGCATTGGTTATTTAACCCCAGCACTGCTGGCTTCCATACACAGGGAATCACTATGCATCACTGAATGTAATACAGACCTCAGCATTGGCCATTTAACTCCAGAACTGCAGGCTTTCATACACAGTGAATCTCTCTACATCACTGAATGTGTAACAGACCTCAACACTGGCCATTTAGCCCCAGCACTGCTGGCTTCCATACACAGGGAATCACTGTACATCACTGAATGTATAACAGACCTCAACATTGGCTATTTAACTGCAGCACTGCTGGCTTCCATTGACAATGAATCTCTATACATCACTGAATGTACAACACACCTCAGCATTGGCCATTTAACCCTGGCATTGCTGTTTTCCATTAACAATGAAATTGTGTACATCACTGAATGTGTAACAGACCTCAGCATTGGCCAGTTAACCCTGACACTGCTGGCTTCCATTGTAAGTGAATCTCTATACATCACTGAATGAGTAACAGTCCTCAGCATTGGTCATTTAACCCCAGCACTGCTGGCTTCCATACACAGGGAATCACTATGCATCACTGAATATAATACAGACCTCAGCATTGGCCATTTAACCCAAGCACTGCTGGCTTCCATCAACAGTGAATCCATATACATCACTGAATGTATAATAGACCTCAGCATTGGCCATTTAACCTCAGCACTGCTGGCTTCCATATACAGGGAATCACTGTATACGAGAAAGTGTTTATTCATGATAAGTTGCTTTGCAAAGCTTGATGTATTTATGTATGTATTATGTGTATGTATGTAATTCAAAATGTTTGTTGTATTTTTAATACTGTAACTAACTTATGATGTATCAAGGGTCTCATTTGAAATGAGATTGCCTAAGTACAGATGTAGCTATTCATTGCCGTTTCAGATGAATAAAAGCTTTTACTAATTACTACTACTACTACCACTATACATCACTAAATGTATAACAGACCTCAGCATTGGCCATTTAACCCAAGCACTGGGGTACCCTTGAGGAAAGGAGGGAGAGAGGGGACATGATAGAAACTTTCAAGTGCCTCAAGGGAATCAACAAAGTCCAAGAGGGTGGTATCTTTTAGAAAAAGAGATGTGCAAGAACAAGGGGGCACAATTTGAAGATAGAGGGGGCGGTTCAGAGGTAATGTGAGAAAGTATTTTTTCAAAGAGAGGGTTGTGGATACATGGAACAGCCTCCCTGAGGAGGTCATGGAGTCAAGAACAGTGGGGGAATTCAAGAATGCATGGGACAGACACCATAAGGCAGTCCTAGTGGGGGGCAGGAGGAAGTAAGCTGTTGGTTAACTAGGATCAGCAGCTTATCTGTTAGGTAGGAAAATGGGCAGACTAGGTGGGCCAAGCGGTCCTTATCTGCCATCAAATTCTATGTTTCTGTGTTTCTATGTTTAACTGCTGGATTCCATACACAGGAAATCAGTATACATCATCAAATGTATAACAGACCTCAGCATTGGCCATTTAACTCTAGCATTGCTGGCTTCCATTGACAATGAATCTTTATACATCTCTGAATGTGTAACAGACTTCAGCACTGACCATTTAAACCTGGCACTGCAGGCTTCCAGTGACAGTGAATCTCTCTACATCACTGAATGTGTAACAGACCTCAGCATGTGGCCATTTAAACCCAGCACTGCTTCCTTCAATACACAGGGTATCACTATACATCACTAAATGTATAACAGACCTCAGCATTGGCCATTTAACCCCAGCATTGCTAGGTTATATTGAAGAGGAATCTCTACACATCACTGAATGTGTAACAGACCTCATCATTGGCCATTTAACCCGCGGCACTGCTGGCTTCCATACCCAGGGAATCACTATCGTCACTAAATGTAGTTAACAAATCTCAGTATTGGCCATTTACCTCCGAATTACTGGCTTCATTGACAATGAATTTCTATATATCACTGAATGTATAACACACCTCAGTCTTGTTTATTTAACCCCAGCACAGCTAGCTTCCATAAAAAGGGAATCATTGCACCACTAAATATAAAACAGACATCAGCATTGGCCATTTAACTCTAGCATTGCTGGCTTCCATTGACAATGAATCTCTATATATCATCGAATGTGTAAGAGACCTCAGCACTGAATATTTAAACCTGGCACTGCTGGCTTCTATTGACAGTGAATCTCTCTACATCACTGAACGTGTAACGGACCTCAGCATTGGCCGTTTAACCCCAGCACTGCTGGCTTCTATACACAGGGAATCACTGCACATTAATTCTATAGCAGACCTCAGCATTGGTTATTTAACTGCAGCACTACTGGCTTCCATTGACAATGAATCTCTATACACCACTTAATGTACAACACACCTCAGCATTGGCCATTTAACCCCAGCAATGCTGGCTTCCAATGACAATGAATCTCTGTACATCACTGAATATGCAACAGACCTCAGCTTGGCCATTTAACCCTGACACTGCTGGCTTCCATTGACAGTGAATCTCTATACATCACTGAATGTGTAACAGACCTCAACATTGGCCAGTTAACCCTGACACTGCTGGCTTCCATTGACTGTGAATCTCAATACATCACTGAATGTGTAACAGTCCTCAGCATTGGTCATTTAACCCCAGCACTTCTGGCTTCCATACACAGGGAATCATTGTGTATCACTGAATGTAATACAGACCTCAGCATTGGTCATTTAACCCCAGCACTGCTGGCTTCCATACACAGGGAATCACTATGCATCACTGAATGTAATAGAGACCTCAGCATTGGCCATTTAACACCAGCCCTGGTAACTTCCATTGACTGTGAATCTCTATACATCACCAAATGTACAACAGTCATCAGCTTTGGCCATTTAACCCAAGCACTGCTGGCTTCCATCAACAGTGAATCCATATACATCACTGAATGTATAACAGACCTCAGTGTTGGCCATTTAATCCCAGCACTGCTGGCTTCCATATACAGGGAATCACTGTACACGAGAAAATGTTTATTTATGATAAGTTGTTTTGCAAAGCTTGATGTATTTATGTATGTATTATGAGCATGTATGTAATTCAAAATGTTTGCTGTATTTTTAATACTGTAACTAACTTATGATGTATCAAGGGTCTTATTTGAAATGAGATTGTCTCAGTACAGATGTAGCTATTCATTGCCTTTTCAGATAAATAAGAGCTTTTACTAATTACTACTACTACTACCACTATACATCACTAAATGTTTAACAGACCTCAGCAATGGCCATTAAACCCCAGCACTGCTGGCTTCAGTACACAGGGAATCGCTATACATCACTGAATGTATAACACACCTCAGTATTGGCCATTTAATCCCAGCACAGCTGGCTTCCAAAAAAAGGGAATCACTGTACATCACTAAATGTATAACAGGCATCAGCATTGGCCATTTAACTCTAGCATTGCTGGCTTCCATTTACAACGAATCTTTATACATCTCTGAATGTGTAACAGACCTCAGCACTGACAATTTAAAGCTGTCACTACTGGCTTCCATTGACAGTGAATCTCTCTACATCACTGAATGTCTAACAGACCTTAGGGTTGGCCATTTAACCCCAGTACAGCTTCCTTCAATACACAGGGAATCACTATACATCACTAAATGTATGACAGACATCTGCATTGGCCATTTAACTCCAGCATTGCTAGGTTATATTGAAAAGGAATTTTATACATCACTGAATGTGTAACAGACCTCATCATCAACCATTTAACGATGGCACTGCTGGCTTCCGTACCCAAGAATCACTATACATCACTAAATGTGGTTAACAAACCTCAGCATTGGCGATTTACCTCCAGCACTGCTGGCTTCCATTGACAATGAACTTCTATACATCACTGAATGTGTAACAGACCTCATCATTGGCCATTTAACCCCGGCACTGCTGGCTTCCATACTCAGGGAATCACTATACATCACTAAATGTAGTTAACAAACCTCGGTATTGGCCATTTACCTCCAGCATTGCTGGCTTCCATTGACAATGAATTTCTATATATCACTGAACGTATAACACACCTCAGTATTGGTCATTTAACCCCAGCACAGCTAGCTTTCATAAAAAGGGAATCATTGTACACCACTAAATATATAACAGACATCAGCATTGACCATTTAACTCTAGCATTGCTGGCTTCCATTGACAATGAATCTTTACACATCACTGAATGTGTAAGAGACCTCCGCACTGAATATTTAAACCTGGCATTGATGGCTTCCATTGATAGTGAATCTTTCTACATCACTGAATGTGTAACAGACCTCAGCATTGGCCATTTAACCCCAGCACTGCTGGCTTCTATACTCAGGGAATCACTGTACATCACTAATTCTATAGCAGACCTCAGCATTGGTTATTTAACTGCAGCACTACTGGCTTCCATTGACAATGGATCTCTATACATCACTTAATGTACAACACACCTCAGCATTGGCCATTTAACCCTGGCACTGCTGTTTTCCATTAACAATGAATTTCTGTACATCACTGAATGTGTAACAGACCTCAGCATTGGCCAGTTAACCCTGACACTGCTGGCTTCCATTGTAAGTGAATCTCTATACATCACTGAATGTGTAACAGTCCTCATCATTGGTCATTTAACCCAGCACTGCTGGCTTCCATACACAGGGAATCACTATGCATCACTGAATGTAATACAGACCTCAGCATTGGCCATTTAACCCAAGCACTGCTGGCTTCCATCAACAGTGAATCCATATACATCACTGAATATATAATAGACCTCAGCTTTGACCATTTAACCCCTGCACTGCTGGCTTCCATACACAGGGAATCACTCTACACTAGAAAGTGTTTATTTATGATAAGTTGTTTTGCAAAGCTTGATGTATTTATGTATGTATTATGTGCATGTATGTAATTCAAAATGTTTGTTGTATTTTTAATACTGTAACTAACTTATGATGTATCAAGGGTCTCATTTGAAATGAGATTGCCTCAGTACAGATGTAGCTATTCATTACCTTTTCAGATAAATAAGAGCTTTTACTAATTACTACTACTATTACCACTATACATCACTAAATGTATAACAGACCTCAGTAATGGCCATTTAACCCCAGCACTGCTGGCTTCCATACACAGAGAATCACTATATATCACTAAATGTATAACAGACCTCAGCATTGGCCATTTAACCCCAGCACTGCTGGCTTCCATACACAGAGAATCACTATATATCACTAAATGTATAACAGACCTCAGCATTGGCCATTTAACCCCAGCACTGCTGGCTTCCATACACAGAGAATCACTATATATCACTAAATGTATAACAGACCTCAGCATTGGTCATTTAACCCCAGCACTGCTGGCTTCAATAGATAGGGAATCGCTATACATCGCTGAATGTATAACAGACCTCAGCATTGGCCATTTAACCTCAGCACTGCTGCTTTCCTATACAGGGAATCACTGTACACGAGAAAGTGTTTATTCATGATAAGTTGCTTTGCAACGCTTGATGTATTTATGTATGTATTATGTGCATGTATGTAATTCAAAATGTTTGTTGTATTTTTAATACTGTAACTAACTTATGATGTATCAAGGGTCTCATTTGAAATGAGATTGTCTCAGTACAGATGTAGCTATTCATTGCCTTTTCAGATGAATAAGAGCTTTTACTAATTACTACTACTACTACACTATACATCACTAAATGTATAACAGACCTCAGCATTGGCCATTTAACCCAAGCACTGGGGTACCCTTGAGGAATGGAGGGAGAGAGGGGACATGATTGAAACTTTCAAGTACCTCAAGGGAATCAACAAAGTCCAAGAGGGTGGCATCTTTCAGAAAAAGGGATGTGCAAGAAAAAGGGGGCACAATTTGAATATAGAGGGGGGATGGTTCAGAGGTAATATGAGAAAGTATTTTGTCACAGAGAGGGTTGTGGATGCATGGAACAGCCTCCCTGAGGAGGTTGTGGCGTCAAGAACAGTAAGGGAATTCAAGAATGCATGGGACAGACATAAGGCAGTCCTAGTAAAGGGTAGGAGGAAGTAAGCTGTTGGTTAACTAGGATCTGCAGCTTATCTGTTAGGTAGGAAAATGGGCAGTCTAGGTGGGCCAAGCGGTCCTTATCCGCCGTCAAATTCTATGTTTCTATGTTTCTATGTTTCACTACTGGCTTCCATACACAGGAAATCAGTATACATCATTAAATGTATAACAGACCTCAGCATTGGCCATTTAACTCAAGCATTGCGGGCTTCCATTGACAAAGAATCTCTATACATCTCTGAATGTGTAACAGACTTCAGCACTGACCATTTAAACCTGGCACTGCAGCCTTCCATTGACAGTGAATCTCTATACATCACTGAATGTGTAACAGACCTCAGCATTGGCCATTTAACCCCAGCATTGCTAGGTTATATTGAAAAGGAATCTCTACAGATCACTGAATGTGTAACAGACCTCATCATTGGCCATTTATCCCTGGCACTGCTGGTTTTCATTGACAGTGAATCTCTATACTTTACTGAATATGTAACAGACCTCATCTTGGCCATTTAACCCTGACACTGCTGGCTTCCATTGACTGTGAATCTCAATACACCACTGAATGTGTAACAGTCCTCAGCATTGGCCATTTAACCCCAGCACTGCTGGCTTCTATACTCAGGGAATCACTGTACATCACTAATTCTATAGCAGACCTCAGCATTGGTTATTTAACTGCAGCACTACTGGCTTCCATTGACAATGGATCTCTATACATCACTTAATGTACAACACACCTCAGCATTGGCCATTTAACCCTGGCACTGCTGTTTTCCATTAACAATGAATTTCTGTACATCACTGAATGTGTAACAGACCTCAGCATTGGCCAGTTAACCCTGACACTGCTGGCTTCCATTGTAAGTGAATCTCTATACATCACTGAATGTGTAACAGTCCTCATCATTGGTCATTTAACCCCAGCACTGCTGGCTTCCATACACAGGGAATCACTATGCATCACTGAATGTAATACAGACCTCAGCATTGGCCATTTAACCCAAGCACTGCTGGCTTCCATCAACAGTGAATCCATATACATCACTGAATATATAATAGACCTCAGCTTTGACCATTTAACCCCTGCACTGCTGGCTTCCATACACAGGGAATCACTCTACACTAGAAAGTGTTTATTTATGATAAGTTGTTTTGCAAAGCTTGATGTATTTATGTATGTATGTGCATGTATGTAATTCAAAATGTTTGTTGTATTTTTAATACTGTAACTAACTTATGATGTATCAAGGGTCTCATTTGAAATGAGATTGCCTCAGTACAGATGTAGCTATTCATTACCTTTTCAGATAAATAAGAGCTTTTACTAATTACTACTACTATTACCACTATACATCACTAAATGTATAACAGACCTCAGTAATGGCCATTTTAACCCCAGCACTGCTGGCTTCCATACACAGAGAATCACTATATATCACTAAATGTATAACAGACCTCAGCATTGGCCATTTAACCCCAGCACTGCTGGCTTCCATACACAGAGAATCACTATATATCACTAAATGTATAACAGACCTCAGCATTGGCCATTTAACCCCAGCACTGCTGGCTTCCATACACAGAGAATCACTATATATCACTAAATGTATAACAGACCTCAGCATTGGTCCATTTAACCCCAGCACTGCTGGCTTCAATAGATAGGGAATCGCTATACATCGCTGAATGTATAACAGACCTCAGCATTGGCCATTTAACCTCAGCACTGCTGGCTTCCTCATACAGGGAATCACTGTACACGAGAAAGTGTTTATTCATGATAAGTTGCTTTGCAACGCTTGATGTATTTATGTATGTATTATGTGCATGTATGTAATTCAAAATGTTTGTTGTATTTTTAATACTGTAACTAACTTATGATGTATCAAGGGTCTCATTTGAAATGAGATTGTCTCAGTATAGATGTAGCTATTCATTGCCTTTTCAGATGAATAAAAGCTTTTACTAATTACTACTACTACTACACTATACATCACTAAATGTATAACAGACCTCAGCATTGGCCATTTAACCCAAGCACTGGGGTACCCTTGAGGAATGGAGGGAGAGAGGGGACATGATAGAAACTTTCAAGTACCTCAAGGGAATCAACAAAGTCCAAGAGGGTGGCATCTTTCAGAAAAAGGGATGTGCAAGAAAAAGGGGGCACAATTTGAATATAGAGGGGGGATGGTTCAGAGGTAATATGAGAAAGTATTTTGTCACAGAGAGGGTTGTGGATGCATGGAACAGCCTCCCTGAGGAGGTTGTGGAGTCAAGAACAGTAAGGGAATTCAAGAATGCATGGGACAGACATAAGGCAGTCCTAGTAAAGGGTAGGAGGAAGTAAGCTGTTGGTTAACTAGGATCTGCAGCTTATCTGTTAGGTAGGAAAATGGGCAGTCTAGGTGGGCCAAGCGGTCCTTATCTGCCGTCAAATTCTATGTTTCTATGTTTCACTACTGGCTTCCATACACAGGAAATCAGTATACATCATTAAATGTATAACAGACCTCAGCATTGGCCATTTAACTCAAGCATTGCGGGCTTCCATTGACAAAGAATCTCTATACATCTCTGAATGTGTAACAGACTTCAGCACTGACCATTTAAACCTGGCACTGCAGCCTTCCATTGACAGTGAATCTCTATACATCACTGAATGTGTAACAGTCCTCAGCATTGGTCATTTAACCCCAGCACTGCTGGCTTCCATACACAGGGAATCACTGTACATCACTGAATGTATAACAGACCTCAACATTGGCTATTTAACTGCTGCACTGCTGGCTTCCATTGACAATGAATCTCTATACATCACAGAATGTACAACACACCTCAGCATTGGCCATTTAACCCTGGTACTGCTGTTTTCCATTAACAATGAATTTCTGTACGTCACTAAATGTGTAACAGACCTCAGCATTGGCCAGTTAACCCTGACACTGCTGGCTTCCATTGTAAGTGAATCTCTATACATCACTGAATGTGTAACAGTCCTCAGCATTGGTCATTTAACCCCAGCACTGCTGGCTTCCATACACAGGGAATCACTATGCATCACTGAATATAATACAGACCTCAGCATTGGCCATTTAACCGAAGCACTGCTGGCTTCCATCAACAGTGAATCCATATACATCACTGAATGTATAATAGACCTCAGCATTGGCCATTTAACCTCAGCACTGCTGGCTTCCTTATACAGGGAATCACTGTACACGAGAAAGTGTTTATTCATGATAAGTTGCTTTGCAAAGCTTGATGTATTTATGTATGTATTATGTGCATGAATGTAATTCAAAATGTTTGTTGTATTTTTAATACTGTAACTAACTTATGATGTATCAAGGGTCTCATTTGAAATGAGATTGCCTCAGTACAGATGTAGCTATTCATTGCCTTTTCAGATGAATAAAAGCTTTTACTAATTACTACTACTACTACCACTATACATCACTAAATGTTTAACAGACCTCAGCATTGGCCATTTAACCCAAGCACTGGTGTACCCTTGAGGAAAGGAGGGAGAGAGGGGACATGATAGAAACTTTCAAGTACCTCAAGGGAATCAACAAAGTCCAAGAGGGTGGTATCTTTAAGAAAAAGAGATGTGCAAGAACAAGGGGGCACAATTTGAAGATAGAGGGGGGATGGTTAAGAGGTAATGTGAGAAAGTATTTTTTCAAAGAGAGAGTTGTGGATGCATGGAACAGCCTCCCTGAGGAGGTCATGGAGTCAAGAACAGTGGGGGAATTCAAGAATGCATGGGACAGACATAAGGCAGCCCTAGTGGGGGGTAGGAGGAAGTAAGCTGTTGGTTAACAAGGATCTGCAGCTTATCTGTTAGGTAGGAAAATGGGCAGACTAGGTGGACCAAGCGGTCCTTATCTGCCATCAAATTCTATGTTTCTGTGTTTCTATGTTTCACTGCTGGATTCCATACACAGGAAATCAGTATACATCATTAAATGTATAACAGACCTCAGCATTGGCCATTTAACTCTAGCATTGCTGGCTTCCATTGACAATGAATCTTTATACATCTCTGAATGTGTAACAGACTTCAGCACTGACCATTTAAACCTGGCACTGCAGGCTTCCATTGACAGTGAATCTCTCTACATCACTAAATGTGTAACATACCTCAGCATGTGGCCATTTAACCCCAGCACTGCTTCCTTCAATACACAGGGTATCACTATACATCACTAAATGTATAACAGACCTCAGCATTGGCCATTTAACCCCAGCATTGCTAGGTTATATTGAAGAGGAATCTCTACACATCACTGAATGTGTAACAGACCTCATCATTGGCCATTTAACCCCGGCAGTGCTGGCTTCCATTCCCAGGGAATCACTATACATCACTAAATGTAGTTAACAAATCTCAGTATTGGCCATTTACCTCCAGCATTGCTGGCTTCCATTGACAATGAATTTCTATATATCACTGAATGTATAACACACCTCAGTCTTGGCTATTTAACCCCAGCACAGCTAGCTTCCATAAAAAGGGAATCATTAAACACCACTAAATATAAAACAGACATCAGCATTGGCCATTTAACTCTAGCATTGCTGGCTTCCATTGACAATGAATCTCTATATATCATCGAATGTGTAAGAGACCTCAGCACTGCATAATTAAACCTGGCACTGCTGGCTTCCATTGACAGTGAATCTCTCTACATCACTGAACGTGTAACGGACCTCAGCATTGGCCGTTTAACCCCAGCACTGCTGGCTTCTATACACAGGGAATCACTGCACAGTAATTCTATAACAGACCTCAGCATTGGTTATTTAACTGCAGCACTACTGGCTTCCATTGACAATGAATCTCTATACACCACTTAATGTACAACACACCTCAGCATTGGCCATTTAACCCCAGCAATGCTGGCTTCCAATGACAATGAATCTCTGTACATCACTGAATATGCAACAGACCTCAGTTTGGCCATTTAATCCTGACACTGCTGGCTTCCATTGACAGTGAATCTCTATACATCACTGAATGTGTAACAGACCTCAAAATTGGCCAGTTAACCCTGACACTGCTGGCTTCCATTGACTGTGAATCTCAATACATCACTGAATATGTAACAGTCCTCAGCATTGGTCCTTTAACCCCAGCACTGCTGGCTTCCATACACAGGGAATCACTATGCATCACTGAATGTAATACAGACCTCAGCATTGGTCATTTAACCCCAGCACTACTGGCTTCCATACACAGGGAATCACTATGCATCACTGAATGTAATACAGACCTCAGCATTGGCCATTTAACACCAGCCCTGGTAACTTCCATCGACAGTGAATCTCTATACATCACCAAATGTACAACAGACATCAGCTTTGGCCATTTAATCCAAGCACTGCTGGCTTCCATCAACAGTGAATCCATATACATCACTGAATGTGTAACAGACCTCAGTGTTGGCCATTTAACCCCAGCACTGCTGGCTTCCATATACAGGGAATCACTGTAAACGAGAAAATGTTTATTTATGATAAGTTGTTTTGCAAAGCTTGATGTATTTATGTATGTATTATGAGCATGTATGTAATTCAAAATGTTTGTTGTATTTTTAATACTTTAACTAACTTATGATGTATCAAGGGTCTCATTTGAAATGAGATTGTCTCAGTACAGATGTAGCTATTCATTGCCTTTTCAGATAAATAAGAGCTTTTACTAATTACTACTACTACTACCACTATACATCACTAAATGTATAACAGACCTCAGGAATGGCCATTTAACCCCAGCACTGCTGGCTTCCATACACAGAGAATCACTGCACATCACTAAATGTATAACAGACCTCAGCATTGTCCATTTAACCCCAGCACTGCTGGCTTCAGTACACAGGGAATCGCTATACATCAGTGAATGTATAAAACACCTCAGTATTGGCCATTTAATCCCAGCACAGCTGGCTTCCAAAGAAAGAGAATCACTGTACATCACTAAATGTATAACAGACCTCAGCACTGGCCATTTAACCCCAGCACTGCTGGCTTCCATACACAGAGAATCACTATACATCACTAAATGTATAACAGACCTCAGCATTGTCCATTTAACCCCAGCACTGCTGGCTTCAGTACACAGGGAATCGCTATACATCACTGAATGTATAAAACACCTCAGTACTGGCCATTTAATCCCAGCACAGCTGGCTTCCAAAGAAAGGGAATCATTGTACATCACTAAATGTATAACAGACCTCAGCACTGGCCATTTAACCCCAGCACTGCTGGCTTCAATACATAGGGAATCACTATACATCACTGAATGTATAACAGACTTCAGCATTGGCCATGTAACCCCAGCACTGCTGGCTTCAATGCATAGGGAATCGCTATACATCACTGAATGTATAACAGACCTCAGCATTGGCCATTTAACTTAACATTGCTGGCTTCCATTGACAATGAATCTCTATACATCTGTGAATGTGTAACAGACCTCAGCACTGACAATTTAAACCTGGCACTGCTAGCTTCCACACCCAGGGAATCACGATACATCACTAAATGTAGTTAACGAACCTCAGCATTGGCCATTTACCTCCAGCATTGCTGGCTTCCATTGACAATGAATTTCTATACATCACTGAATGTATAAAACAACTCAGTATTGGCCATTTATCCCCAGCACTGCTGGCTTCCGTAGAAAGGTAGAATCACTGTACATCACTAAATGTATAACAGGCATCAGCATTGGCCATTTAACTGTAGCATTGCTGGCTTCCATTTACAATGAATCTCTCTACATCACTGAATGTGTAACAGAAGCTTAGGGTTGGGCGTTTAACCCCAGCACTGCTTCCTTCAATACTCAGGGAATTACTATAAATAACTAAATGTATGACAGACATCAGCATTGGCCATTTAACTCCAGCATTGCTAGGTTATATTGAAAAGGAATCTCTATACATCACTGAATGTGTAACAGACCTCATCATTAGCCATTTAACCATGGCACTGCTGGTCTTCCATACCCAAGGAATCACTATACATCACTAAATGTATAACAGACCTCAGCACTGGCCATTTAACCCCAGCACTGCTGGCTTCAATACATAGGGAATCACTATACATCACTGAATGTATAACAGACCTCAGCATTGGCCATGTAACCCCAGCACTGCTGGCTTCAATTCATAGGGAATCGCTATACATCACTGAATGTATAGCAGACCTCAGCACTGGCCATTTAACTTAGCATTGCTGGCTTCCATTGACAATGAATCTCTATACATCTCTGAATGTGTAACAGACCTCAGCATTGACAATTTAAACCTGGCAATGCTGGCTTCCAAAGAAAGGGAATCATTGTACATCACTCAATGTATAACAGACCTCTGCACTGGCCATTTAACCCCAGCACTGCTGGCTTCAATACATAGGGAATCGCTATACATCACTGAATGTATAACAGACCTCAGCATTGGCCATTTAACTTAGCATTGCTGGCTTCCATTGAGAATGAATCTCTATACATCTCTGAATGTATAACAGACCTCAGCATTGACAATTTAAACCTGGCAATGCTGGCTTCCAAAGAAAGGGAATCATTGTACATCACTCAATGTATAACAGACCTCTGCACTGGCCATTTAACCCCAGCACTGCTGGCTTCAATACATAGGGAATCGCTATACATCACTGAATGTATAACAGACCTCAGCATTGGCCATTTAACTTAGCATTGCTGGCTTCCATTGACAATGAATCTCTATACATCTGTGAATGTGTAACAGACCTCAGCACTGACAATTTAAACCTGGCACTGCTAGCTTCCACACCCAAGGAATCACAATACATCACTAAATGTAGTTAACAAACCTCAGCATTGGCCATTTACCTCCAGCATTGCTGGCTTCCATTGACAATGAATTTCTATACATCACTGAATGTATAAAACAACTCAGTATTGGCCATTTATCCCCAGCACTGCTGGCTTCCGTAGAAAGGGAATCACTGTACATCACTAAATGTATAACAGGCATCAGCATTGGCCATTTAACTCTAGCATTGCTGGCTTCCATTTACAATGAATCTCTCTACATCACTGAATGTGTAACAGACCTTAGGGTTGGGCGTTTAACCCCAGCACTGCTTCCTTCAATACTCAGGGAATTACTATAAATAACTAAATGTATGACAGACATCAGCATTGGCCATTTAACTCCAGCATTGCTAGGTTATATTGAAAAGGAATCTCTATACATCACTGAATGTGTAACAGACCTCATCATTAGCCATTTAACCATGGCACTGCTGGCTTCCATACCCAGGGAATCACTTTACATCACTAAATATGGTTAACAGATCTCAGCATTGGCCATTTACCTCCAGCATTGCTGGCTTCCATTGACAATGAACTTCTATACATCACTGAATGTGTAACAGAACTCATCATTGGCCATTTAACTCCGGCACTGCTGGCTTCCATACCCAGGGAATCACTATACATCTCTAAATGTAGTTAACAAATCTCTGTATTGGCTATTTACCTCCAGCATTGCTGGTTTCCATTGACAATGAATTTCTATATATCACTGAATGTATAACACACCTCAGTATTGACCATTTAACCCCAGCACAGCTAGCTTCCATAAAAAGGGAATCATTGTACACCACTAAATATATAGCAGACATCAGCACTGGCCATTTAACTCTAGCATTCCTGGCTTCCATTGACAATGAATCTCTATACATCACTGAATGTGTAACAGACCTCAGCTTTGGCCATTTAACCCCAGCACTGCTGACTTCTATACACAGGGAATCACTGCACATCACTAATTCTATAACAGACCTCAGCATTGGTTATTTAACTGCAGCACTACTGGCTTCCATTGACAATGAATCTCTATACATCACTGAATGTACAACACAGCTCAGCATTGGCCATTTAACCCTGACACTGCTGTCTTCCATTAACAATGAATCTCTGTACACCACTGAATGTGTAACAGACCTCAGCATTGGCCAGTTAACCCTGACACTGCTGGCTTCCATTGACTGTGAATCTCAATACATCACTGAATGTGTAACAGTCCTCAGCATTGGTCATTTAACCCCAGCACTGCTGGCTTCCATACACAGGGAATCACTATGCATCACTTAATGTAATACAGACCTCAGCATTGGCCATTTAACCGAAGCACTGCTGGCTTCCATCAACAGTGAATCCATACACATTGGTGAATGTATAACAGACCTCAGCATTTGCCATTTATCCCCAGAACTGCTGGATTTCTTACACAAGTAATCTCTATACCTGTGAATCTCTATACATTACTGATTGGAAACCAGATCTCAGCATTTGCCATATAATCCCAGCACTGCAGGCTTCCATTGCCGGTGAATCTTTGTACATCACTGAATGTTTAATGGACCTCAGCATTGGCCATTTAACTCCAACCCTGGTAACTTCCATTGACAATGAATCTCATACATCAGTGAATGTACAACACACCTCGGCACTGGCCATTTAACTCTGGCACTGCTGGCTTTCACTGACAGTGACTCTCTATACATCACTGAATATGTAACAGACCTGATCTTGGCCATTTGACCCTGACACTACTGTCTTCCATTAACAATGAATGTCTGTACATCACTGAATGTGTAACAGTCCTCAGTATTGGTTATTTAACCCCAGCACTGCTGGCTTCCATACACAGGGAATCACTATGCATCACTGAATGTAATACAGACCTCAGCATTGGCCATTTAACTCCAGAACTGCTGGCTTTCATACACAATGAATCCCTATACCTATGAATCTCTTTATATCACTGATTGGAAACCAGATTTCAGCATTTGCCATTTAACCCCAGCACTGCTGGCTTCCATTGACAATGAATCTCTGTACATCACTGAATGTTTAATGGACCTCAGCATTGGCAATTTATCCCCAGCCCTGGTAACTTCCATTGACTGTGAATCTCTATACATCACCAAATGTGCAACAGACATCAGCATTGGCCATTTAACCCAAGTACTGCTGGCTTCCATGAACAGTGAATCTATCACTGAATGTATGACAGACCTCAGCGTTGGCCATTTAACCTCAGCACTGCTGGCTTCCATATACAAGGAATCACTGTACACGAGAAAGTTTTTATTCATGATAAGTTGCTTTGCAACGCTTGATGTATTTATGTATGTACAGTGGCGTGAAAAAGTATTTGCCCCCTTCCTGATTTTCTCTATTATTGCATATTTGTCACACTGGATGTTTTCAGGTCTTTAGACAAAATATAATATTAGATAAAGGGACCCTGAGTGAACAAATAACACTTTTTTTTTTTACTTATTTCATTTGTTTAATGAAAAAAGTTAACCAACACCAACTGGCACTGTGTGAAAAAGTAATTGCCCCCTAGTTAAATCAACCCAATTAAAGGGATAATTAGAGTCAGCTGATTGAACACAGCCAGGCTTGATTACAGCCAGCCCTGCTCAATATAAACCTCACTTATTTTGACCCTTACCATCAGAGTCACGTTGCCAGCACAAAGATTCAACAAGCAAATTATGCCATGATCAAAGGAAGTTCCTGAAAAGATCAGAAAAAAATTTGTTGCCCTCTATCAGTCTGGAAAGGATTACAAAGCTATTTCTGAGGCTCTGAGACTCCATCGAACCACAGTGAGAGCCATAATCTCAAATGGAGAACACCTGGAACAGTAGTGAATCTTCCCAGGAGTGGGCGGCCTGCCAAAAATTACTCCAAAGGCGCGTAAAATCATCCAGGAAGTCTCAAAGGATCCTAAAACAACATCCAAAGAATGCAGGCTTCTCTTGCCTCAGCTAAGGTCAGTGTTCATGACTCCACAATCAGAAAGAGACTGGGCAAAATGGGCTTCATGTGAGAGTAGCAAGGCGGAAACCACTGCTAACCAAGAAGAACATGCACTTCGTCTCTCATTTGCCAAAGCACCTGGATGATCCACAAGCCTTTTGGGAAAATGTTCTATGGACAGATGAGTCCAAAGTGGAACTTTTTGGACGACATGGATCCCATAATGTCTCGCGTAAAGCAAACACAGCATTCCACAGTAAGAACACCATACCAACAGTCAAACATGGTGGTGGTAGTTTGATGGTGTGGGGATGCTTTGCTGCCTAAGGACCTGGATGACTTGCCATAATTAAAGGAACCACGAATTCTGCTCTGTACCAGAAAATTCTTAAGGAGAATGTCTGGTCATCCTTCCGTCAGCTGAAGCTGAAGCGTAGTTGGGTCATGCAGCAAGACAATGATCCAAAACACAAAAGCAAGTCCACATCAGAATGGCTAAAAAGTAAAATTAAAGTTTTGGAGTGGCCTAGTCAAAGTCAGACTTAAACCCAATAGAGATGCTGTGGCAGGACCTGAAGCAGAGCAGTTCATGCTGAAAACCTACCAAATGTTACTGAATTAAAGCAGTTTTGAGAGGAAGAGTGGGTTAAAATTCCTCCACAGCGATGTGAAAGACTGATATTGAATTATAGGAAGTGTTTGGTTGCAGTCATTGCAGCTAAATGTGGCATAACCAGTTATTAAGTGTAAGGGGCAATTACTTTTCACACAGTGCCAGTTGGTGTTGGTTAACTTTTTTCATTAAATAAGTGAAATTAAAAAAAAAAAAACAAGTGTTATTTGTTCACTCAGGTTCCCTTTATCTAATATTGCATTTTCTCTAAAGACCTGAAAACATCCAGTGTGACAAATATGCAATAATAGAGAAAATCAGGAAGGGGGCAAATACTTTTTCACGCCACTGTATTATGTGCATGTATGTAATTAAAAATGTTTGTTGTATTTTTAATACTGTAACTAACTTATGATGTATCAAGGGTCTCATTTGAAATGAGATTGTCTCAGTACAGATGTAGCTATTCATTGCCTTTTCAGATAAATAAGAGCTTTTACTAATTACTACTACTACTACCACTATACATCACTAAATGTATAACAGACCTCAGAGTTGGCCATTTAACCCCAGCACTGGTGGCTTCCATACACAGGGAATCACTATACATCTCTAAATGTATAACAGACCTCAGCATTCTCCATTTAACCCCAGCACTGCTGGCTTCAGTACACAGGGAATCGCTATAATTCACTGAATGTATAGCATACCTCAGTAATGGCCATTTAACTTAGCATTGCTGGCTTCCTTTGACAATGAATCTCTATACATCTCTGAATGTGTAACAGACCTCAGCACTGATAATTTAAACCTGGCACTGCTGGCTTCCACAGAAAGGGAATCACTGTACATCACTAAATGTATAACAGACCTCTGCACTGGCCATTTAACCCCAGCACTGCTGGCTTCAATACATAGGGAATCGCTATACATCACTGAATGTATAACAGACCTCAGCATTGGCCATTTAACTTAGCATTGCTGGCTTTCATTGACAATGAATCTCTATACATCTCTGAATGTGTAACAGACCTCAGCACTGACAATTTAAACCTGGCACTGCTGGCTTCCAGACCCAGGGAATCACTATACATCCCTAAATGTAGTTAACAAACCTCAGCATTGGCCATTTACCTCCTGCATTGCTGGCTTCCATTGACAATAAATTTCTATACATCACTAATGTATAAAACACCTCAGTATTGGCCATTTAACCCCAGCACAGCTGGCTTCCATAGAAAGGTAATCACTGTACATCACTAAATGTATAACAGACCTCTGCACTGGCCATTTAACCCCAGCACTGCTGACTTCAATACATAGGGAATCGGTATACATCACTGAATGTATAACAGACTTCAGCATTGGCCATTTAGCTTAGCATGGCTGGCTACCATTGAGAATGAATCTCTATACATCTCTGAATGTGTAACAGACCTTAGGGTTGGCCATTTAACCCCAGCACTGCTTCCTTCAATACACTGGGAATCACTATACATCACTAAATGTGTGACAGACATCAGCATTGGCCATTAAACCCCAGCATTGCTAGGTTATATGGAAAAGGAATCTCTATACTTCACTGAATGTGTAACAGACCTCATCATTAGCCATTTAACCATGGCACTGCAGGCTTCCTTACCCAAGGAATCACTATACATCACTAAATGTGGTTAACAAATCTCAGCATTGGACATTTACCTACAGAATTGCTGGCTTCCATTGACAATGAACTTCTATACATCACTTAATGTGTAACAGACCTCATCATTCACCATTTAACCCTGGCACCTCTGGCTTCCATGCCCAGGGAATCACTATACATCACTAAATGTAGTTAACAAATCTCAGCATTGGCCATTTACCTCCAGCATTGCTGGCTTCCATTGACAATGAACTTCTATACATCACTGAATGTGTAACAGACCTCATCATTGGCCATTTCACCCCGGCACTGCTGGCTTCCATACCCAGGGAATCACTATACATCTCTAAATGTAGTTAACAAATCTCAGTATTGGCTATTTACCTCCAGCATTGCTGGCTTCCGTTGACAATGAATTTCTATATATCACTGAATGTATAACACACCTCAGTATTGACCATTTAACCCCAGCACAGCTAGCTTCCATAAAAAGGGAATCATTGTACACCACTAAATATATAACAGACATCAGCACTGGCCATTTAACTCTAGCATTGCTGGCTTCCATTGGCAATGAATCTCTATACATCAATGAATGTGTAACAGACCTCAGCTTTGGCCATTTAACCCCAGCACTGTTGGCTTCTATACACAGGGAATCACTGCACATCTCTAATTCTATAACAGACCTCAGCATTGGTTATTTAACTGCAGCACTACTGGCTTCCATTGGCAATGAATCTCTATACATCACTGAATGTACAACACAGCTCAGCATTGGCCATTTAACCCTGACACTGCTGTCTTCCATTAACAATAAATCTCTGTACACCACTGAATGTGAAACAGACCTCAGCATTAGCCAGTTAACCCTGACACTGCTGGCTTCCATTGACTGTGAATCTCAATACATCACTGAATGTGTAACAGTCCTCAGCATTGGTCATTTAACCCCAGCACTGCTGGCTTCCATACACAGGGAATCACTATGCATCACTTAATGTAATACAGACCTCAGCATTGGCCATTTAACCGAAGCACTGCTGGCTTCCATCAATAGTGAATCCATACACATCAGTGAATGTATAACAGACCTCAACATTTGCCATTTATCCCCAGAACTGCTGGATTTCATACACAAGTTATCTCTATACCTGTGAATCTCTATACATTACTGATTGGAAACCAGATCTCAGCATTTGCCATTTAATCCCAGCACTGCAGTCTTCCATTGCCGGTGAATCTTTGTACATCACTGAATGTTTAATGGACCTCAGCATTGGCCATTTAACTCCAACCCTGGTAACTTCCATTGACAATGAATCTCTATACATCAGTGAATGTACAACACACCTCGGCACTGGCCATTTAACTCTGGCACTGCTGGCTTTCACTGACAGTGAATCTCTATACATCACTGAATATGTAACAGACCTGAGCTTGGCCATTTGACCCTGACACTACTGTCTTCCATTAACAATGAATGTCTGTACATCACTGAATGTGTAACAGTCCTCAGCATTGGTTATTTAACCCCAGCACTGCTGGCTTCCATACACAGGGAATCACTAAGCATCACTGAATGTAATACAGACCTTAGCATTGGCCATTTAACTCCAGAACTGCTGGCTTTCATACACAATGAATCCCTATACCTATGAATCTCTTTATATCACTGATTGGAAACCAGATTTCAGCATTTGCCATTTAACCCCAGCACTGCTTGCTTCCATTGACACTGAATCTGTGTACATCACTGAATGTTTAATGGACCTCAGCACTGGCGATTTACCCCCCAGCCCTGGTAACTTTCATTGACTGTGAATCTCTATACATCACCAAATGTGCAACAGACATCAGCATTGGCCATTTAACCCAAGCACTGCTGGCTTCCATGAACAGTGAATCCATCACTGAATGTATGACAGACCTCAGCGTTGGCCATTTAATCTCAGCACTGCTAGCTTCCATATACAGGGAATCACTGTACACGGGAAAGTTTTTATTCATGATAAGTTGCTTTGCAAAGTTTGATGTATTTATGTATGTATTATGTGCATGTATGTAATTAAAAATGTTTGTTGTATTTTTAATACTGTAACTAACTTATGATGTATCAAGGGGTCTCATTTGAAACGAGATTGTCTCAGTACAGATGTAGCTATTCATTGCCTTTTCAGATAAATAAGAGCTTTTACTAATTACTACTACTACTACCGCTATACATCTCTAAATGTATAACAGACCTCAGCAATGGCCATTTAACCCCACCACTGGTGGCTTCCATACACAGGGAATCACTATACATCACTAAATGTATAACAGACCTCAGCATTGTCCATTTAACCCCAGCACTGCTGGCTTCAGTACACAGGGGATCGCTATACATCACTGAATGTATAACATACCTCAGTAATGGCCATTTAACTTAGCATTGCTGGCTTCCTTTGACAATGAATCTCTATACATCTCTGAATGTGTAACAGACCTCAGAACTGACAATTTAAACCTGGCACTGCTGGCTTCCAAAGAAAGGGAATCACTGTACATCACTAAATGTATAACAGACCTCTGCACTGGCCATTTAACCCCAGCACTGCTGGCTTCAATACATAGGGAATCGCTATACATCACTGAATGTATAACAGACCTCAGCACTGACAATTTAACCCTGGCACTGCTGGCTTCCAGACTCAGGGAATCACTATACATCACTAAATGTAGTTAACAAACCTCAGCATTGGCCATTTACCTCCAGCATTGCTGGCTTCCATTGACAATGAATTTGTATACATCACTAATGTATAAAACACCTCAGTATTGGCCATTTAACCCCCGCACAGCTGGCTTCCATAGAAAGGGAATCACTGTACATCACTAAGTGTATAACAGACCTCTGCACTGGCCATTTAACCCCAGCACTGCTGGCTTCAATACATAGGGAATCGCTATACATCACTGAATGTATAACAGACCTCAGCATTGGCCATTTAACTTAGCATTGCTGGCTTCCATTGAGACTGAATCTCTATACATCTCTGAATGTGTAACAGACCTCAGCATTGACAATTTAAACCTGGCACTGCTGGCTTCCAAAGAAAGGGAATCATTGTACATCACTCAATGTATAACAGACCTCTGCACTGGCCATTTAACCCCAGCACTGCTGGCTTCAATACATAGGGAATCGCTATACATCACTGAATGTATAACAGACCTCAGCATTGGCCATTTAACTTACCATTGCTGGCTTTCATTGACAATGAATCTCTATACATCTCTGAATGTGTAGCAGACCTCAGCACTGACAATTTATACCTGGCACTGCTGGCTTCCATACCCAGGGAATCACTATACATCACTAAATGTAGTTAACAAACCTCAGCATTGGCCATTTACCTCCAGCATTGCTGGCTTCCATTGACAATGAATTTCTATACATCACAGAATGTATAACACACCTCAGTATTGGCCATTTAACCCCAGCACAGCTGGCTTCCATAGAAAGGGAATCACTGTACATCACTAAATGTATAACATGCATCAGCATTGGCCATTTAACTCTAGCATTGCTGGCTTCCATTTACAAAGAATCTCTATACATCACTGAATGTGTAAGAGACCTCAGCACTGAATATTTAAACCTGGCACTGCTGGCTTCCATTGACAGTGAATCTCTATACATCTCTGAATATGTAACAGAGCTCAGCACTGACAATGTAAACCTGTCACTGCTGGCTTCCATAGACAGTGAATCTCTCTACATCACTAAATGTGTAACAGGCCTTAGGGTTGGCCATTTAACCCCAGCACTGCTTCCTTCAATACACAGGGAATCACTATACATCACTAAATGTGTGACAGACATCAGCATTGGCCATTTAACCCCAGCATTGCTAGGTTATATGGAAAAGGAATCTCTATACTTCACTTAATGTGTAACAGACCTCATCATTCACCATTTAGCCCTGGCACTGCTGGCTTCCATGCCCAGGGAATCAGTATACATCTCTAAATGTAGTTAACAAATCTAAGCATTGGCCATTTACCTCCAGCATTGCTGGCTTCCATTGACAATGAATTTCTATATATCACTGAATGTATAACACACCTCAGTATTGGCCATTTAACCCCAGCACAGCTAGTATCCATAACAAGGGAATCATTGTACACCGCTAAATATAAAACAGACATCAGCATTGGCCATTTAACTCTAGCGTTGCTGGCTTCCATTGACAATTAATCTCTATACATCACTGAATGTGTATGAGACCTCAGCACTGAATATTTAAACCTGGCACTGCTGGCTTACGTTGACAGTGAATCTCTTCACATCACTGAATGTGTAACAGACCTCAGCGTTGGCCATTTAACCCCAGCACCGCTGGCTTCTATACACAGGGAATGACTGTACATCACTAATTCTATAACAGACCTCAGCATTGGTTATTTAACTACAGCACTACTGGCTTCCATTGACAATGAATCTTTATACATCTCTGAATGTACAACACAGCTCAGCATTGGTCATTTAACCCTGGCACTGCTGGCTTTCTTTGATAGTGAATCTCTATACATCACTGAATATGTAACAGACCGCAGCCTGGCCATTTAACCCTGACACTGCTGTCTTCCATTAACAATGAATCTCTGTACACCACTGAATGTGTAACATTCCTCAACATTGGTCATTTAACCCCAGCACTGCTGGCTTCCATACACAGGGAATCACTATGCATCATTGAATGTAATACAGACCTCAGCATTGGCCATTTAACCCAAGCACTGCTGGCTTCTATCAACTGTGAATCCATATACATCAGTGAATGCATAACAGACCTCAGCATTGGCCATTTAACCCCAGAACTGCTGGCTTTCATACACAAGTAATCCCTATACCTATGAATCTCTATACATCACTGATTGGAAACCAGATTTCTGCATTTGCCGTTTAACCCCAGCACTGCTGCCTTCCATTGACGGTGAATCTCTGTACATCACTGAATGTTTAATGGACCTCAGCATTGGCCATTTAACTCCAGCCCTAGTAACTTCCATTGACAATGAATCTCTATACATCACTGAATGTACAACACACCTCGGCGCTGGCCATTTAACCCTGGCACTGCTGGCTTTCACTGACAGTGAATCTCTATACATCACTGAATATGTAACAGACCTCAGGTTGGCCATTTAACCCTGGCACTGCTGTCTTCCATTAACAATGAATCTCTGTACATCACTGAATGTGTAACAGACCTCAGCATTGGTTATTTAACCCCAGCACTGCTGGCTTCCATACAGAAGTAATCCCTATACTTATGCATTTCTATACATCACTGATTGGAAACCAGATTTCAGCAGTTGCCATTTAACCCCAGCACTGCTGGCTTCCATTGACAATGAATCTCTGTACATCACTGAATGTTTAATGGACCTCAGCATTGGCCATTTAACCCAAGCACTGCTGGCTTCCATGAACAGTGAATCCATCACTGAATGTATAACAGACCTCAGTGTTGGCCTTTTAACCCCAGCACTGCTGGCTTCCATATACAGGGAACCACTGTACACGAAAAAGTGTTTATTCATGATAAGTTGCTTTGCAAAGCTTGATGTATTTATGTATGTATTATGTGCATGTATGTAATTCAAAATGTTTGTTGTATTTTTAATACTGTAACTAACTTATGATATATCAAGGGTCTCATTTGAAATGAGATTGTGTCAGTACAGATGTAGCTATTGATTGCCTTTTCAGATAAATAAAAGATTTTACTAATTACTACTACTACTACCACTATACATCACTAAATGTATAACAGACCTCAGCATTGGCCATTTAACCCCAGCACTGCTGGCTTCAGTAGATAGGGAATCGCTATAGATCACTGAATACATAACACACCTCAGTACTGGCCATTTAATCCCAGCACAGCTGGCTTCCAAAGAAAGGGAATTACTGTACATCACTAAATGTATAACAGACCTCAGCATTGGCCATTTAACCCCAGCACTGCTGGCTTCAGTACACAGAGAATCGCTATACATCATTGAATGTATAACACACCTCAGTATTGACCATTTAATCCCAGCACAGCTGGCTTCCAAAGAAAGGGAATCACTGTACATCACTAAATGTATAACAGACCTCAGCACTGGCCATTTAACCACGGCACTGCTGACTTCAATACATAGGGAATCACTATACATCACTGAATGTATAACAGACCTCAGCATTGGCCATTTAACTTAGCATTGCTGGCTTCCATTGACACTGAATCTCTATACATCTCTGAATGTGTAACAGACCTCAGCACTGACAATTTAAACATGCCACTGCTGGCTTCCATACCCAGAGAGTCACTATACATCATTAAATGTAGTTAACAAACCTCGGCATTGGCCATTTACCTCCAGCATTGCTGGCTTCCATTGACAATGAATGTCTATACATCACTGAATGTATAACACACCTCAGTATTGGCCATTTAACCCCAGCACAGCTGGCTTCCATAAAAAGGGAATTATTGTACACCACTAAATATATAACAGCATCAGCATTTGCCATTTAACTCTAGCATTGCTGGCTTCCATTGACAATGAATCTCTATACATCACTGAATGTGTAAGAGACCTCAGCACTGAATATTTAAACCTGGCACTGCTGGCTTCCATTGACAGTGAATCTTTCTACATCACTGAATGCATAACAGACCTCAGCATTGACCATTTAACCCCAGCACTGCTTTCTTCTATACACAGGGAATCACTGCACATCACTAATTCTATAACAGACCTCAGCATTGGTTATTTAACTGCAGCACTACTGGCTTCCATTGACAATGAATCTCCATACATCACTTAATGTACAACACACCTCAGCATTGGCCATTTAACCCTGGCACTGCTGGTTTTCATTGACAGTGAATCTCTATACATCACTGAATATGTAACAGACCTCAGCTTGGCCATTTAATCCTGACACTACTGTCTTCCATTAACAATAAATCTCTGTACACCACTGAATGTGTAACAGACCTCAGCATTAGTTATTTAACTGCAGCACTGCTGGCTTCCATACACAGGGAATCACTATACATCACTGAATGTGTAACAGACTTCAGGATTGGCCATGTAACCCTGACACTGCTGTCTTTCATTAACAATGAATCTCTGTACACCACTGAATGTGTAACAGTCCTCAGCATTGGCCAGTTAACCCTGACACTGCTGGCTTCCATTGACTGTGAATCTCAATACATTACTGAATGTGTAACAGTCCTCAGCATTGGTCATTTAACCCCAGCACTGCTGGCTTCCATACACAGGGAATCACTATGCATCACTTTTGTTTATTTTATTCATTTATTTATTTATTTATTTATTTATCAAGTCCAGGATTACAAATACCTTTGAGACATGGCTCTTTTACAAAGGTTCCACATCAGAGAAATACAAATTATGGGGAACATCAAGACAGGCATTACAACAATGTGGACATTGCAAACAGAGTACAGATTAATACAGTTCAAGGGTAGCATTGTAACAAGGCAGCCAGCAGGATTTGTCAGAGAAAATAGACAACAGATAAGAAGTGCCAGAGTCATAGGGAGAGGGAAGAGGGTGGGGGGGGAAAGGAATGTAGGAAGGGTGGCAAGAGGGTGAAAAGTGCAGCCTTGGGTATACTAAGATGTGAGGGTTGAATCCAGTGAGGAGGGGAGGAGGGGGGGACAACTAGAGCAGAAAGGGAAGTGGAGAAACAAGGTTAAGTTGGGCAGTCACAGGAGCTGTTGGTAGTGAGATAGCCCCGGAGCCTAGTTTTAAACATACCAATAGTTGGGGCAGAGGAGATGGTTGGGCTGAGGCCATTGAACCAGAGCGGTGCTCGATAAGCAAAAGAGCGTTATCCCTGTGAAGTGTGACAGTGGGGGACTTTCAGTAGCTGTAGCGTGGATCTCCTAAGGCACCATTTGTTAATTCGGTGTTGTAACAAAGTTGAGACCCCAGAAGGTGCAAGGCCAAGGTAGATTTTTTTGACCATGGAGCAGGTGAGAAACTTTATGCGGTTTGATAGTTGGAGCCACCTGGTCTGAGTGTACAGGTCACATATGTGGGTGAGATGGTGAGCACCAGTGATGAGCTGACATGCTTTATTTAAGGCAGTTGAGAGGCATCTAAGGGTTGTGGTTGTGGCCGAGCCATAAATGATGAGACCATAGTCTATTACAGAGATCACAGAGCTCAGGACTGCAACCTTCAAAGCTTCTGGTGTGAGGTGTGGTCTGTGTTTGTAGAGGAGACCAAGCCACGTATTAGCAGCTCTAGCTACATTATCTACATGAAGTCCATAGGAGAGATTAGGGTCAAGCTGAATCCCTAAGTATTTGAAGGACACCACCTGATCTAGAGTGTTGCCCTGGGTGGTGGAGATAGCCAAGTGGTGTAGCTTGTGTTGGTTATGGGAGCTGCAGAAGAGCATAAATTTGGTTTTCTTGTCATTGAGGACCAGTTTATGATTAAGAAACCATGTCTCTACAGAACTGAAACCAAGTTGAAGGTTGTGTTGAAGAGTTGCAGGATCTTCGTGAGTGGAGAATACAACAGCATCATCGGCATATAGTATGATCTGCTCAGAGCAGTGGTAAGGGGAGGGAGTTTAAGAAAAGGCTAAAAAAGGAGGGGTCCCAGTATGGATCCCTGTGGGACACCCGAGCGAACAGGCAGGGTGTGAGAATGTCACTGAATGTAATACAGACCTCAGCATTGGCCATTTAACCCCAGAACTACTGGCTTTCATACACAAGTAATCCCCATACCTATGAATCTCTATACATCACTGATTGGAAACCAGATTTCAGCATTTGCCATTTAGCCCTAGCACTGACAGTGAATCTCTGTACACCACTGAATGTTTAATGGACCTCAGCATTGGCCATTTAACCCAAGCACTGCTGGCTTCCATCAACAGTGAATCCATATACATCACTGAATGTATAACAGACCTCAGCGTTGGCCATTTAACCCAAGCACTGCTGGCTTCCATACACAGGGAATCACTGTACACTAGAAAGTGTTTATTTATGATAAGTTGTTTTGCAAAGCTTGATGTATTTATGTATGTATTGTGTGCATGTATATAATTCAAAATGTTTGTTGTATTTTTATGTTTGCTTGCACGCATGTGCAAGAAACATAGTGCCATCATCCGAGTTTTAGGAGGTGTGGCAGCCCTCTTCCAATTCAGGCAGTGTGTTGCAGGCGCGGCCACAGTTCTCCAGTGCCTGCTCGAGCTGTCTATGACAGCAGACAAAATGCAGTGACGTACAGTTGAAAGGGGGAGCTACGCTTCAGTGAGCAGCGATAAGATATCACCTGCTCATGCGCGCTCCCCCTACTCACACACACACACACGCACACGCACACATACTGCGTGCTCGCCCCCCTCCCCACACACCGTGTAGTCGACGGGGGGGTGCCCAATACCCCATCGGCTGTGCTGCACCCCCCAAAACAGAGTTCTATATGCCACGCTGGGAGCCCACCCCAGTGTGGCAACACATGCTATCGCTGACGGGGGTGCTCAATCCCCTGTTGGCTCCACACCCCCCTCACCAGCCATCCTTGTGCCACGCTGGGAGCCCACCCCAGCGTGGCAAGCGTCCTGCGTCGTCGTCATTTAAAAAAAAAACACACCTGAAACTCAAAAACAGTCCCTCGGTGTTTCTGCCCCATCCACGCCCACCCACTGCGCACCCTGCCTCCCCACACCCCCCCATACTTACCTCCAGACTCTGGCGCAACGATCTTCGGTGGACTGGGAACACGTCTGCACTCTTCAAAGTCGACCTTGAACTGAGGAAATGCCGGTAAGCTGTATAATGGGATAGATAGGGTTTTCAACTTTGCTGCATATCTCAGGCATTTTTGAATTTTGCACAAATTTTCAACATGAGGTTTTGGGACCCTTCTCATGAATGATCTCACTGTCATGGTGTTATTCATCCCGAAGGGTGATTTCGCAGTCACTGCATGAAATCACCTTTGGGACCAAGTAATGAAACGACACTGCCACTGTTCATAAGGTGGGCTCTCAAAAGCCTATGTTGAAAGTGTGGTGGCTCTTAAAATGACTGTTTTCTAGCTGGCGTTAGCGGTTCCTACATCACGTCGTAAGTTTGCGAGTTTTCCATATTTTCACTCCAGATTTTCAACACTGCTATTTTACCACACCTCCTTATGAGCAGTACAGCTGTCATTTTTCACATCTTGCCCAAAACGTGTTTCTGCCCATGTAGCGCACAATGGCGCAGTCAGTGTGCGAAATCAATGTATGGGACACATTAAGAAAATCACAGTGACACTGTTCATGAGCAGAGGTCTTAAAATGGCTATGTTGAAAATTTGTTGAAAAAAATTCCTAAAAATGACTGTTTTACGATCGCGCATTGCGCAGTTCCTATGCACGTTTGTAAGTTTGCAAATTTTCCATATTTTCACTCCAGATTTTCAACACTGCTATTTTACCACACCTCTTATGAGCAGTGCAGCTGTCATTTTCACATCTTGCCCAAAACATGTTTCTGCCTCATGTAGCTTATTGAACATGAGTCGTGTGCTAAATCAATGTATGGGACACATTAAGAAAATCACAGTGACACTGTTCATGAGCAGAGGTCTTAAAATGGCTATATTGAAAATTTGTTGAAAAAAATTCCTAAACATGACTGTTTTACTAGCGCGCATTGCGCAGTTCCTATGCACGTTTGTAAGTTTGCAAATTTTCCATATTTTCACTCCAGATTTTCAACATTGTCATTTTATTACACTTCCTTATGAGCAGTGCAGATGTCATTTTTCACATCTTGCCCAAAACGTGTTTCTGCCCATGTAGCGCACAATGGCGCAGTCGGTGTGCGAAATCAATGTATGGGACACATTAAGAAAATCACAGTGACACTGTTCATGAGCAGAGGTCTTAAAATGGCTATGTTGAAAATTTGGTGAAAAAATTCCTAAAAATGACTGTTTTACGAGAGCGCATTGCGCAGTTCCTACGCACGTTTGTAAGTTTGCAAATTTTCAATATTTTCACTCCAGATTTTCAACATTGCCATTTTAATACACTTCCTTATGAACAGTACAGTTGCCATTTTTCCCATGTCACCGAAATGTGTTTCCGCACATGTAGCGCACAATGGTGCAGTCGGTGTGCGAAAGCAATGTTTGGGACAGATTAAGAAAATCACAGTTACGCTGTTCATGAGCAGAGGTCTTAAAATGGCTATGTTGAAAATTTGGTGACAAAAGTCCATAAAATGACTGTGTTACGAGTGAGCATTGCGCAGTTTCCACACACCATCGTAAGTTCATGACTTTATAATATTTTCAGTCCAGATTTTCACCAGTGGCATTTTTCCACACTTCCTTATGAACAGTACAGCTGTCATTTTTCGCAACATGGCCGAAATGTGTTTTCACACTTTCAGCGCAGAGATGCGTGGTCGCTGTGGGAAATCATTGTTTGGGACAGATAAAGAAAATCACAGTGACACTGTTCATGATCAGAGGTCCCAAAATGCCTGTGTTGACAATCTGCTGTAAAAAATTCCCAAACTAATTATATTACGGGTGTGCGTTGCACTGTTTCTATGCACGCTCGTGACGTCACCATTTTTTAAAATATTTTTAATTGTAGATTTGCAACATTGCCATTTTTTACACCTCCCCATGAACAGAATAGCTGTCATCTTTCACATCCTGTTCGGAATGTGTTTTTGCACCTGTGGTGCTAAACGCCGTAGTCGCTGTGCATAAGCAGCTTTCGGCTAACAAACTGATATTGCCACTGTTCTTGAGGTGGGGGGTCAGAAAAAAACCATATTCAAAATTTGGAGTGAAAATACCAATGAATACCTGAGGTGTTAGGGTTTCCAACCATAACACCCCACCCTGTAGAGAATGACAGGCATCAGGGGTGTGACTTGGGATTCTTGCCTGTAATGCTCATACCATTCCACACCTGCAGCCAGTGAGAGGCATCGAGTATGCCTTGAACACATTTAAATTTCACCCCATTCTCCTATACCGCACCCGTCTCATTGTATTTCCTGATGGAATGGGGTGCGCATAAGGGCCAAAGACCCCAAGGCACACCGTGACACTTGTCACTACTACTACTACCACTATACATCACTAAATGTATAACTGACCTCAGCACTGGTAATGTAACCTCAGCACTGCTGGCTTCCATACACAGGGAATTACTACACATTACTGAATGTATAACAGACCTTAGCATTGACCATTTAACCATGGCACTGCTGACTTCCATTGACAGTGAATCTCTATACATCACTGAATGTGTAACATACCTCAGCATCGGTCATTTAACCCTAGCACTGCTGGCTTCCATACACAGGGAATCACTATGCATTACTGAATGTATAACAGCACTCAGCATTGGTCATTTAACTCCAGCACTGCTAGTTTTCATAGACAAGGAATCCCTATACATATGAATCTCTATACATCTCTGAATGTAAACTAGATTTCAGCATTGGCCATTTAACCCTGGCACTGCTGGCTTCCATTGACAATGAATCTCTGTACATCACTGAATGTTTAACGGCCCTCAGCATTGGCCATATAACCCAAGCACTGCTAACTTCCACCGATAGTGAATCTCTATATATCAGCGAATGTACAACAGACATCAGCATTGGCCATTTAACCCCAGCACTGCTGGCTTCCATCAACAGTGAATCTCTACACATCACTGAATATGTAACAGACCTCAGCACTGGCCATTTAACCCTGACACTGCTGGCTTCCATCGACAGTGAATCTCTGGACAACAGAGCCAGCCAGGATGCAACACAATTCTCTGCAGTAAATGGCTTGTCACAAAATACTGCACTGCATGCGTCAATACCCAAGGAATCCGTATGCATTATTGTAATGCATATATAATATACTCTAGCATTTGTCATTTTCCCCTGGTGCTGCTGGTTTCCACTGACACTGAATATCTGTACATCACTGAATGTGTAACAGACCTCAGTACTGGCCACTTAACCCCAGCACTGCTGGCTTCCATGCACAGGGAATGACTATAGATCACTGAATGTATAACAGAGTTTGTCATTGACCATTTAACTCCAGCACTGCTGACTGCCATTGTCAATGAATCTCTCTACATCACTGAATGTGTAACACTGCTGGCTTCCATACACAGGGAATCACTATACATCGCTGAATGTGTAACAGACCTCAGCATTGGCCATTTAACTCCAGCACTGCTGGCTTCCATTGACAATGAATCTCTATACATATGAATTTCTGTACATCACTGAATGTATACCAGATCTCAGCATTGGCCATTTAACCCTGGCACTGCTGACTTCCATTGAATCTTTATTCCTCACTGAATGTGTAACAGACCTCAGCATTGGCCATTTAACCCTGGTACTGCTGACTTCCATTGAATCTTTGTACATCGCTGAATGTGTAACAAATCTCAGCATTGGTCATTTAACTCCAGCAATGCTGGATACCATACACAGGGAATCACTGTACATCACTGAATGTATGAGACCTCAGAATTCGCCATTTAACGTCAGCACTGCTAGCATCCATTGACAGGGAATCTCTACACATCACTGAATGTATAACAGATCTCAGCACTGGCCATTCAACCCTGGCACTACTGGCTTCCATCAACAGTGAATCTCTATAGATTACTGATTGTATAACAGACCTCAGCAATGGCCATTTAACCCAAGCACTGCTGGCTTCTATCAACAGTGAATCTCTTCACATCACTGAATATGTAACAAACCACAGCACTGGCCATTTAACTCTGACACTGCTGGCTTCCATCGACAGTGACTCTCTGTACAGCAGAGCCAGCCAGGATGGAACGCAATATGCTGCAGTAAATGCATTGTCACAAAATACTGCACTGCTTGCTTCAATACACAGGGAATTTCTATGCATTATTGTAATGCATGTATAACAGACTAGCATTCACCATTTTCCCTTGGCACTAGTGGTTTCTATTGACACTGAATCTCTGTACATCACTGAATGTGTGACAGTCCCCAGCATTGGTCATTTAACCCCAGCACTGCTGGCTTCCAAACACAGGGAATCAATATGCATCACTGAAGGTATAACAGATTTCGTCATTGACCATTTAACTCCAGCACTGCTGGCTTCCATTGTCAACGAACCTCTATACATCACTGAATGTGCAACAGACCTCAGCATTGGCATTTAACCCCTAGTACTGCTGGCTTTCATTGACAGTGAATCTCTATACATCACGGAATGTATAACGGACCTCAGTATTGGTCATCTAATCCTAGCACTGGTGGCTTCCATATACAGGGAAACAGTATACATAACTAAAGGTATAACAGACCTCAGCTTTGGCTATTTAACTGTAGCACTGCTGGTTTCCATTGACAAAGAATCTCTATACATCACTGAATGTGTAAAACACCTCAGCATTGGCCATTTAACCCCAGCACTGCTGGCTTACTTTGAGCAGGAATCTCGATACATCACTGAATGTGTAACAGACCTCAACTTGGCCATTTAACCCCAGCACAGCTGGTTTCCATACACAGGGTATCGGTATACATCACCAAATATATAACAGACCTCAGCATTGTCATTTAATCCCAGCACTGCTGACTTCCATGTACAGGGAATCACTATACATCAGTAAATGTATAACAGACCTCATCAATGGCCATTTAACCCCAGCACTACTGGCTTCCATACACAGGGAATCACTATATATCGCTGAATGTGTAACAGACCTCAGCATTGGCCATTTAACTCCTGCACTGCTGGCTTCCATTGACAATGAATCTCTATACATACGAATTTCTGTACATCACTGAATGTATACCAGATCGCAGCATTAGCCATTTAACCCTGGCACTGCTGACTTCCACTGAATCTTAATTCCTCACTGAATGTGTAACAGACCCCAGCATTGGCCATTTAACCCTGGTACTGCTGACTTCCATTGAATCTTTGTACTTCACTGAATGTGTAACAAATCTCAGCATTGGTCATTTAACTCCAGCAATGCTGGCTACCATACAGAGGGAATCACTATACATCACTGAGTGTATAAGAGATCTCAGAATTTGCCATTTAACATCAGCACTGCTAGCTTCCATTCACAGGGAATCTCTATACATCACTGAATGTATAACAGACCTCAGCACTGGCCATTTAACCCCAGCACTACTGGCTTCCATCAACAGTGAATCTCTATAGATTACTGAATGTATAACAGACCTCAGCATTGGCCATTTAACCCAAGCACTTCTGGCTTCTATCAACAGTGAATCTCTACTCATCACTGAATATGTTACAGACCTCAGCACTGGCCATTTAACTCTGACACTGCTGGCTTCCATTGACAGTGACTCTCTGCACCATAGAGCCAGCCAGGATGCAACGCAATACCGTGCAGTAAATGCACTGTCACAAAATACTGCACTGCTTGTTTCAATACACAGGGAATTTCTATGCATTATTGTAATGCATGTATAACAGACTAGTATTCACCATTTTCCCTTGGCACTAGTGGTTTCTATTGACACTGAATCTCTGTACATCACTGAATGTGTGACAGTCCCCAGCATTGGCCATTTAATCCCAGCACTGCTGGCTTCCATTGAACAGGAATTTCCATACATCACTGAATGTGTAACAGACCTCAGCATTGGCATTTAACCCCTAGTACTGCTGGCTTTCATTGACAGTGAATCTCCATACATCACGGAATGTATAACGGACCTCAGCATTGACCATTTGACCCTTGTCCTGCTGGCGTCCATTGACAGTGAAGCTGTATACATCACTGAATGTTTAACAGACCTCAGTATTGGTCATCTAACCCTAGCACTGGTGGCTTCCATACACAGGAAAACAGTATACATCACTAAATGTATAACAGACCTCAGCATTGGCTATTTAACTGTAGCACTGCTGTTTTCCATTGACAAAGAATCTCTGTACATCACTGAGTGTAGAAGACATCTCAGCATTGGCCATTTAATCCTGGCACTGCTGGTTTCCATACACAGAAAATCAGTATACATCAGTAAATGTATAACAGACCTCAGCATTGGCCATTTAACCCCAGCACTACTGGCTTTCATACACAGGGAATCACTATACATCCCTGAATGGGTAACAGACCTCAGCATTGGCCATTTAACTCCAGCACTGCTAGCTTCCATTGACAATGAATCTCTATACATATGAAATTCTGTACATCCATGAATGTATACCAGATTTCAGCATTAGCCATTTAACCCTGGCACTGCTGGCTTCCATTAACAATGAATCTCTGTACATCACTGAATGTGTAACAGACTTCAGCACTGGTCAGTTAACCCTGGCACTGCTGGCTTCCTTTGACTGTGAATTCTAGATATCACTGAATGTGTAACAGACCTCGGCATTGGTCATTTAACCCCAGCACTGGTGGCTTCCATAAAAACGGAATCACTATGCATTACTGAATGTATAACAGACATCAGCATTGGCCATTTAACCCCAGCGCTGCTGACTTTCATACACAAGGATTCCCAATACATAAGAAATTATATACATCACTGAATGGAAACCAGATTTCAGCATTGGCCATTTAACCCCAGCACTGCTAACTTCCACCGACAGTGAATCTCTATACATCACCAAATGTACAACAGACATCAGCATTGGCCATTTAACTCCAGCACTACTGGCTTCCATCAACAGTGAATATATACACATCACAGAATATGTAACAGACCTCAGCACTGGCCTTTTAACCCCGACACTGCTGGCTTCTATCGAAAGTGAATCTCTGGACAACAGAGCCAGCCAGGACGCAACACAAAACTCTGCAGTAAATGACTTGTCACAAAATATTGCACTGCATGCTTCAATTCCCAGGGAATCTACATGCATTATTGTAATACATATATAACATACTCTAGCATTTGTCATTTTCCCCTGGTACTGCTGGTTTCCATTGACACTGAATATCTGTACATCACTGAACGTGTAACCGACCGCAGTACTGGTCACTTAACCCCAGCACTGCTGGCTTCCATACTCAAGGAATGACTATACATCACTGAATGTATAACAGAGTTTGTCATTGACCATTTAACTCCAGCACTGCTGACTGCCATTGTCAATGAATCTCTCTACATCACTGAATGTGTAACAGACCTCAGCACTGGCCATTTAACCCCAGCACTGCTGGTTTCCATACACAGGGAATCGGAACACATCACTAAATATATAACAGACTTCAGCATTGTCATTTAACCCTAGCACTGCTGGCTTCCATACACAGGGAATCACTATACATCGCTGAATGTGTAACAGACCTCAGCATTGGCCATTTAACTCCAGCACTGCTGGCTTCCATTGACAATGAATCTCTATACATATGAATTTCTGTATATCACTGAATGTATACCAGATCTCAGCATTAGCCATTTAATCCTGGCACTGATGACTTCCATTGAATCTTTGTACATCACTGAATGCGTAACACATATCAGCATTGGTCATTTAACCCCAGCAATGCTGGCTACCATAGACAGGGAATCACTATAAATCACTGAATGTATAAGAGACCTCAGATTTCGTCATTTAACGTCAGCACTGCTAGCTTCCATTCACAGGAAATCTCTACACATCACTGAATGTATAACAGACCTCAGCACTGGCCATTTATCCCAGGCACTACTGGCTTCCATCAACAGTGAATCTCTATAGATTACTGAATGTATAACAGACCTCAGCATTGGCCATTTAACCCAAGCACTGCTGGCTTCTATCAACAGTGAATCTCTACTCATCACTGAATATGTAACAGACCTCAGCACTGGCCATTTATCTCTGACACTGCTGGCTTCTATCGACCGTGACTCTCTGTACCATAGAGCCAGCCAGGATGTAACGCAATACCCTGCAGTAAATGCATTGTCACAAAATACTGCACTGCTTGCTTCAATACCCAGAGAATTTCTATGCATTATTGTAATGCATGTATAACAGACTCTAGCATTCACCATTTTCCCCTGGCACTACTGGTTTGTATTGACACTGAATCTCTGTACATCACTGAATGTGTGACAGTCCCCAGCATTGGCCATTTAACCCCAGCACTGCTGTCTTCCAAACACAGGGAATCAATATGCATCACTGAAGGTATAACAGATTTCGTCATTGACCATTTAACTCCAGCACGGCTGGCTTCCATTGTCAATGAATCTCTATACATCACTGAATGTGTAACAGACCTCAGCATTGGCCATTTAACCCCAGCATGGCTGGCTTCCATTGAACAGGAATCTCGATACATCACTGATTATGTAGCAGACCTCAGTCTGGCCATTTAACCCCAGCACTGCTGGCTTCCATTGTCAATGGGGTGTGTTGTGAGATGGTTGTCTGGGGTGGTTGATGCTGGCTGGGCTCAGGGTGGGTGACGTCGGTTTGGATCTGCTGGAGAGCGGGTGCGAACTACCGGTATCTCCTTGACCTACTGGTGCGGTCTACTGGTGTATGGACACCGCTCTGGGGTCATTGCTTTGGTCCCAGCCTGAGTCAGTAATTCCACTCTGGGGCAGATACTCTCCTCACACAATTATTTTGGTGCCCATGCTCCTTGATTTGAACTGTTTAAGTTTTATTCTGCTCACAAGGCAGTCTGACTCTGATTATCCGGGTGTGAGAGAGCCTGGAGTTCTTAGACTTGCAAATACTGGACGTTTTAGCTTTTTATATTTGATCCTGAATAATGCCCTATCTCTCCTAGCAGCAGGAGTCTATGGAGATAAAAAGACCTTGAGTGAGGGGTTTAAAAGACTTGAACCGTGTGCACTCACTCTCACATTTTAGTGAGAGTTTTTGATGAGTTTAAATTTATATTCTCCAGTTTTAGTTCAAAGACCCCATTATCCACCTCTTTATGTTAACCCTTATGATGCTATTCGAGCTAAACTTTGATGCTGGTTCAATAGTCAAATTTTAATATATATTTTATTAATCTGTTTATTTATTATTATTATAGGTTTTGTTTGTTTTAGTATATGATTATCTTTTGTTTGAGCGTAGGTTGGTTTTCAAGTTGTGATATTTCATTTGATACTAATTGTTTAAGATGTGTTGGATGGGTCCTACGACGGTCAGGCGCTACTCTCCCGCTCTGCTCCGGAGCCTTCGTCCTTTTCACTGTCCCCACTTGTCTGCTGATGTCTTTAATAGGTGTCGTGCAGCGGGGATAGTGAGAAGGCACTTGAGGGATGGTTGGACTGGACAGAGTGGGAGATTGGAAAGGAGCGGGCAGATGGGGTAGTTGGGACGAGGAGACGCCCTGGGGCGAAATGGGATCAGGAGGGTCCTCCATGCCTGATTCCCATGCCAAGGGCTCCACAGATTGTGGGCAGATACTGTGCTCCTTCTTTGAAAAACCCATCTAACCTGGCGTTATGTAATGCCAGGTTCATATAAGGAACAAGACTGCAATTATTGCAGATCTTGTTGCAACATCTGACCTGGCATGTAACACCGAGACCTGGCTGGATGAGAATGCGGGTCCTATATTAGACTCTGCTGCTCCGGCTGGGTTCTCGGTGATACACCACCCAAGATTGGATCGTAGGGGCGGGGGAGTAGCCATCTTTTTTAGAACAGATCTGAATCTTGTGGATGTGCCAGTGGGTAACACTAGATCCTTTGAGTGTATCCTGGCAGCAGGTGCAGGGTTCAGGATTCTCCTCATCTACTGTCCACCCGGTGATGGTGGAGAATTCCTGAAGGAGTTCACGGACTTAGTACATCGACATGGCATGGGGTCGCCCAGATGGTTAATACTGGGTGACTTCAATGCCTGGAGTCGATGATTGAACTCTCACTGGTGGAACTTCCTCCAACTTATGACTATGTTGGGCCTGTCACAGGTAGTTTCCTCTGCTACCCATATAGGGGTCACTCATTGGATCTGGTGTTCCTACTGGATTTGGAGGTTACGCATCTGGGGTGGAACCGAATGTGTGGACGGACCATCACACCATAAGATTCAGCTTTGGGGCACCCCTAATAGGCCTGCCTTCGGAGATGGTCCAGTATCGCCGCTAAGGGAGTTACTCCAGAAGGTCTATTAGTGGTACTGGACCTACTCGAGTATTTCAATGCGAGCATGGGTCCAGGGACCTTCGTTCTTGCCTATAATAAGGTGGTAGTGAGGCCATGGACCTAGTTCCTCCTGTCGTGTTGCCCACTCACTCAGCCAAGGACTCCATGGTTTGGAGAGTCCTTGAAGGAACTGAGGAGAGGGGCTAAGGCTAGAGAGGGCTCGGAAGTCCGGCCTGGATGCTGACAGACTTAGGTTGATGGATCATTATGGTATCTATCAATCAGCAATCACCCGTAAGAAGGCAGAATTCCTGTCCAGGGAGATTGCTGCGGCGCAGAACCGACCAGCTCAACTCTTTCGGACTGTCAACAGAATATGCAATCCACTCTGTCTACAGTCTGGAAGAGATTTTTCACAAATAAAGTGTGATGAGCTTGCTCGGTTCTTCACTGATAAGATTGCCAGCATTAGGTCTGATATTAGCCAGGCTCACTCTTTAAGGGTTTGCGGTGATCGGCGAGGGGAAACAAACACCTGTGTCACCTGGTCTGACTTTGGTAAGCCGGAATTCATGGATATTGTGAGGATTGTCCAGACTTTACGCCCAACCAGCTGTAGTTTGGATCCGGGCCCTACGCCACTGTTATTAGGCTGCATAGATACTATTTGCCCGATCCTTGCTGAAATTGTCTGGAAATCTTTGGAGCAGGGGGTCTTTCCTGATCCCCTAAAGGAGGCAGTCGTTCGACCACTCCTGAAAAAACCTTCACTGAATCCGGACTGTCTAGCTAACTACAGACCTGTCTCTAACCTGCCCTTTGTGGGTAAGGTTATTGAAAAGGTGGTTGCGCTACAACTGGATGACCATCTTACAAACCACAATATCTATGATACTCTTCAATCAGGATTTAGGAAAAGACATAGCACTGAGACTGCCCTTGTCCGGTTTTAAATGATCTCTATTTGCGTGAGATCGAAAGGCTGCGTACTATCTTAGTCCTTCTTGATCTCTCTGCAGCATTTGATACTGTGGACCATGGTGTGCTTTTAGAACACCTGCGGCTTTATTGCGGACTGTCTGGTACAGTTCTGCATTGGTTTCGATCTTTTCTCACGGGACGGAGATAGAGGGTTGTCACCGGAATTTATTCCTCTGATGCCATCTTCCTGTCCTGTGGGGTACCGCAGGGTTCCATTTTGGCACCCATGTTGTTTGCTATCTATATGCTGCCATTAGGAGACATTATTAGGCGATACAGCTTGGGTTTTCACTGCTATGCAGATGATACCCAGCTGTATTTGTCCTTTAATCCCGGACAGGAAGATGCAGTCTCTATACTTAAAAGCTGTCTGTCCGAGATTAAGGATTGGATGAGTGCCAGCTGGCTGAGGTTAAACCCGGATAAGACTGAGGTGTTGGCGGTGGACCCAGAGTCGCCTTGAGGCAGGTTGTGGGCTGGGCTTCTTCCGGGCATATGGCTCGATGGTGCCCAGCTCTCAACCTCAGACTGGGTGCGTAACCTGGGCGTTATTATTGACGATGGTTTGACCCTAAAATTGCAGGTGTCATCCGTTGTCAAATCCTCTTTTTACCATCTTAGGAATATTGCCCGGGTGAAACACCTAGTTCCTCCGGATGACCTTCCTACATTGGTCCATGCCTTTGTGACCTCTCGCCTTGATTACTGCAATGCCCTGTACCTAGGGCTACCAGGGGTTGATATCCGCCGCTTGCAGCTGGTGCAGAATGCAGCAGCCAGGCATTTGACTGGGACATCCAGAAACAGTCACATTATGCCTGTACTGCGCGGACTGCACTGGCTGCCAATTCAGTGGCGGATCACCTTCAAGGTCAGGTTACTGGCCTATAAAGCCCTACATGAAAATGGACCGCAGTACCTACAAGATCTCCTTACTCCCTACTGTCCCTCTCGTTCACTCCGATCCGCTGAAGAGGGATTGCTAGAGATTCCCAGGGTTCGCTTAAAAACATCTGGGGCACGTGCATTTTCCTACGCGGCTCCCACCCTGTGGAATTCTCTACCTCGTCGGATACGAAGCTGCCTGACCGTCGAGAGTTTTAAGTCTGAGTTAAAAACATATCTATTTTTGAAGGCGTATGGAGAATGATTCCTACTGTGATTTTTTATTGTGATTTTATTGTTATTATTATTGTTATTATTATATTCTGTAATTAAATGTCTGTTCATCTGTACAGCGCTTTGGTTTTTGAAAAGCGCTTAAAAATAAATTTTACTTACTTACTACTTACTTACTTACAAAGAATCTCTGTACATCACTGAATGTGTAAGAGACCTCAGCATTGGCATTTAACCCCTAGTACTGCTGGCTTTCATTGGCAGTGAATCTGTATACATCACTGAATGTTTAACAGACCTCTGTATTGGTCATCTAACCCTAGCACTGGTGGCTTCCATACACAGGGAAACAGTATACATCACTAAATGTATAGCAGGCCTCAGCATTGGCTATTTAACTGCAGCACTGCTGGTTTCCATTGACAAAGAATCTATATACGTCACTGAATGTACAAGATATCTCAGCATTGGCAATTTAATCCCGGTACTGCTGATTTCAATTGACAATTTACCTCTATACATCACTGAATGTGTAACAGACCTCAGCACTGACCATTTATACAGCACTGCTGGCTTCCATTGACAGTGAATCTCTGTACATCACTTAATGTGTAACAGACCTCAGCAGTGGCCAGTTAACCCTGGCACTGCTGGCTTCCATTGACTGTGAATCTCCAGATATCACTGAACGTGTAACAGACCTCAGCATTGGTCATTTAACTCCAACACTGTTGGCTTCCATAAAAAGGGAATCACTATGCATTACTGAACGTATAGCAGACCTCAACATCGGCCATTTAACCCCAGCACTGCTGACTTTCATACACAAGGATTCCCAATACATAAGAAATTATATACATCACTGAATGGAAACCAGATTTCAGCACTGGCCATTTAACCCCAGCACTGCTAACTTCCACCGACAGTGAATCTCTATACATCACCGAATGTACAACAGATATCAGCATTGGCCATTTAACCCCAGCACTACTGGCTTCCATCAACAGTGAATATCTACACATCACTGAATATGTTACAGACATCAGCACTGGCCTTTTAACCCCGACACTGCTGGCTTCTATCGAAAGTGAATCTCTGGACAACAGAGCCAGCCAGGATGCAACACAATACTCTGCAGTAAATGACTTTTCACAAAATACTGCACTGCATGCTTCAATTCCCAGGGAATCTACATGCATTATTGTAATGCATATATAACATACTCTAGCATTTGCCATTTTCCCCTGGTATTGCTGGTTTCCATTGACATTGAATATCTGTACATCACTGAATGTGTAACAGACCTCAGCATTGTCATTTCACCCCAGCACTGCTGACTTCCATGCACAGGGAATCACTTTACATCACTAAAAATATAACAGACCTCAGGACTGGTTATTTAACCGCAGCACTGCTGGTTTCCATACACAGGGAATTGGTATACATCACTAAATGTATAACAGACCTCAGCATTGTTATTTAACCCCACCACTGCTGACTTCCATGCACAGGGGATCTCTATACATCAGTAAATGTATAACAGACCTCAGGATTGGTTATTTAACCCCAGCACTACTGGCTTCCATAGACTGGGAATCACTGTAGATCAGTAAATAAATAACAGACCTCAGCATTATCATTTAACCCCAGCACTGCTGACTTCCATGCTCAGGGAATCACTATACATCAGTAAATGTATAACAGACCTCAGCATTGCCCATTTAACCCCAGCACTACTGGCTTCCATACACAGGGAATCACTATACATCGCTGAATGTGTAAGAGACCTCAGCATTGGCCATTTAACTCCAGCACTGCTGGCTTCCATTGACAATGAATCTCTATACTTATTAATTTCTGTACATCACTGAATGTATAGCAGATCTCAGCATTAGCCATTTAACCCTGGCACTGCTGACTTCCATTGAATCTTTGTACATCACTGAATGTGTAACAAATCTCAGCATTGGTCATTTAACCCCAGCAATGCTGGCTACCATACACAGGGAATCACTATACATCTCTGAATGTATAATAGACCTCAGAATTCGCCATTTAATGTCAGCACTGCTAGCTTCCATTAACAGGGAATCTCTATACAACACTGAATGTGTAACAAACCTCAGCAATGGCCATGTAACCCTAGCACTGCTGGTTTCCATTAACAATGAACCTCTGTACATCACTGAATGTGTAACAGACCTCAGCACTAGTCAGTTAACCCTGGCACTGCTGGCTTCCATTGACGGTGAATGTCTAGATATCTCTGAATGTGTAACAGACCTCTGCATTGGTCATTTAACTCCAACACTGGTGGCTTCCATAAAAAGGGAATCACTATGCATTACTGAATGTATAACAGACCTCAACATTGGCCATTTAACCCCAGCACTGCTGACTTTCATACACAAGGATTCCCAATACATAAGAAATTCTATACATCACTCAATGGAAACCAGATTTCAGCATTGGCCATTTAACCCCAGCACTGCTGACTTTCATACACAAGGATTCCCAATACATAAGAAATTCTATGCATCACTGAATGGAAACCAGATTTCAGCATTGGCCATTTAACCCCAGCACTGCTAACTTCCACCGACAGTGAATCTCTATACATCACCGAATGTACAACAGACATCAGCATTGGCCATTTAAGCCCAGCACTACTGGCTTCCATCAACAGTGAATCTCTGGACAACAGAGCCAGCCAGGATGCAACACAATACGCTGCAGTAAATGACTTGTCACAAAATACTGCACTGCACACTTCAATTCCCAGGGACTCTATATGCATTATTGTAATGCACATATAACATACTCTGACATTTGTCATTTTCCCCTGGTACTGCTGGTTTCCATTGACACTGAATATCTGTACATCACTGAATGTGTAACAGACCTCAGTACTGGTCACTTAACCCCCGCATGTTGGCTTCCATACTCAGGGAATGACTATACATCCCTGAATTTATAACAGAGTTTGTCATTGACCATTTAACTCCAGCACTGCTGACTTCCTTTGTCAATGAATCTCTCTACATCACTGAATGTGTACACTGCTGGCTTCCATTGAACAGGAATCTTGATACATCACTGAATGTGTAACAGACCTCAGCTAGGCTATTTAACCCCAGTACTGCTGGTTTCCATACACAGGGAATCGGAATACATCAAATGATTATATAACAGACCTCAGCATTGTCATTTAACCCCTGCACTGCTGACCTCCATGCACAGGGAATCACTATACATCAGTAAATGTATAACAGACCTCAGCATTGGTCATTTAACCCCAGCACTACTGGCTTCCATACACAGGGAATCACTATACATCGCTGAATGTGTAACAGACCTCAGCATTGGCCATTTAACTCCAGCACTGCTGACTTCCATTGACAATGAATCTCTATACATATGAATCTCTGTACATCACTAAATGTATGCCATATCTCAGCATTAGCCATTTAACCTTTGCACTGTTGACTTCCATTGAATCTTTATACATCGCTGAATGTGTAACAGACCTCAGCATTGGTCATTTAACCATGGCACTGCTGACATCTATTGAATCTTTACACATCACTGAATGTGTAACAGACCTCAGCATAGGCCTTTTAACCCTGGCACTGCTGACATCCATTGAATCTTTATGTATCACTGAATGTGTAACAGACCTCAGCATTGGCCCTTTAACTCTGCCACTGCTGACTTCCATTGAATCTTTATATGTCACTGAATGTGTAACAGACCTCAGCATTGGCCCTTTAACCCTGGCACTGCTGACTTCCACTGAATCTTTATACATCACTGAATGTGTTACAGATCTCAGCATTGGTCATTTAACCCCAGCAATGGTTTATTCCATACACAGAGAATCACTATACATCACTGAATGTATAACAGACCTCAGAATTGGCCATTTAACCTCAGCACTGCTATCATCCATTCTCAGGGAATCTCTACACATCACTGAATGTACAACATATCTCAGCACTGGCGATTTTACCCTGGTACTACCTGCTTCCATTAACAGTGAATCTCTATACATTACTGAATGTCTAACAGACCACAGCATTTGCCATTTAACCCCAGCACTGCTGGCTTCCATCAGCAGTGAATCTCTTCACATCACTGAATATGTAACAGACCTCAGCACTGGCCATTTAACCCTGACACTGCTGGCTTCCATCGACAGTGACATTCTGTTCAGCAGAGACAGCCAGGATGCAATGCAGTACTGTGCAGTAAATACTTGTCACGAAATACTGCACTACTTGCTTCAATACACAGGAAATTTCTATGCATTATTGTAATGAATGTATAACAGACTCTAGCATTTGCAATTTTCCCTTGGTACTGCTGGTTTCAATTGACACCAAATCTCTGCATATCCCTGAATGTGTGACAGACCTCAGCATTGGCCATTTAAGCCCAACACTTCTGGCTTCCATACAGGGAATGACTATACATCACTAAATGTATAACAGAGTTTTTCATTGACCATTTAACTCCAGCACTGCTGACTTCCTTTGTCAATGAATCTCTATACATCACTGAATGTGTAACAGACATCAGCATTGGCCATTTAACCCCAGCACTGGTGGCTTCCATTGAACAGGAATCTCGTTACATCACTGAATGTGTAACAGACCTCAACTTGGCCATTTAATCCCAGCACTGCTGGTTTCCTTACACAGGGAATTGGTATACATCACTAAATATATAACAGACCGCAGCATTGTCATTTAACCCCAGCACTGCTGACTTCCATGCACAGGGAATCAATATGCATCACTGAAGGTATAACAGATTTCGTCATTGACCATTTAACTACAGCACTGCTGGCTTCCATTGTCAATGAATCTCTATACATCCCTGAATGTGTAACAGACCTCAGCACTGGCTATTTAATCCCAGCACTGCTGGTTTCCATTGAACAGGAATCTCCATACGTCACTGAATGTGTAACAGACCTCAGCATTGGCATTTAACCCCTAGTACTGCTGGCTTTCATTGACAGTGAATCTCTATACATCACGGAATGTGTAACGGACCTCAGCATTGACCATTTGACCCTTGTCCTGCTGGCGTCCATTGACAGTGAAGCTGTATACATCACTGAATGTTTAACAGACCTCAGTATTGGTCATCTAACCCTAGCACTGGTGGCTTCCATACACAGGGAAACAGTATACATCACTAAATGTATAACAGACCTCAGCATTGGCTATTTAACTGTAGCACTGTTGTTTTCCATTGACAAAGAATCTCTGTACATCACTGAATGTACAAGACATCTCAGCTTTGGTCATTTAATCCCAGTACTGCTGATTTCAATTGTCAATTTATCTCTATACATCACTGAATGTGTAACAGACCTTAGCACTGAACATTTATACCTGCACTGCTGGCTTCCATTGACAGTGAATCTCTGTACATCACTGAATGTGTAACAGAATTCTGCACTGACCATTTAAACCTGGCTCTGCTGGCTTCCATTGACAGTGAATCTCTATACATCACTGAATGTGAAACAGACCTCAGCATTGGCCATGTAAAAGCCTAGCACTGCTGACTTCCATATACAGAAAATCAATATACATCAGTAAATGTATAACAGACCTCAGCATTGGCCATTTAACCCCAGCACTACTGGCTTCCATACACAGGTAATCACTATACATTGCTGAATGGGTAATAGACCTCAGCATTGGCCATTTAACTCCAGCACTGCTAGCTTCCATTGACAATGAATCTCTATACATATGAATTTCTGTACATCACTGAATGTATACCAGATTTCAGCATTAGCAATTTAACCCTGGCACTGCTGGCTTCCATTGACAGTGACTCTCTATACATCACTGAATGTGTAACAGACCTCAGCATTGGCCATGTAACCCTAGCACTGCTGGCTTCCATTAACATTGAATCTCTGTACATCACTGAATGTGTAACAGACCTCAGCACTGGCCAGTTAACCCTGGCACTGCTGGCTTCCATACACAGAAAATCAATATACATCAGTAAATGTATAACAGACCTCAGCATTGGCCATTTAACCCCAGCAGTACTGGCTTCCATACACAGGTAATCACTATACATTGCTGAATGGGTAACAGACCTCAGCATTGGCCATTTAACTCCAGCACTGCTAGCTTCCATTGACAATGAATCTCTATACATATGAATTTCTGTACATCACTGAATGTATACCAGATTTCAGCATTAGCCATTTAACCCTGGCACTGCTGGCTTCCATTGACAATGACTCTCTATACATCACTGAATGTGTAACAGACCTCAGCATTGGCCATGTAACCCTAGCACTGCTGGCTTCTATTAACATTGAATCTCTGTACATCACTGAATGTGTAACAGACTTCAGCACTGGCCAGTTAACCCTGGCACTGCTGGCTTCCATTGACTGTGAATTCTAGATATCACTGAATGTGTAACAGACCTCGGCATTGGTCATTTAACCCCAGCACTGGTGGCTTCCATAAAAACGGAATCACTATGCATTACTGAATGTATAACAGACCTCAACATTGGCCATTTAACCCCAGCACTGCTGACTTTCATACACAAGGATTCCCAATACATAAGAAATTATATGCATCACTGAATGGAAACCAGATTTCAGCATTGGCCATTTAACCCCAGCACTGCTAACTTCCACCGACAGTGAATCTCTATACATCACCGAATGTACAACAGACATCAGCATTGGGCATTTAACCCCAGCACTACTGGCTTCCATCAACAGTGAATTTATACACATCACTGAATATGTAACAGACCTCAGCACTGGCCTTTTAACCCCGACACTGCTGGCTTCTATTGAAAGTGAATCTCTGGACAACAGAGCCAGCCAGGATGCAACACAAAACTCTGCAGTAAATGACTTGTCACAAAATATTGCACTGCATGCTTCAATTCCCAGGGAATCTATATGCATTATTGTAATGCATATATAACATACTCTAGCATTTGTCATTTTCCCCTGGTACTGCTGGTTTCCATTGACACTGAATATCTGTACATCACTGAATGTGTAACAGACCGCAGTACTGGCCACTTAACCCCAGCACTGCTGGCTTCCATACTCAGGGAATGACTATACATCACTGAATGTATAACAGAGTTTGTCATTGACCATTTAACTCCAGCACTGCTGACTTCCTTTGTCAATTAATCTCTCTACATCACTGAATGTGTAACAGACCTCAGCATTGGCCATTTAACCCCAGCACTGCTGGTTTCCATACACAGGGAATCGGAACACATCACTAAATATATAACAGACTTCAGCATTGTCATTTAACCCTAGCACTGCTGACTTCCATACACAGGGAATCACTATACAACACTGAATGTGTAACAGACCTCAGCATTGGCCATTTAACCCCAGCACTGCTGGCTTCCATACACAGGGAATCACTATACATCGCTGAATGTGTAACAGACCTCAGCATTGGCCATTTAACTCCAGCACTGGTGGCTTCCATTGACAATGAATCTCTATACATATGAATTTCTGTACATCACTGAATGTATACCAGATCTCAGCACTAGCCATTTAACCCTGGCACTGATGACTTCCATTGAATCTTTGTTCATCACTGAATGTGTAACAAATCTCAGCATTGGTCATTTAACCCCAGCAATGCTGGCTACCATAGACAGGGAATCACTATACATCACTGAATGTATAAGAGACCTCAGATTTCGCCATTTAACGTCAGCACTGCTAGCTTCCATTCACAGGGAATCTCTACACATCACTGAATGTATAAGAGACCTCGGATTTCACCATTTTACCTCAGCACTGCTAGCTTCCATTCACAGGGAATCTCTACACATCACTGAATGTATAACAGACCTCAGCACTGGCCATTTAACCCAGGCACTACTGGCTTCCATCAACAGTGAATCTCTATAGATTACTGAATGTATAACAGACCTCAGCATTGGCCATTTAACCCAAGCACTGCTGGCTTCTATCAACAGTGAATCTCTACACATCACTGAATATGTAACAGACCTCAGCACTGGCCATTTAACCCTGACACTGCTGGCTTCCATTGACAGTGACTCTCTGTACAGCAGAGCCAGCCAGGATGTAACGCAATACCCTGCAGTAAATGCATTGTCACAAAATACTGCACTGCTTGCTTCAATACACAGAGAATTTCTATGCATTATTGTAATGCATGTATAACAGACTCTAGTATTCACCATTTTCCCCTGGCACTACTGGTTTGTATTGACACTGAATCTCTGTACATCACTGAATGTGTGACAGTCCCCAGCATTGGCCATTTAACCCCAGCACTGCTGTCTTCCAAACACAGGGAATCAATATGCATCACTGAAGGTATAACAGAGTTTTTCATTGACCATTTAACTCCAGCACTGCTGACTTCCTTTGTCAATGAATCTCTATACATCACTGAATGTGTAACAGACATCAGCATTGGCCATTTAACCCCAGCACTGGTGGCTTCCATTGAACAGGAATCTCGATACATCACTGAATGTGTAACAGACCTCAACTTGGCCATTTAACCCCAGCACTGCTGGTTTCCATACACAGGGAATCGGTATACATCACTAAATATATAACAGACCTCAGCATTGTCATTTAGCCCCAGCACTGCTGACTTCCATGCACAGGGATCACTATACATCAGTAAATGTATAACAGACCTCAGCATTGGCCATTTAACCCCTGAACTATTGGCTTCCATACACAGGGAATCACTAAACATCGCTGAATGTGTAACAGACCTCAGCATTGGCCATTTAACTCCAGCACTGCTGGCTTCCTTATACAGGGAATCAGTATACATCACTAAATGTATAACATACCTCAGCATTGTCATTTAACCCCAGCACTGCTGACTTCCATGCACAGGGAATCACTATAAATCACTAAATGTATAACAGACCTCAGGATTGGTTATTTAACCCCAGCACTACTGGCTTCCATACACAGGGAATCACTATACATCGCTGAATGTGTAACAGACCTCAGCATTGGCCATTTAACTCCAGCACTGCTGGCTTCCATTGACAATGAATCTCTATACATCTGAATTTCTGTACATCACTGAATGTATACTAGATCGCAGTATTAGCCATTTAACCCTGGCACTGCAGTCTTCCTATGAATCTTTATTCCTCACTGAATGTGTAACAGACCTCAGCATTGGCCATTTAACCCTGGCTTTGCTGGCTTCGATTGACAGTGACTCTCTATACATCACTGAATGTGTAACAGACCTCAGCATTGGCCATGTAACCCTAGCACTGCCGGCTTCCATTAACAATGAATCTCTGTACATCACTGAATGTGTAACAGACCTCAGCACTGGCCAGTTAACCCTGGCACTGATGGCTTCCATTGACTGTGAATTCTAGATATCACTGAATGTGAAACAGACCTCAGCATTGGCCACGTAAGCCTAGAACTGCTGGCTTCCATTACCAATGAATCTCTGTACATCACTGAATGTGTAACACACCTCAGCACTGGCCAGATTAGCCTGGCACTGCTGACTTCCATTGACTGTGAATTCTAGATATCACTGAATGTGCAACAGACCTTAGCATTGGTCATTTAACCCCAGCACTGGTAGCTTCCATATAAAGGGAATCACTATGCATTACTGAATGTATAACAGACCTCAACATTGGCCATTTAACCCCAGCACTGCTGACTTTCATATACAAGGATTCCCAATACATAAGAAATTCTATACATCGCTGAATGGAAAACAGATTTCAGCATTGGCCATTTAGCCCCAGCACTGCTAACTTCCACCGACAGTGAATCTCTATACATCACCGAACGTAGAACTGACTTCAGCATTAGCCATTTAAGCCCAGCACTACTGGCTTCCATCAACAGTGAATATCTACACATCAGTGAATATGTAACAGACCTCAGCACTGGCCTTTTAACCCCGACACTGCTGGCTTCTATCGAAAGTGAATCTCTGGACAACAGAGCCAGCCAGGATGCAACACAATACTCTGCAGTAAATGACTTGTCACAAAATACTGCACTGCATGCTTCAATTCCCAGGGACTCTATATGCATTATTGTAATGCATATATAACATACTCTAGCATTTGTCATATTCCCCTGGTACTGCTGGCTTCCATTGACACTGAATATCTGTACATCACTGAATGTGTAACGGGCCTCAGTACTGGCTGCTTAACCCCAGCACTGCTGGCTTCCATACTCAGGGAATGACTATACATCTCTGATATATAACTGAGTTTGTCATTGACCATTTAGCTCCAGCACTGCTGACTTCCTTTGTCAATGAATCTCTCTACATCACTGAATGTGTAACACTGTTGGCTTCCATTGACACTGAATATCTGTACATCACTGAATGTGTAACAGACCTCAGCATTGGCCATTTAACCCCAGCACTGCTGGTTTCCATACACAGGGAATCGGTATACATCACTAAATATATAACAGACCTCAGCATTGTCATTTAACCCTAGCACTGCTGACTTCCATACACAGGGAATCGCTATACATCACTGAATGTGCAACAGACCTCAGCATTGGCCATTTGACCCTGTTACTGCGGGCGTCCATTGAAAGTGAATCTGTATACATCACTGAATGTGTAATAGACCTCACCTATGGCCATTTAACTCAAGCACTGCTGGCTTCCATTGAAAAGGAATCTCGATACATCATGAATGTGTAACAGACCTCAGTATTGGTCATTAAACCCCAGCACTGCTGGCTTCCATACACAGGGAATTGGTATACATCACTAAATATGTAATAGACCTCAGCTTTGGCCATTTAACCCCAGCACTGCTGGCTTCCATACAGGGAATGACTATACATCACTGAATGTATAACAGAGTTTTTCATTGACCATTTAACTCCAGCACTGCTGGCTTCCATTGACAGTGACTCTCTATACATCACTGAATGTGTAGCAAACCTCAGCATTGGCCAAGTAACCCCAGCACTGCTGGCTTCCATTGAACAGGAATCTTGATACATCACTGAATGTGTAACGGACTTCGTCATTGACCATTTTTATTCCAGCACTGCTGGCTTCCATTGCCAATGAATCTCTATACATCACTGAATGTGTAACAGACCTCAGCATTGGCTATTTAACCCCAACACTGCTGGCTTTTATACACAGGAAATCGTATACATCACTAAACATATAACAGGCCTCAGCATTGGCATTTAACCCCGGCATTGCTGGCTTTAATTTACAGTGAATCTGTATACATCACTGAATGTATAAGAGACCTCAGCATTGGCCATTTGAGCCTGGTAGTGCTGGCTTCCATTGACAATAAATCTGTATCCATCATTGAATACGTCACAGACCTCAGCATTGGTTATCTAACCCTAGCACTGCTGGCTTCCATCAACAGTGAATCTCTATACATAACTGAATGTGTAACAGACCTCAGCATTGGTCATTTAACCCCGGCACTGCTGGCTTCCATTGACAGTGAATGTCTATACATCAGTGAATGTATAACAGAGCTCAGCATTGGCCATTTAAGCCCAGCACTGCTGTCTTCCATTGACACTGAATCTCTATACATCACTGAATGTGTAACAGACCTCAGTGTTGACCTCTTACAACCTGCACTGCAGACTTCCATAAACAATAAATGTATATACATCACTCAATGCATAACCAACCTCAGCATTTACCATTTAACCCCAGAGCTACTGGCTTCCATCCACAGAGAATCTCTATATATCGCTGAATATAAACTACACTTTAGCATTGGTCTTTGTTATTTAAGTGGTGGCCTTGTTTTCTTCTGAACTGCCATCTAAACTATGAAAAATGGACTTTGAAAAATGACCCCATTAATGTCTATTGAACGTGCTCCCATATTCTCCATATAATGACATTACAAAACATGCTAGCATGTGGCAGCTCTCACAATCAGGAAGTGGAATGGATCAGCAGATCGGCTCCACGGAGCCAAATTGCAATCCCTTCCCTTCAAAAATCAAGGCATAAATAAATGATAAGTCTGGCACCAGTGAAATTGGGTCAGGTTAGTGTCCTTTCTTGTTTTTGTTGTGAGCACCAGAAAAAGTGCTCTTTAAAACCTATTTTCTTACCTTGTTTAGCAAGACCTAGACTATCCAACCCCGATTTTCTCCTTTTTCAGTTTGCTTTTGCTGAAATGCACCTCTGTATTGTCTCCCCCATCATCTCTTAACACCAAAAACTATTTACAGTATATATGTAGAAAAGAAACGAAGAGGCAGGACTAAACTTATTTCCATATTGTACCACAACCTTATTTCCATGCCAAAAGCAAATAATGTTTTCTTGGACTCAGGGTTATTTATTTTAAGCAATACTGTTCAAATTCCACTATTATTTAAATATTTACTACCTCTAAAAGGGAGCCTACTTATCAAATAGCGCTCATCCATTATTCATCTATTAATTTAATAAATCCAGACAACAATAGCGATCTCATTGCATACTGATGGCTGCTATTACATGAATACTTAGTCAGCTCAAAAAAGGGAGACTGCATATCAAGTTAATTGCTGCCAACTCTCAACTATTATTTAATTATTTATATAACCAAAACTAAATAAAGCCGGACACCCAAAATGATCCCACTGCATACTGGTAGCCCTCCTATCTATAATCATAAATCCCATACCTACAGATCACATTCAATATGAACACAGGGCAATTCCCAAAATACATTGATATGTGAGGGTGGGGGAGTTGGAAAATACCCAGTCCATAGCATATTCCCTGTTCTGCCACTAGTAACCTGCATGTTCTATCCTGTCAAATGGGAAAAGGGAACTCTCACGTAAATACTACCCATTCAATCTCTTCAGTAATCCCATGTCTTGGATTTAAACTGTTCAACTGATCAATCCTCCATCCTTCTCTTTTCAATAAGGCCCTGTACCAATCTCCACCCCCTCATTGATTTTCTTACTCTTTCACAAGTCATAAACCACAGAGTACTAATATTAGGATTTTCAGATAGAAAAATGTCTCGCCACAGCAGACTTCATAACCTTGTGATGTTATTGCACTTTCATGTTCACCAATGTGAGGTTTTAAAGGTCTCGTGGTCTTATCAACATAAACGTGACCACAAAGACATTTAATAATATATACAACATGATCTGAGTCACAAGTGAAAAATTCAGATATCGTGAACTTCTCTTCCCTGCTAGAGGTCAAAAACTATTTGGCCTTAATGGCACTGGAACAGTACACACATTTACCACAGCTATAAAAGCCTTTTGTTTCAGAACCCTGCCATGTAATTGAAGATGGTGGTGGTGTTCAATGTTACGTCTTTACTCATTTCTGTTTCAAACTCTGTGTCCTTCTCACTGTCACCCAAGGTCTTTACATGATACATTTGCCACCTGCCTCATTGCTCTGTAAGAAATTCCAGTGTTTGAAAATAATAGTCTTGATTTTTTGAAACTAATCACAAGTAGTGGTGACCATAGCTAAACGATTCTGTTTCTCCGGATCTTTACCTCTTTTTGTCAAAGTGTATTCCCACTAACTCAGTCTGCTTTTTCCACTGCATGCTATAAACCAGATCTACTGTTTTTTTTAACTTGTGTAGTAAATCCATTTTATTTATTTGTATATTTGTTATTATCCCCACTATTCCTTTTATACCTCAGTAATCGGCTGTACGGAATACTTTTTTATTAAACTCTGAGGGAGAGCGCTTTGAGCGTGTAATATTGTATTTCTGTAAGTTTGCTTACAATGTAGATCAGTAGTGAGACTTCCTCCTTAATGACAAGTAAATCCAGGTATGGTGTCCTTTCTTTACTGTGTTCCACGGCAAATTTCAAACCTGGTAAACAGCCATTCAAATAATCAAAAAATAATTTAAGCCTTCTACACTGCCATCCCAAACCAAAATAATATTGTCAATAAAGTGTTTCCACAGTTTACTTGACCTTAAAAAAATATTTTGAGTTTCTGAGTAAATAAATATGTATCCCTAAAATTCATCATGGAAATATCGACATAAGTTGGGGCCATACTGCCCCCTATTGCTCTCCCTTGTTTTTGGAAGAAACATTTTATCCTCAAATTGAAAATAACTATCATAGAGTTCCAATTCTGCTAGTTTCAGAATAAACTTATTGGGGTCCTCATCTTCTCCCTGTTGTGTTGAGCCTTCTTCAAAGCTTCCAGACCACCCACATGTAGGATTGAAGTGTAGAGACTACGGACATCTATTGTTATCAAGCTCATCTCAGATACATCATGTCCCTCCTTATTAAAGTCCTCCAGTATCTCAATTAAATGTCCTGAATCTCTTAAATAAGATCTGGACTGTTCTATCTGAGGTTTACAAATAGATAATGGTTCTGTAATGGATCCCTGTCCTGATATGATGGGGAAACTACTGTACAGTGCTATGAGGACTTTGCATAAATCAATACACAGCTTGCACCCACTGAACATCCCGGCTCTGCTGTGGTCCCGCTACTGCCTGCCCAGTCAGTGGGACCAAGTACAGGTGGTTATGCCATCACGCTCCCATATCACTGAGCACTGTCAGGCATTGCCATTTGAATGGCCAGGGCTCAGCTTAAAAATATACAAAGCATTTCGTTAATTAAATATGTCTCTGCTTATGGTTGATGCAACTCCTTACCCATGTGCACTGTCTCACTGTGTTACCATGGCAGCAGACAGGTTCGGATCTTTGAATTGCTCTGCTCTCTTTCAGTTGGCACATCTTTCTTGCTGTCCCGCTAAAGCAGGACCCAGCCACTAATTCATCTAATGAATCCTTACTACTGCAAAGGAAATCATTATTTTACAACAAAATGAATGATTTCAATAAAAAATGAAAGAACACAAACTACTTAGCAACAATGCCACATATTGGCAAAAATCTGCAAAAGGTACTATTTGTTTAAGTGAAAAACACCAGAACTGTCATCTTTGTGTGTGTGTGTGTTTTTTTGGGGGGATCAAATTCTTTAGCTTAGGGCTCTTTTTATAAATATGATAAGATACTTCGGGGCGGTGGTTGTCATGGGTAATGCCATTCCAGGTGCTGAACCCACTCGGCACACATGCCTCCTGCCTCACTATGCACCTGTGTGTGCATTAACCCATGACGACCATCACCCCAACATGTCTTATTGCTTACGTAACAGACCTCAGTATTGGTCATTAAACCCTGGCATTGCTGGCTTCCATCAACAGTGAATCTCTATACATCACTGAATGTATAACAGACCTCAGAATTGGTCATTTCATCTTGCTGCTGGAGCAGCAACCAACTGTACAATTCTTTTATCTGTGTCAAAAAAAAAAATGTGGGGGCACATGCTTACTGCTGGGAAGGGTGCTGTTGCTTTAAAGAGCCATCCACGCCTAGAGAAGAAACTTTAAAAAACACAATATTTGGACATAAAGCAGCCTATATTTCACATTAGCTCTGTATTTCTCATCCTCAAAATGTATTTATTACTGCCCCTGCCCCAACTACCTCCCGTACTCCCCCTTACCCCCTGTACCTCCTTCCCCTCGATCTCCTACCCTCACTTCCTCCCACCCACCCACCCCCTTCCCTTGTCTTGCTTATAGCTCAAGTCTTTGTACTGGTTATTATATGTCTGTAAGTCAATGACTATATGTTTGTAACTAAAAATGATGACTGTTGCACACACTGATGTGGAACCTTTGTAAAAGAGCCTCGGCTCAAAGGCATTGTAATCCTAAATTGAAATAAATAAATAAATAAATAAAATAAAATATGCATGAAAACCGGATACTTGTTCCTCGAGAGTTTAGCAGCTGTTGTTACTTCTTCCCAACTTGATGTCATAATACTCTGATTGTGACATTACAATTATTCTCCTGGCAACAGACTGTGATGTCACAACAGAGCAATATGTTTTCAAGTAGGGAATATGTTGTAGAAGCAGATAAATGTTAAGGGATGAAAAACTTGTTTTTGTGGGAATTTCTTAAGTACTAAATACTGGAAAGCAGAAAACTACAGAAGATATGAAATACATGCAGAATTGTGTCAAAATATTATGTTGTCCAAAGTTTTCCTAATGGCGTCAGCTGCTCTTTAAGAGCTGGTCCATCTGCTTAATGGATAAACCAAGTGTTCAGAGCAAGGAGGGGGCAATAGGATTCAGAAATCTTTTAATACTCTGGCCAAAACACTACCGCTAGCTGCACAAAATGCAGGCCTTATACTTTTAGTGTTTGGGTTAAGTGTCTCTTACTCACTGAAGGAATGTGGTGCAGTCAGCAAGGCACAGCAGTGTTTCTCCCCCACTGATGGCCAAACAGTAGTCTTGGCTGGTTGGTGGGCAGCAGAGAAGAAGAGAATGCACCACTTTCTTTGGCAGTTTTCTTTGGTCGCACATTGGGGAGCGGAGGGTGATGGCAGGGGACATGGACGTCATTGCAGCAGTGAGGGGAAAGAGGTGGGCACAGAGTCAATGGACGTCGGGTGATTCAGGACAAGGCATGGGAAATTAGAGGCTCAGCCTCCAGGAAGTGGGATGCACCGCTCCACCCCCTGCGCCCCCCCCCCAGTAACCAAGAATGAAAATTCTGGCTCAGGAGGGACAGAGAGTGGAGACCCCCATTTAGCCATCCTGTGAGAGAGATGTAGAGGGTCAGTGAGACTTCGGCACCAGAAGAACATGAAGCGAGGAGGGGTCACTAAGGTCTCTGACAGTACCAATGTTAGCTGACCCCAAGCATCTCGGGCCCAGGAGTGGTGAAGAACAGGAGAGTTGAGCATCCTCTTGGGCTTTCTCCAGAATTCTATGTTCTTGAAGTTAGTTTCTCAAACTGAGAGAGGATGAGCATGCTACTGCTTGCAGAGATGTGAGCTGAGTCAAGTCGGGAGATAACACAAGCAGAGAGAAAGCAGATTCCGCTCCCCTCTCATCCCTGTACCTTGGGACATGCAACAGGGAACTAGGAGGAGAGAGAAAGCCAGAAAAACAGAGATCATCTAAACAGGGAGCAGATAGCTTGAAGAATCTGACGATCCAGGTCTGGGTCATAGGGCACAATATCGAAAGAGAATAGTGAGGACCCAAGACTGTTTCCCAAACCAGGTCACAAAAAACAGGAAAGGCCCGGGCTTTACACACACACACACACACACACACACATACGCTGAAGAAATAGGACATCTACTTTACCACAGCAGCTGGAACCCACGGGTAACTTCATGTAACCCCCAAAAAAAATAGCAAGGCAGCTTGCAGACAAAAAAATAAATAAATAAACAAATTTGGGCATAACATTTTTTGAAATGGAGGAGGAAACACAACTTTCTGGGAGACTGGTGGAAGACCAGACTTTGCTGACAGAGTGGAGTGAAAGCATCTAGCTTTACCTTGAAGGTATATTACTATTTATTTGTACTTCTCTTCCTTTAGAAAGTAGCAGGGTAAGTGGGGAGAAAAGAAGAGATCTGTAAGCAGTGTTGGGGACACTTTGAAACTTGGTAGGCAGTGTTGGGGGAACCTTGAAATGAGTTTTAAATTGTAACAGGTGATGTGGGGGGAACTAGCTCAGGAACTTAATCTTGGGGTGCATAGATTCAGGAAACCCTGTGAATCAGGTGTGTAACTGGGGGAGGTGGAGCTGACAGAGGTTTTGTGCCTTCTTACAAAAGTACTATAAAAGTACTTCCACTCTAACATGTCCAGCACTTTTGTGTCCCATCGAGTGAGTGGAACAGGTGACTGGCATCGTAGGTATCAGCAGGTGTCAGCAGAGGACTCTGCCAGTCGACTAAGGCAAGGAGCCTATTCACTACTGTGTAACAGTCACTGCTGGGAAGGGTGACAGGACAGGTGGGAATAGATGTAACACACTATCTAGGATAAGGGTAAAAAAGAGCAAATTCTGATGGGGGACTCAGTTGTTAGGGGGATAGATTTGAGTAGAGGGAGGGAGGGTGAGAGGGAGGTTAGGTGCCTACCTGGTGCCACAGCTCAGAGGGATGGGAAGCAGTTCCTGGAGATTGCCAGGGCAGCAGAATTGGAGGGAGAGCTGGATATCATTGTTCACCTAAGGACCAATGACCTGGCTAGGAATGAGGTTAGGAGAGTGCAGGAAGAGGAGTTCAGCGAATTGGGGAGGGGTTGCCTGTCTATGACAGAGGGTAGGATGAGGTACTCCAATACTAAGAGCTTCAACCAATGGTTGAAGGATTGGTGCAGAGAGGAGGGTTTCAGCTACATTGGGGACTGGGGTCCCACCTGGAGGGATAAAGGCCTATACAGGGGAGATGGCCTGCATCCATCCTGGAGGTGAACCACAGTTCTCAGTGGATGGTTTAAATGCTACATTGGCAAGCATTTAAACCAGCTGAGAGAGTGACGGAAGGAATCAGGGAGACATGAACTGTCCACCCTTGCAAGCTGAAGTAGTAGGGAAAACCTTAAGGGAGTGAAATTCTAAAGGGTTTCTAATAGCAGGAACAGCAGAATGGTAGAAATGAGGAGGGGTTGGAATGGAGGCAGAAGGGATAAGGAGTGAAGACAAAAGAGAAAAAGGGGGATTGACAAGAAGGGTGATAGAAAGACTTGGAAGGCCATGGGCACAAATGCTTGAAGTCTGGGAAATAAAATCCTGGACCTTGTGTCCATTATGGCAGAGTCTGACCTGGACATTGCCACCATCACCGAGTCATGGTGCAATGAGAACCATGACTGGGATATAGCCATACCAGGCTATACTCTGTTCAGAAAGGACAGGTAGGGTAAGAAAGGGTGAAGAGTGGTTCTTTATATAAGGGCATAAAAGCTGCAGAGACACAGAATACAGGGAGGGGGCAGAGGCACTGTGGGTTACTCTACAGACAGGGAATGGAACTGTTATTCACACTGGCATAATTTACAGACCTCCAGCATGGGGGGTGGGGAAAAATAAGGTACTGGGGAAAGCCATCCAAAAGATGGAGACTGGGGGTGCTGGTGGTGGGGGACTTCAATCTGCCGGATGTAGATTGGAGCATCCCAGCTGCAGCTTCAACTATGGGCAGGGACATCCTGGACTCCCTGCAGGAGGCATTCCTCAGGTAACTAGTAAGGGAGCCCACTCATGAGGGAGCAGTGTTGGACCTGGTACTCACCAAGGGGGACAGCATTGAAGAAGTCCAGGTGGGTGACAACCTGGGATACAGTGATCATCGTACGGTGTAGTTCAATATAACTACTGAGCCAGAATCGACCCACAGTAAGGCAAGGGTCCTGGACGTCATGAGGGCTAAGATGGGAGAATGCCTAGGGGATGCCCAGGCAGGGGAGGAGAGCATGGGTGGAGTGGAGGAACAGTGGGCAACACTAAATGGAGCCATAGGGCAGGCAACAAACCTCTGCATCAAGCAAGTAAGCAAAAGCAAGAGGGAAAAGAGACCTCTACGGTTCTCAAAAGAGGTGGCTGGGAAGGTAAGGGCAAAAAAGTTAGCAAGAAGTATGAGACACAGAAGGAGGAAAATAGGGAGGTGTATCACAAGATGCAGAGGGAGGCAGGGAAAGCAGTCAGGAGCACAGACACAAACGGAGGAGAAAACAGCACAAGCAGTAAAGAAAGAGGGTGAAACAATTTTCAGATATATAAGCAGATGGAGAGAAAACAGGGGAGGGATTGTAAGGTTAAGGAGGGAAGGGGAGGAGCGTGTGGAGGGGGACCGGGAAAAAGCAGACATCTTGAGCAAATATTTTTGTTCCGTGTTCATGGAGGAAGGGGAAAGTGAAGGACCACAGTTTACATTACAGGAACATCGAAGTAAGGGAGGTGGACACTAATCCATTTACAAAGGAGAGAGTCGTGAAGGAAGTGAATGGAAGTTTTTTAGTACATTATGAAATCAAAGCATTTTACCATAGTGTATAAATGTGCTAAAGTACTTCTGGGTCAGTTAGCTTTTGATAATCATGTGATATCCCCATTTGTTGAACAGGGTAACCTACCCACGGTTACCACCCATTCAGAACGCCGGCATTACTGCGCCCGGTCATCAGGGTGCCAAGTATCTATTTCGCCAGCTTCAGTTTTTGAGGGGGGCTGCACCCCTCCTTTCTTAATATTCTAACTCCAGGGGGTGCGAATCCCAAGATCAGTGCCCTGATGTGCTGGCGCACTAATGCTGATGCTCTAATGGCCAGAAAGGCCTATCTGCACTATACTCCAGCATGTTTTAAATTACAGCTTCATACCAAACACAACTGCTCTGAATTGTCAGTCAGACACTTCAGTTTATATATGGAACTTTTCTATTCTATTAATGTCTTTTTTTTTTTATTAAACTGCTAACCCTTTGTATGATTTAACCTTCCATGCAGGGGTCCCTATTGGGAAAGGGCATCCCATGTTATGAAGATGTTGCTCAGCTCAGGAACAGTGTACATGACTGGCAGATTTCATCAAGCCTGAAGACAGGTTGAAGGAACCGAACATGTACTCCCTGGAGGAGAGAGGGGATATGATAGAGGCATACAAGTATCTCACAGGGAGGAACAGGGTGCAGGAAAACACTATTTTTAAGCGAAAAAGATGTTCTAGGACTAGAGGGCATGGGATGAAGTTGGAGGGAGGACGATTCAGAGGAAACACGAGGAAGAATTTCTTCACAGAACGGGTGGTGGACAAGCGGAACACCCTGCCAGAGGAAGTGGTGGGGGCTGAAACAATCATGGGATTTAAGAATGCATGGGATAGACATAAAGGAATTCTGGAGGTCAGGGGTAAGGGCAACAGACTTCTAGGAAAACATAAACTGAACTTACAAGCTCAAATAGGCAGACTGGGTGGGCCATAGGCCCTTATCTGCTGACACTGTCTATGTATCTATGTATCAACTGGAAGTTTATCAAACGAAGTGTAACAGATATATGAGGCAGGAATACATTTCAATTCCGTAATAATGATTACTTGGTATTACTTGGTATGAAAGAACAGAAGAAGACCAGAGCCCATCGAGACTGTTCCCCATACTATGTGGGACATTGTTTATCTATTATCCCTCAACCAAACATCTAATTTGTTTTTAAAGACAATGGCACTAGTTGCATCTACCAATTCTTGTGGCAAGGTGTCCCATACAATGGATGCTCTTATTGGAAAAAAGTTTCCCCTTTTGCTGGTTTTATAAGTTTTTACTTCAAGCTGTTTATTATGCAGTCTCTGAACATGTCTCCTTTTGGAGAGTGTTAGACCACATTTTTACATTCGATTTGGTGACTATATTAAATTAAAGACCATAAGCATATCACCTCTTAATCTTCTAGTTTGGAGAGAGAAGAGACCAGTAGCTTTTAATCTGTTCTGATAATCCAAGTTTGTTAATCTTGGAATCATTCTAGTTACTCTCCTTTGAACCTGTTCAAGAATTGCTATGTCTTTTTTTGGTTTGGATTCCAGAAAGGGGAGCCATAGTCTAGATACGGTCTAATGTATGCCCTATACAACGGAATAAGGCATTGTTCAGTGCGATTAACAAATGTGTGTTTTATTTGCCTCAAAAGTCTGTTGGTCATGCAAGCAGTTCTAACACAGTGATCATTTGTTGTAAGTTTATTATTAACATATATCCCTAAATCTTTTTCACAATTTGATGAGTGAAGTGGTAGTCTGTTTATATGATGTATAGTTTTTGGATTATTTACACCAAAATGCACTACTAAACATTTGTCTTGATTAAACTGCATATGATTTTCATTTGCCCAAAGTGTTCATTTTTCCAAATCCTTCTTTAATGCATAAATATTTTCTTGATTATTAACCTTGCCCCCCAATTTAGTATCGTCTGCAAATTTAACTATGAAGTTATTTGGCACTGTTTGTAAATCACTGATAAAGAGATTAAATAATGTTGGTCCAAAGACCGATCCCTGTGGTACACCACTTCTCACACTATCCGAATCAGACAAGATGTCATCAATTCTGACTCTCTGAGAATGATTTGTCAACCAGTTTAAAGTCCAGTTGACAATATCAGGTGACAAACCTAGATTGTGCATTTTAGTAATGAGTTTTTCATGTGAGACTTTATCGAAAGCTCTACTAAAGTCCAAAAGAATTACATCAGTAGGGATATCTACATCTAGTAGAGTACTTACAGTATATTATTGTAAAAATATATCAGATTCGTTGTGCAGGAATACTTGGGAGTAAACCCATGCTGATTTGAATCTTAAATTCCTAATTTTTTACAATCTTGCTCTATTAGAGACTTCATTACTCATTCCATTAATTTACCAACCACTGAGGTCAGGCTAACTGGGCGATAATTTTGCAATTTGTAATACATTTTGCTTTGTGCCTTAACATATAGAATAAAGCATGGGTCTAGGTGTGTAACGAGAATTTACACACACCCGAGGGGTTTATGTGAAGCATCTAACCCCAAAGGTGTGTGTAAATTTGAGTTTACACACATCCAGACCCATATTTTATTTTATATAGTTGTTGGATTTCTCTTTTTCGCCTCAGCAATTATATAAAATAAAAAAGACTGCTGTGCCGCCGCAGTCCGATTCCGTCATGGCGGGCGGTCGACTTTCTCTTATTTAAAACATTTTTTCCACAGTATTGTGAGGGAGGATCGATCCGGTAGCAATGTGGTACATTTAATTTAAATTGTATTTTACTTACTGCCGACTGTCCGTGGCAGTTTCTCTTTATGCTTGGGTTTGCGGTTCAGGAAGGACAGCGATTGAGGAGTTCGAGCAGGTGCATGCGCAGAGAGGGAGAAACCGTGTGCGTGTTTGCCATTATAAAAAGCTCCTTTTGTAATGACAAATTATGCCATGGTTTCCTCATGGAAAAAAGAGGAAGCCATTAATTATTGTTCCTTTAATGAGACATTTGTGTCATATGCTCATCATACCATCTGTCAAGCAGTGAAATAATAGCTAGGTTTTACTTTGGGAGCAAAGAGCAAAAGAACTTAAAACGTACATGGCCCTGAAGGGGGGCACGTCTGTGTTATTGTAGTTTACACGTGTCAGCCCCCAGTAAATAAGGGCTGAGTTATCTCTTCATAGACTTACTGTAGATCACTCACTTAATTTGTTTTGAAGAATAAAAACATCTTATTGCTACTAGAATATATTTCAGGGAGACTTCCGGCAAGACACTGTACAACCATCACCTTTACTCACACCTCTCAGTGTGCCAACTGTCATTGTTTTTTTTTTTTATTTTCATAAGTTAATTATGGTCCCCATATTCATGACCCAAAAGTGGTATCTTAGTTTATTGAAATTCTACACATTAGAATTGCAAACTTCGGAAGTTGCAGCTATGATACTGTACATGGGGAAATATGGGAACAATTCTTGTAGGCATATGTTGTTTGGTGGAACTTGTTGTGCTCCTTCCTGAAAACTCAGGAGGATCAAGTCAGTTTCAATCAATTAAATTTGCATTATTAATGAACTATATAATGTAATATTAGTAGTGACATCTGTCTCTTAAAGGAGCACTGTCGGTATTGTACTTCCATTCCCTTTCTTAAACTCAAGGAGAGGGGGGTTGGGTTCTGCAATAGGTCTGGGCAGATTTCCTTCACTTGTAAAAATCATGCAAAATCCTAGTCTTGAACATTGGAAAGGGTTTGCAGTTTCTGTGTATTGACAAAGTTATATTGCAAAGTTGTACAAATTTTCACCATTTTGCAAGGGGCATTCCTGTTTTGTGCAAAAAAAGCAGAGTTTCAATGCAGAGATCACAATTTCTCTATTTTTTTTGGGGGGGGGTTCAAGAGACAGACATTGCAATGGCCCCAGGTAGGCACATATGCCTGTAAATGGTAAGCTGAAGGTGCAAGGTGAGGGATGCCAGCGCTGGGGGTAACATCTCTGGGCGCCACCACAGTCCCTTCGTTCCAACCATCACATGTTGTGGCAGGTTGCCTCCCACCTACAGGCTTATGAGAGCTGGCTATCTATGGGGCAGCTGCCAGGGCTGTGCCAACCTGGGGCCATCACATTGTCTGCCCCTGGACTCCCAAGCAGTCCAATCCTGTGGGTAGTATGGCTTAGCAAATGGCAACACAACTGGGTGCCACATCACACCCTGCTATACCCACAGTCCCTCCGACCCCCCCATGGAATCCCCATGCCCCCTCCTTTCCTCCGCACCTTCCTGGCATGCAGATTCACCACCCCAACCCATATCAGCCCCTCTAGCATTGCGTCCATTGGGGTGGGTCCAGATCCCTGTGGCAATTCCCGCAGGTGCGCCATATGTTTGGCGTTAGCCTTCGGCTGTGGCAGCTCCTGGTTTTTGGTGCAGGGACCCCCTCTTTTATAAAATTGGGCACAGAGTCCCTGATGCACCCGGAGTTTGCCTCAGGCCTAGAGTGGCACAACTTGCGTCACTCTAAGGGCTCTTCGAAAATCTAGCTCAGTCGGTCATGTATATTTCATCACAGGCATCACCTTTTTTCATAATGTGCTGAATATTGTGCTATGTTGCTAACTGCTACGGTGCTGAATGTGAGATGTGTAATAATGGATTTAGTTACTATCTTACTGTAGTTTGGTTTATGCTCACACTTTAAATATTGGTGGTATCCCTTGTGATATTCAGTTTGTTAGGTCATTACCATGTGAATGTTAGCTGATGTGATGTCTCATGCCATGTCAGAGCTTATCATCTTAGCTTAGCCTCCCTGATGCCAGGTCAGACCTTCTATCATCCTGGCCTCGCCTTTTCATACTCAGGATCATACTAAGGTATTTAGAAGCCAAGGGGGAAGTTTGACCATTTAAGGCCCCTGTCCATTCACCCACGATACTGTATAATATTTCCATCCAATATGTATCTAGCTAATCTCTGTTTAAACTGTTTGCTGTTACTTACAATTACCTCCAGGGGCAGACTATTCCAGGGGGATACTACCCCCTGTGTGAAGAAAGCTTTCCTTCTATTTGAATTAAATTTCTTGGGCCGGAGCTGCAGCAGGTGTCCCCTAGTACATAACAAATTATGTTTAAATTCTGACTGGAGTTGATTTATCATGCATGGGTCTTGCATGATGTCATAGCACATCAGAAGGTCTCCCCAAATTCTCCTTGTCTCCAAGGACATGATATTTAAATCAAGGAGTCTATCCTCATATGGTTTATTCCTTAGTTCATATATTATTTTTGTAGCTCTTCTCTGCACCCTCTCCAGGCCGTCCACCCCACCCCTCGATATTGGACCCCATACAGGGCTACCATAGTCCAGCAACGGTCTCACATATGACCTATAGAGTGGCATAATGACCTCACAGCTTCTACTTTTGAAGATTCTTTTCATTGCCCATAGTATTTTATTTGCCTCGGCCACTTGAGTAGTACATTGAGCCTTACATGTTAGCCTATTATCTATAATTATACCCAGGTTCTTCTCCATTGAGTGCCTTAGATCGTGACCATTTAGGAAATAGTTCCTCATTTTATTGTGTTTACCCAGATGTATAACGCAGCACTTATCAGCATTGAAGCTCGTTCCCTTTTTGGTGGCCCACTTATATATTCTGTCCAGATCCCCCTGTATAGATGCTATGCCTTCATCATCTTGTGCTACCCCTGCAAGCTTAGTGTCATCTGCATATTTACTCAGCCAGTTTGTTGTATCCTTCCCCATACTAGAAATGAATACTGTAAACAGTACCGGCCCCAACTCCGACCCCTGCGGCACCCTGCTCATCACCGCCCCAGGGTGGGTAAGATATCCATTTATATATACCCTCTATGTCCTATCCATCAACCATGCCTCCACCCACCTCATCAGCCCCATGTGCAACCCTACGTCCACCAAGTTATTTATGATTTTACAGTGGGGTACCTTATCAAAGGCCTTTACAAAGTCCAGGTAAATGCAATCCACTGGTTCCCCTTTGTCTAATGCAGAAGATATTTTCTCGTAAAAGCATAATAGATTTGTTACACACAACCTACTGGCCCGGAAGCTGTGCTGCTCATGATCAGTTTGGTCACTATTTTCAAGGTGAGAATTTATTTCATCTTTGATTATGGGCTCCAATAATTTCCCAGGGACCGATGTCAAGCTAATTGGTCGGTAATCTTCATAATTTGCTCGATCGCCCTTTTTATGTGTAGGCACCACCTTTGCCTCTAGCCAATCCTGTCGGATCTCTAGGTCGTGCAGTGATTTTAAGAAGATTAGACTTACTGGCTTTGCAACCTCTGGGGACAATAAGTTCAACATTACATAGCATTAGATATATTATCTGGTCCGGCAGAGTGTGTATTTTTTAGCTTATATATCGTGTCATTTATAGCACCTTCCGTTATCTGTATAGGGGCTGAGGTTAAATTCTTTATTTGCTGGGTTGTACCTTGTTTAGGGGAGAATACTGTCCCAAAGTATGTATTAAAGATAGCAATTTCTGCAGGATCAACAGCCCTGTTGTTCTCCTTAAGAGTGCAAAGGCCCGTGTTAGTTTTCCAAAGTGAGTTTACATAACTATAAAACGGTTGCATATTGTCCTTATTTGCCCTTCCTGCCAGTCTCTTTTCCAACTTTTGCTTATTTTTCCTGATTAAGTTTTTATACTGCCTCTGTGCAGCTTTGAAATTTTCCCATGCTACCTTCGTTTTTACACCCTTGTATGCTTCATACAGTTTCTGTTTTTTCTTTAAGGATCTTTTTTATTTTATTAGTGAGTCGCTTTGGTTTCATTTCTTCGTTGTTATATTTTTTTCTTCTTTTGATTCATTTATCGCATAATGCAATTATGTGTTGTTTAAAGCTCACCCACATGTCATTTACCGATCTATTTTCAAACATAGTTTCCCAATTTATCCTCTTTAATTCACTACTGATGTATTCTTTATTAGCTGTGTTAAAGAGACAAATCTCCTTACACCCTTTTGTGATAGGAACGTGTTTATCTACTGTGAAAAGAACACAATTTGATCACTGTTTCCCAGAGTGGGGCAGACCCTACATTCAGTGACCCCAATATCCTTGGTAGCCATAACTAAGTCAAATATATTTCCCCTCTTGTCGGGTACCTTACATATTGATGTAAACCTATTTGATTTATTACATCCAATAGTGCGTTACTCGTAGCTTTACTTCCTTCTGGTGTGTCCCATTTTATATCTTTCAGAATAAAATCTCCCATCAGTAGTACCTCTCCCATAGTTCAGGCTTTCTCTTTTTCTTTATAGATGGGTATACTGTCTTCATGGCTTAGCCCTGGTGGTCTATAACATACTCTCACAATTATACAGTTACTTGTCCATGTTTCCAGCCTTATCCACATGGTTTCAGTAACAGTAGCCTCTAGTTTAATTTTATCAGATAAACCACCTGATTTAAAGAGGTTTAATATATATGCTGCTGCTACCCACCCCCCTTTTTTCTCCTTTATATCTAGGAGATACAATGTGTAGCCTGCTATTTCTCTTCCACCAGGTTTCTGTTAGTCCCGCTACATCGTGTTTGTTACACATTATTGCCTCTAATTCCTCTTTTTTGTCTCTCACGCTTCTGACATTTGCAAGTAAACACTGCAACCTGTTGTTGTTATCTCCCTTACTCTGTTCATATTTTTTTTGTGGAACCGGCTTTGCTGGGGTGGTGTTATCCTGAAATTTCCACCCTCCTCCAACTAGTTTAAATGTTTTTGTATTTCATCTGATATTTGAGTAGCTAGAGTTGCTACTCCTAGGGGGCTTAGGTGTGATCCATCCTTAGCATATACGTTTTTGTTTTGAAAGAAGGTATTCCACGTGTGCAGGAAGCGTGCTCTTGTGGTTTCACACCTGTTTACTAAACGTGCGTTTATGCATTGAATGGCATGGTTTATTTCCTCAACAACCTGAAATAATGGGGGTTTGTCCAACTTGTAGGATTATATCTGCACATTCCATGATCTCCCTGGCCACATCCTTCTCATGATCCTGCCCCACATTATTTATCCCTACATGTATGACAACAATTGACTCCCTTGTTTGCTATCCATTAGCCGTAGAAGCCTTTGCTTTTTATCCTTGACCCTAGCTCCCAGTAAGCAGCTTAGGACTTTATTTGTTTTATTATATTTCCAGATAATGGAGTCCAACTTTCTCAGTCTTCAATAACTAAGGTGTTCTTACTTTCTTTTTCCACTATAGTGGGCAATAAGTTGAATGGGGTAACCTCCATTAGACCTATTTCTGCTTGTGCCTCTGTACTCTGGGGGGGGCATATTTATTTTGTAGATCAATTTCATTACTTCCCAGGGCCCTTCTTCTTTTATTTGTTTGGGGTATTTTACAATTGCGGCCCAACTTGTGTTCTCCATATTACTTTCATCAGTTACCCTAGTCCCTAAGGCTGCCATATTGCTACTCGGGGCCTCTGCACCATGCCGGTATGTACTCAGAGTTTCATGTGTTTCCCTTTCCATCCCTGCAATTTTGATTTTGAGGGGTTTTAGCTCCTCTTTCACTGCTGTTAGCTCTCTACATTTATCACACTCATTTTGTTCTTCCAGGGGCGTTTCAGCCAGGAGTATGAACATCTGACAATTTCCACACTTCTTAATAGCCACATTTTATACTGGCACTCCTAGGAGTCCCTCTGCTACGTCTGTTTGTTGCATTTTTATTAGCATATAAAATATAATACATATATATATATATTAGCATATATTTTGTATATAAAAAGTCAAGTGACAAGTCATTATTCACTTTTAGTTGGATTTTACACGTTAAGTGCCTTAAAGGAGAACTCTCAGCTTCCCAGGAGAAAAACTGCAGGACATACAGATCTCGATTAAGCAAACCGCAGTGAATGTAAAATTGTTAACTCACTGGCTCCAGTAGTGCTTTTCGAAGTCTGAGAATTCCATTGCTTAACCTTAATTCAAAATGGCATCTCAGAGCCGATGAGTCAAGCAACTTACTTGCCTGCAGTACATCATTTCATCTGGCTGATCCTGCAACCTTCACCCACTGTTACCAGCATTTACTTTTCCCAGTATTCCCCGCGACCAGTCCCTTGATGATGGGCTAAGTTGTGATGGATGCCTATATGCATGTAAGCTCTAAGTTAATGTAGGAAAGCGCTTTCCTCAGTTCAGCTGCTCAATACTGGCAGTATAAGTTTGAATCCATGATAATGCACTGTATAAGAGTCTTATATTAACTAAGGGCTTACAGGCATGTAGGCATCCATCAGAGGGCTCACCATGCGGGCATTGGGAAAAGCAGTTGTTGGTAATGATGGAGGGGGGCTCACAAGACCAACCAGATAAAATGATGTACTACAGACAAGTGCATTACCTAAAGATTTTCCCTTCATTGCAGTTTGCTTAATTGAGACTTATAGGTCCTGATGTTTTTCTCCTGGGGAGTCGAATCCTCCTTGACCTTTTAAATACATTTTTGAAGTATTTTAGTCTCCCGATTGCTTCTCATGAAAATGGGAGTTTTTTCTCATACACATAGTCTTCTTTTAACTTTATGACAGGTGCATAACTACATTCAGTATAGCAACAATAATTACTTTCAGGAAGGTGGGTGCTGGTCTGGGCTGTTCTCCTCAGGTAGCACCCTGGCCTCTGACGCAGCCAGTTCACCCCAGGTGAGGCACCAAGGTTGAGAAGCTTAGGATCTCGAGATGCAGGAGCTGAGACCAAGGACTGATGTCTGGGATCTGAAACAGAAACAGTAAGAAAGTGAGAGCTGGAGTCGGATGCTGCTGGTTACAAGGCCTAGTGATGCAGTCTGACAGCTGGGCCTCCACAGGGGAAGGGAAAGGGAACATTGTTTAACCAGGAGTAGCACACTAAGTCAAAGCTTGTTTCCAGATGCAACCTGGGAGCACAAGGAAGTTAAGTGACTTGCTCAGGATCACACAGTATGCACCTAGGTGGCTGTGGGATTCAAACCTAGGTCTCCAGATCTGCAGCTCAGAGCCTTAACCCACTGCGCTATACTGCCTGCAAAGAGCAAGTCATGTCAGCTGAGACCATTCCACTGAGGTTGCAGGTAGAGCCGGGCTTGCTGTTCTGTTGGAGGTAAAGTGTCACACAAGAAAAGTAGACAATGGCAAATGCCGTCTGCAGTTTTATTTTCTCTCACCAGTTATTGTTCAGTCACTCATAAGAGCCTTCTCTGCAAGCCACGCTGAATTTCCCAGGGAGGGGGTCACCCATAAAGTCACGCCTTTAATTCCAGGTTATGGTATAGGGGCAAAACAGCAGCTGGAATTGTTCCATCTGGGAAGTGATCTTTGAATAAAAATTTGGGTTTGCACCCTGCTGGCATCTTGTTTCCTCCTTCTGAGGTAAGAACTCAGTTGGGTACTAACTGCTGGGCCTGTTCTGCTGCATGAAGTACTATTATAAAGCATCCCCCTTCCAAGTTGTGGCTGCACTTGTAAGCATGCAGCACAGATTCACAGATGGTTGTAAACATGTTTTGCAGATAACCAGATCACCTTTTATGTGTTTCGTTGAGGGACGGGTGGGTGCAAGTTTGCTCACCAAATGGACACAGTGGCAGCTCCTAGTGAAAGAAAATGGAAGAAAAGGAAACATTTTCCAACAAGTAGCTGGACATCCTGGTGACTGAGATGATGCAGCACAAATCCAAGTTATATGACCAGGAGAGGATGAGGTTGTCGCAGGTAGCAAGACCAGATGTGGGAGGAGAGCCTCCCAAAGAGTGATGCTGTGAGCCAGGTTCCCAAGTCAGTGAAAGAGTTCCAGCACCGCTGGGGTGACATCAGGAGGAGAATGAAATAGAAGCTGGTGGTGATGCAGATGCTCATCTTAGCTATGGGAGGCAGTCTGCTTCTGTGCTGTGCCTGACACCCCACAAAAGGCTAGTGGAATCTGTGATAGCACCCCTTCCAGTTTCAGAGTATGAGAAAAATGGATAAATGGATTCTGGGCCACCGCAGCTGAAGAAGAGACACATTATCTACAATTTTTAAACCATTTTTCTCAGTGTGTGCACACACATTCATTTGTTAAAACTAAAATAAAGGCAGCTTTGTGCTGTACACTTGGAAAATGTACAGTGGCTGTGTCAATGTTTGACAGGCAAAAATTAACATTGACACTATAAGGCAGCTGATGCCTGAGCAAAACCTCAGAAAATTACATTATTTCGACATTCAGTGCATGTTTTACATTTTCTGAAGCTGTCTTACCAATGCTGTTTCTTACTACAGATATTTGCATGGAAATGGGATCCTTTCCCCTTCAGATTCCTATTGCACCTGATGCTTGTTCCCCTCTTACAGTCACAAGGCTCTGTACAAGTGCCATCACTAGCCTTTCAATGACAATAGAGTGCCACAGAGGATTATTGTGGGGTGGACCCTCCCAGCTGTCCAGGGATATCACGGATGTTATGGTTGCCTGGGAGGGGCCTTACACCAGAAAAACACAAAGTCCACTTACTTGGCCTCTCGAGCACCTAGGTGACCTCTGGGGATCCCATGACACACGGCAGGGTTAGCCAAGCTGCAGAAAAAGGGTTAGCAGAACTTGGAGGCACAACACATAAATATATAAATGTCCAAACTTGGGGGGAGGGCTATTATAAACAAAACAGGACCCTTTATCTATCACTTGAGCTCACTTGACGATGTTACATTCACCAGCTGGTGCAGTGTGTTTTACATCACTGCAAGGTGGTTCTTTTTTTTTTTTAGTTTTTGTTGACCAGGTAAGTGCACTAGACAAATCCTGCCGATTTTCAGGCTTGACCCAGGGGAGGGGGATACAAATGAATGTCAACAGACTTTGAATCAGATTAAGCTGTTGGTGGTATTTTTAGTGAATGAGGGAAATTTGGCCAGGACACCGGGGAAATTTCCCATCTCTTTTCGATAAGTGCCATGGGATCTTTAACATCCACTTGAACTACCACCAATCCAGGCAGATGGGACCTCGGTTTAACGTCTCATCCAAAAGACGGCACCTCAGAAGTGCAGCACCCCTCTCATGCTGCACTACAGTGTCAGTACTGGGATATTAACTCAAGTGCCAGATGTGGGAACTGAACCCACAGCCCTCTGATCTCCTGGCTTCAGAGGCGAGTGTGCTACCTACTGAGCCACTGACACTGCTAACTACTGCTCATTATAGCTCATTCATTGAGCGTGTACTATTTACAATAGTATGCGTTCATACAGAGCTCAGTCAGCAGCTGGCCATGGTGGTGAGAGGTGGGTTGTGCCCGTCACTGGCTGGGGATGGTTGGGGGGAGCGGGGTGGTCTGGCACTGCTGAGTGGGGGTGTAGGGGGGGCCACTAGACTACCAGGGATAATGGAGATATGATTATCTTTTTTTACTGTTTACAGTACTGCAAGGACTTGAGTTCAGGGATCGGGGCTTGGCGGGGGGGAGATCAGCCCTGTGGGGCTTTTTTGTTCAGTATTGGGGGGTCAGGGGCTTGGGGGTCCCATAGCCCTGTGGGGCTTTTCAGACTTGGGGACTGGGGCTGGGAGGAGCACTTGTGCAATTCAGTGTGCATGCTGCAGGATTGCAGCCAACTGTTCAGGCATGCCCTCTGTTTGGCGTACCTGTACAGTTGGCGCAAGTCACAGGACTTAGCCGCAGGGACCCTGACCCTTACAGAATCGGGTGCAGGGTCCTTGGCACAACTGCACCTCTAGCAGGTCACAACTTGCGACATGCGTAGAGGTGCTTCTAGAATTGGCCCCAGTTTCTTTAATTTAAGATTGTTGGCCCACAGATTATAGAGTAGTTGTCTGTTATGAACATACAAACTTTGCCAGCAGATAAAGGCCTAGAGGTCTATCAAGTCTGCTCGAATGTGCAGCTAGCACCCCTTATTCTGCAGCTGCCCCTCCCTTCCTGAGTCCATTTTTGATACTGAACATCTCTGGACAGGGGGATGGAAAGTAAAGGTGTTGCTTAAAACTACTGTTACTGGGATCCAGCATTTACCAAATAGCTTCCTATTAGGTAAGGATAGAGGGGTATTTTTCTACCCAGGCCAACCAAAGGCCTGTTACAGATGTGGTTCCATAAGTCATTTAAGCAGCATTTGTGACAAAATGAAATGTGTGGTGAGTGGGGAATTAGGCCATGAGGCTAACCAATGTGTGGAAGAGCCTAAATGTGTGCTATGTGAAAAATCAGGCCATACCTTTCAGCAATGCATTTGGGCTGCCCATAACTCTCCAAATCTTGCTGATGGGGAAGAACAGAGGCTACTCATTACAGTGGCGCAGCATTCTAAACTGACTGAAACTAGCTTGGTTTCTTCATGTCGGAGACCTTCTCTCCCGCCTTTAGAACCACTGTCCCAGTCTTCACAAGAGACCACTGTCCCCCTTAACAAGGAACTGGATGCCTCTGAACCTGTACAAACTGCACAGGGGGTATCTGATCTGGCACCCCCTTCCCATCCCAGTACTTCTACAGAGCTCTCTAGTGAAAATTGCATTATACCTACCCCTCTCCCTGTGGCACCTATGGGTACAATGGACCCCCCCCCTCCACCTCCAGAATCTACTGTTCCTCAAAGCAGATATACTAGGAGTAGTAGGAAGCAAGGGTCACCTCTATCTAAAGTACAAAAAACTGAAACTATTGCCTTGGGTAATAGACATGATTTATTACAGGATCCTTCTGAAAACACAGACTTTGATTCCTCATCTGTGGTTTCTTCCCATCTGGAACAAACTACGGATACTGAGGTTACTGTTGATTGTTTGGGGTCCCAGAAATGTAAAGCAAAACCTAAGGCGAAACATAAAGACAGCGGCACTAGGAAGGGAAAAACAAAGTGAAGCATCTTAATGATTTTTTTCTCCTTCTATAATATGGCTCCCTCCTTTCCATTACATACTATAAATGTAAATAGTATTAAAAAGAAAGTGAAGTGGGATATAGTGTGTTCTTTTTTGTCCTGCTTATCCATTGGAGTTGTATTGTTGCAGGATGTAAGATTCCATTCTCTCCCTGAAATTGAGCAAGCTCAGAAAGCTTGGTTTCTTGGCCCCTCTTTTTGGTCTATTGGTCAAGACACATGTTCAGGAGTAGGTATTTTACTTAGCATGCCTGATGTTGAAGTAATTAAAGGATTGGATTTATGTCCTGGAAGACTGTTATTGCTGGATGTTAAAATCTCAACTATGTTTTATAGAATTTTGAATATCTATGCACTTCGAACGAAATCTCTTAGAATTTATTGAAAATTGCACAGCCTTTTTTATATACTTCTCATTTTGTTATCTTTGATGGGGATTTTAACTGTGGCCTATCTCTCAGGGATAGATCTCATACTTCCAAAACATCAAAAATATTTTGTGACTCTAATTTTTTGCATACTATTTTGAATTCAGCTAAACTTAAAGATGCTTACTTATCTGTTACAGCTACACATACTCCTACATTTCATAAGGGTCCATTAGCCACTCGCATAGATTTTTTCTTTATCTCCAGACATTTGTGTCTTTCTGCAGCCACAGTAACGGTGGCTGAATTTTCAGATCATAATCTTTTAACAATCAAAGTAGGTTACATTCAGCAAAGACATAATGGTCCTGGTATATGGAAAGTGAATATTTCATTACTAGACAATACTCTTTTATTGGACCAGATTAAATATTTTTTGCAAGCGAGAAAATCTGTTTTTATTTTATATGATGATTTACTGTTATGGTGGTCTGATACCAAATTGGACTTGATTCATCTATTAAAGCAATTTAGTAAACAACATCACAATTCACAGTATATAGTATATCAGAAAAAACGGATCCATTTACAAAAACTTTTGACTTCATCTTATACTACTGGACAAAACTTTAATAGTCAAATTAGGAATTTAAAATTGGATCTGACTGCTTACCATTCTGAAAAATTTAAATTGTTACAACATCAACAATGATTTGGGACTAAGGGATCTTATGCTGTAGTATGCCCTTATGAAAACTGTAGAAAACAAATAGATGATAAGATTTTTGAGGTTCTTTTGGATACCAGCCACCGTGAATGCAGAACTAATTTGGATATTCAAACCTGTATTGCTGCATATACTGCTAACTTATTTGTTCCTTTAAAAACAAATATTTCAGAGGCCTCTGCATATCTATCTTGTATTACAATCCATGACATCCCTCCCTCTTTACAAGTATCTACTATTCATGACATACAGCAACCGGAAGTTATGGAAGTTATTGGTCAGTTGTGAAACAGAGTTACGCCTGGCCTGGATGGCCTCCCTAATGAACTTAATAAGTTACTAAGTGTAGAATTAGGCCAAGAATTAGCTGAAGTCTTTAATTGTATTCTCCGAAGTGACTTGTTTCCCTTGGAAATGAATAAGGGGGTTTGATTTATATTTTTAAGAAGGGTGACAAATGGCTTCTTCAAAATTGGAGGCCTATTAGCCTCCTAAATACAGATTTTAAGATATTAGTTAAAATTTTAGCTTTACCATTACTGAAGATGGCACAGCATGTTATTTCTTCAGCTCACTTTAGTACAGTTCCAGGCAGAAATATTTCTGACCATGCTGAGGGAAATAGCTGAGAGAGGAAATATGGCTCTGCTTCAAGGTTACTTGGTTTCTGTAGACCAAAAACAAGCCTTTTACTCTGTCAATCATGAGTTCTTGTGGCTTCTTCTACAATATTATCACATCCCTCCTATATTTATAACTTGAATTCAGAAATTATACCAGACTGCTACTATAGTTCCTATTGCTAATGGGTGGAAAGGTCCCATAATATAATTAAAGAGAGGGGTTCAACAAGGATGTCCGCTCAGCCCTATTCTTTATATTTTTTTCTTGGACCCATTGCTTCGAAACATTAATGTTTCAAACAGAATTGTTTCGATTTCCACTCCACTATGTTCCACCCCACATGCTGTTATGGCATATGTGGATGATATGAGTCTAGTTGTGGCTAATATGTCTTCCATACAAGAAGCAGTGCATCAATGTATGGCATTTGGGACAGTCTCTGGAGCTGTCTTGAACTTTGATAAATGCATTGGTAGGAAGTTGGGGACCCATAGTCAATCTGTATCACTGGTTTCTAATATAAAAATAGGTCAGGAACCTATCAACATTTTAGGTATTTTATTTGGTGATAGTCCTCTGGATGTTTTGAATTGGAGCCCTAAATTAGAAATTGCTCAAACTAAAGTAGCATGTTGGAACAAATGGAAAGTAGGAAAGAAGAATAGGGTTTACTTGATTAAAACATATTTAATTCCAGTTTTTGTTTTCATTAGCTATATATTTCCCCCATCTAAACTTTTTGAAACTAAGATTTTGAGTATTTTTTTCAAGCCTTATGGGGTAGTTGCCTTAATCCAATTAAAATAAATGTTACTTATTTACCTATTGAGTCAGGTGGTTTGAACATGGTTCATCCTCTATATTTCTATAATACTATTTTTTTGTTGGTGAATCTTAAGCCCCTTTTATTTAATTTAGGAAGAGGTGGGAGTCTTGGGTTTATGAATACTGCAGTTCCTGGTTTCGTCAATGGGACTCTTAACAATATCAAAATAGTTAAAATTGTTTATTGTCATCCCACTTATATGAGGGAAACTTTTTTAAGGTTGAAACAGTGGCATATTTCAAGTACCATGGTTGTGACTCTTTCTCGTAAACATTTATATAAGCATCTGCTGGAACACAATTGTGCTGCTCCAGAAGTCTTCTATAAATGCACAGAGTCCTATTGGGTTGCCTTCTGGCTCTTTTACGGAATTCCAGGATTCCTCCATGAATGTGGGATTTACATTGGCTGAGTTGCCATGAACGGATAAATATAAAGGCAAATCAAAAACACAAACAATTGACAGATAGGTTTTGTAGTCGATTGAATTGCATACAACAAGAAGAAATCATTGAACACTTATTTTTTCAATGTTCATATACTCAGGGTTTTTGGGCCTTTCTTGCTGATTGTTGGAACGAGCCTTTGTTTGCATCTGTTACATATGTGAATTTAATGTATGGGGCCTTTTCAGGTGAACGGCGAAAATGGAACTTTGCTACATTGAACATTCTCTTTACAATATTGAAATGGCATATTTGGACTGCTCACTGTTTATTTACCTTGCAACAGATGGAGTGTTCGCATGATGAATTATTACATAAAATTGTATTTGATTTGAAACAAGTATATTATGCAGACTCAAAGTTTATGCATACTCAAATGCTTCTAGACTTCTGGAAATGTTTACCATGGATCACTGACTCTGATGCTCCTGTAACATGATCTTTTGTGTATTTTTCTTTTTTGGATTGTTCTTGCTGTAATTGTATGAGTTTTCTGTTTTGAACTATTTTGTAGTTTTTTTGTTCAATAAAATTCCCCTACGCTTTTCGATAAGTGCCATGGGATCTTTAAGATCCACCTGAACTACCACCAATCCAGGCAGATGGGACCTCAGTTTAACGTCTCATCTGAAAGACGGCACCTCAGAAGTGCAGCACCCCTCTCATGCTGCACTACAGTGTCAGTACTGGGATATTAACCCAAGTGCCAGATGTGGGAACTGAACCCACAGCCCTCTGATCTCCTGGCCTCAGAGGTGAGTGTGCTACCTACTGAGCCACTGACACTGCCAGGAATTTACCTCAGTTCCTTCTCATTACTTCTGGGTTGGAGTCAACCCTGATGGGGTACGTTAATACAGATGGGCCCAATGGGACCATAGACTGAGAGTCCCTCTCCCCTGCAGCTTTGATGGGAGCTCCATGGGCCTCTTCAAGCCCTTTTTTGACATTTGGTAGCCACTTGGCTAATTCACAGACTCACTAGCTGGCACAGAACTTGCACCAACTCAATTCTATGACACAGTTCAGGGATCCACTGTATCCTCCCACAGAGCATATCCTTTTTTCTACATTTCAAGCTTTTTCTTTATTTCTGAGACTACAACACCTGTGCCCACCTGGGCATAGCTGAGGTACAATGGGCTCCACACATCTTCTAACAATGGGCAATCTGGCCCACACTGAATGCTTTCTGAGGTAAATTCCTGTTGGCTGCCAGGAATTCTGCATCATGTCAGATATTATCCCTTTCTTGAGGAGGGGGGCACTGCAGAGTATCAAAACACAGTCACTTCACACTCATTAAAGCTTAGACATCACCTCAGATCCTTTGCCCACAGAATTTTCTGGCTTCACCTTCCTCACAGACAGACCTTTAAACTTCATGTAGATGGGGTTTTCTCCTACAGGAAAGGGGCACACCTCTTTCTGAGGCTGTAGAAGATGGCCGCTGCTACGGTTGGGCACATTTTCCTTGACCCCCAGGTTCCACAGAGAAACTTACAGCGTAGTGGGAGCTGAGTGATACTGTGTCCCAGTTGCTCTCTCCCACCAACTCTCCCTCACCAGAATCTCTGCCCTCCAGCAGAGAACACTGACTCGTCCCTTTTGGAATACCAGAGCAGACCAGCTGACGTAGTCCTCCAAGAACATAGAAACTGGCATCACCCTAGAAGTCAAGAGACACTCTTAAAGGGATATTAATGTAGCTTGTAAAGGGGGGGGCTACATTATGAATTCAGGTGGGGAACAAACAGCAGGGGTAGGCAACATCCAGGTTAAGGGAGTCTTGTTCGTCTACAAATTCTAATAAAGAATGGGAGAAGGGAAACACAGAAAATGTATGTAATATAGGGACTTTGTAAAATCCAGGCTGTTGATGGCCAATCGGCACAGTGATAATGCAATTTTGCTTACATTTTATATTCTTTGCTTACTCTTTCACTTTTTGGTTTTTTTATTTATCAAGTCTAGGAATACAAATACCTTTGAGCCTTGGCTCTTTTACAAAGGTTCCACGTCAGAGAAATACAAATTATGGGGAACATCAAGACAGGCATTACAACAATGTGGACATTGCAAACAGAGTACAGATTAATACAATTCAAGGGTAGCATTGTAAGCAAGGCAGCCATTGGCATTTGTCAGAGAAAATAGACAACAGATAAGAAGTGCCAGAGTCATAGGGAGAGGGAAGGGGGAGGAGAAGGAATGTAGGAAGGATAGGGAGAGGGTGGAAAGTGCAGCATTGGGTATACCAAGATGTGAGGGTAGAATCCAGTGAGGAGGGGAGGGGGGGACCACTAGAGCAGGCAGGGAAGTAGAGAAAGGTTAAGTTGGGCAGTCACAGGAGCTGTTGGTAGTGAGATAGTCCCGGAGCCTAGTTTTAAACATACCAATTGTTGGGGCAGAGGAGATGGTGGGGCTGAGGCCATTGAACCAGAGTGGTGCTCGATAAGCAAGAGCATTGTCCCTGTGAAGTGTGACAGTGGGGGACTTTCAGTAGCTGTAGTGTGGATCTCCTAAGGCACCATTTGTTAATTCGGTGTTGTAACAGAGTTGAGACCCCAGAGGGTGCAAGGCCAAGACAGATTTTTTTCGCCATGGAGCAGGTGAAAAACTTTATGCAGTTTGATAGTTGGAGCCAGCCAGTCTGAGTGTACAGGTCATATGTGTGGGTGAGACAGTGAGCACCAGTGATGAGCTGACATGCTTTATTTAAGGTAGTTGAGAGGCATCTAAGAGTTGTGGTTGTGGCCGAGCCATAAATGATGAGACCATAGTCTATTACAGAGATCACAGAGCTCAGGACTGCAACCTTCAAAGCTTCTGGTGTGAGGTGTGGTCTGTGTTTGTAGAGGAGACCAAGCCATGTATTAGCAGCTCTAGCTACATTATCTACATGAGGTCCATAGGAGAGATTAGGGTCAAGCTGTATTCCTAAGTATTTGAAGGACCCCACCTGATCTAGAGTGTTCCCCTGGGTGGTGGAGATAGCCAAGTGGTGTAGCTTGTGTGGGTTATGAGAGCTGCAGAAGAGCATAGATTTGGTTTCTTGTCATTGAGGACCAGTTTATGATTAAGAAACCATGTCTCTACAGAACTGAAACCAAGTTGAAGGTTGTGTTGAAGAGTTGCAGGATCTTTGTGAGTGGAGAATACAACAGCATCATCAGCATATAGTATGATCTGTTCAGAGCAGTGGTAAGGGAGGGATTTTAAGAAAAGGGTAAAAAGGAGGGGGCCCAGTATGGATCCCTGTGGGACACCTGAGCGAACAGGCAGGGTGTCAGAAAGAGCATCTGCAATTTTTACTCTCTGCGACCAGTTTTCTAAGTAGCTTTTAAACCAGAGAGAAGAGTCAGGTGATAGTCCGTCATTCAGTAGTTGGTCAATTAGTAGTCCATGGTGTACTGTATCGAAGGCCTTGGAGAGGTCGATGGAAACGGCCCCTGTGAGAAGGCCGTTGTCAAGGGATTTGTGCAAAGCTCCAGTGAACTCAAGAAGGGCTGTGGTGGTGCTGTGACCTTTCCGGAAGCCGTGTTGTTGTGGACAAGATATATTGTATTTATCCAAGTGGTCGGTAAGTTGATAAGCAACAATGCGCTCAAGTGCCTTACAGAGTGGGAGGCAGTATGGAGATAGGGCGATAATTTGAGTGATTCGTCTTATCCCCACTTTTATGGACGGGTGTCACGGTGGCTGTTTTCCATAGGTCTGGGAATTTTCCACAGCTGAGAGAGAGGTTTGGGATTTTTGTTAATGGATGAATTACCTCATCGAGGGTGAGCAACAGAAGCTTAAGGTCCAGGGTGTCACTACTAGATCTAGATTTAGAGATAGCTGCAGTAATATAGCGGCGAGCTTCATTCAGCCTTACCTCCCTGAAGTAGAAGAGGGGATGGTTAGACTGTTACTTATCATCTACAAAATCTTTATGAAAAATGTAACTCTGTCACATAGTTTTCATTTGCTCTGGCCGCTTGTCTACAAACAACGTCAAAATCCCCCACAACTGTATCATCAAAACGATGATTGATGTCATAGGCAGAGGGTAATGAAGTCAGTTGTTGACAAGCAGCCAGAGAAGATTAAGACCAAGTGACTGTTTGCTTGCAGATGTCTTTAGTGATAAAGAATAAAGGGAAGAAAGCCTGTTCTAGTGGCACCGGCAGAGCAATTTGTGCTCCTGTTTGGGTGACATAGGTTTGCAGCATGGTCACCTTCCCCATGGCCTAGAAAATGCTCTCTGGCTCCAGGGGAGTTAGTCGCTGCACTACTCTGGCACTCCCTGTGAGGACTAGGGAGGCTGTTGGGGCCTCCCGGCCAGTGTGCTGCAGACTTACCTAGACAGTGTCATGGAAGCAAAGTGGGACTTAAGGGGTCAAATATCGCTACCAGTTGGCAGATGATACCATAAAACCAGCTAAATCATCACACCCTGTCCCTGTGGCTAATCTCAGGCCAACCAATAGGCCGAGACTAGAATGGGGGGTGGGGATCACCTCAAGGGTGTATTTCCTGGAGGGGTGAAGCCCCATCTGTGCCCTTTGCTGTCATTGAAGATGAGCAGGTGAAATGGACAGGAAGCTGGGTTCCGGCTGGCTGAAGAGAGAGGTGACTTGGAGGAAAATCAGGTGAGCTTGGTGCATAAACATTAAATAAAAAATAGGGGGAAGATAAATGTTGAGGGAAGATAAATGTCTGAACTGTGGGTTGACTTCTGTCTTGATATCAAATTTCCTCTGACGTCATAGGGTCTTTAAGTTGCTACTAGCCAAGTAAGGTTTTCTAAGCATTTCTGTATTTAACTACATATAACATTGTCCAAGTAGCCTAACTGTTACTGCAGAACTAAATTCAGTGATTCTTTACTGTTTGTCTAAGAGCTGGGACTTGGTAAACTCAGTCTTACAGACCAAAATGGTGAAAAGTGGACTGAATGGTCCAGCCAGACTGGGCACAACTTGCACATTTGAGCTGGTCCATTCAGTCCAGTTTTTACTGTTTTTATCTGTCTGTTCTGGATGTTATCGAGGGTGAGGGTATGGGTAAAATCTAGATTGGTGGACCCGAACTGGACCTTTTACCATTTTGGTCTGGTCCAAGGCTGGTAGTCCAGATTTTACCCATACTCTCACCCTAGATGAAATCTGGAACTGATGGACCAAAACGATAAACCCAAATGCACTTATCCAGCCAGATGTTTTTCTAAAAAGATGCGTTTCCTGTCTTAATTCATATTTAGGGGATACACTACATGTGTTAGAACATTTAGAAAATTTTAATTGGCCCTCCAAGTGTTAAGTGGCTCACAATTGATGTAAAGTCCCTCTATTCCTTTATTGGGCACTGTGATGGTCTTGCAGTATGCACAACTTTTCTGTTTAAAGAGCCACTGAGGGATCTCATGCCTGTGAATTTAATTATGGAGGGTCTGGAATTTGTTTTGACTCACAATTATTTTGAGTTTGACTCTGACTATTATTTACAGAACTGTGGCACAGCTATGGGAGCTGCTATGACTCCCTCTTATACCAACCTGTTCCTGGGTTTCTGGGAGAAAATGCTATCTTCGACAAAAACTACAATCCCTTTCACAGGAACATAGTCAAATGGTACAGGTATATTAATGATTTACTTTGTGTATGGTCAGGAACAGAGCAGATCACAGATTTCATGTTTTGACTCAATTGTAATGATTTGAACCTTAAATTCCCCCACAAGTCAGATCCCAGACAAATTGATTTTTTGGATATTGCCCTTATGAGCAGTACAGATAACACAGTTCTAGCAAAAGGCTATAGGCAATGGCAACTAATAGTTTTTTACTTGCCAGCAGCTTCCATCCAAAATCATTAAAAACTCTATCCCATATAGTGAATTTTTAAGACTAAGGCAGAATTGCTCTAAGGATGAAACTTTTTTGTTACAAGCCAATGAACTCAGAGACGGATGTTTGGAGTAGGGCTATAGCCCTAAAGTTTTGGATCTGGCCTTCAAGAGAGCTGTAAACAGGGACTGGAGGGATTTAATGACATCTAAGCCAACATGTGATATCAGACAGAACCACTATTAATTTTATCATAGAATATAACAACTTGGCTGGCAAAATAGGTAATATTGTAACTAGGTAGGTAAAAGTTATTTTTTGGCATTTAGTCATTACAATCTTAAAATATTGACATACAGTATAATATAAATACAATAAAGATAAGAAATTGCACATTTACATGATCACAGAATTTTCACAAAATGTCATTTTCCTATGTTTGTTCAAACAGTGTAGATATAAGTTAGATAAACCATAACAAAGGATTGTATGTTGACTAGTAATAAAACCAGAACTACAATGTAGTAGACAGTAAAAATCTACACAACACTTGCAGTAATTCCTTCCTTGTGGTTGTCATCAAGGAGAGAGCTAACTAATTGGAGGGGAGACCAAGGGTAGCTATTACTAGTCTTAGCCATTTTTTCCGTGATGCTTCATATAATGGACAATGAAGCAATATGTGTTTGAGATCATCTTCTATTCCCTTATCGCATTTACAGAGAGTTACTACGAAGGAGGCAGCATTCTATATAAAAAAAAGTGCTCGGGAAGACCAGAATGGATAGCGATGGAGTAGTCATGAATCTGGTGTCTCAAACTCCTGATGTACACATCAAGCCTATTACAAAACTATTCAACAAATCCCTGACCCTGGCACAATTCCCGGCCACCTGGAAGCAAGTGCTGGTCACTTCTGTCCACAAAAGTGGGGACAGGACCAATATGTCCAATTACAGGCTGATCTCAATCCTCTCTCCCCTATCGAAGGCCCTTGAGAAGATTGTGGTGGACCAACTAACAGACTACATCAGCAAATACCAACTCCAATGCCCCAACCAGCATGGGTTCAAGCAGGGGCATAGTACCACGACTGCCCTGGTAGAGTTCACCGACTATGCTCACAAAGCTATGGATGAAGGCAAACTAGTAGGGGCTGTGTTAATAGATTTAACAAAAGCCTTTGACATCATCAACCACACCCTCTTACTGGCCCAGCTACAAAACCTGGGGCTCACCGCCAATGCAACACTCTGGTTCCGAGACTACCTATCCCTCAGGTCACAACAGGTAAAAATAGGACAAACAGTGTCTGACCCCAGGGAGGTCACACTGGGGGTTCCCCAAGGATCCATCTTGGGACCCCTGCTCTTTGGCCTGTTCCTAAATAATCTCCCTCAAGCCTGTGATGCCAAAAATAATCCTATATGCGGATGATGCTGTCATCCTCAACAGCAACTCTCGAATTGAGCCACTCCAAACAGCACTTCAGCACTCCTTCAGTAAAATAGAAGATTAGTTCTGCAAGCACAAACTTCTGCTCAATTACAAAAAAAACAAGACCATGGGCCGGATATTCAAACTGCGCTATTTTGTGGCGCAAGCCCTTGCGCTGCACAAAATAGTTGTGCAGGGGTGTGTCCAGAGTGATATTCAAAGGAGTTGCACCTTTGAGCAGCTCCTTTGAATATCACCCGCCGCAGCCACTGTGTATGGCGCAGTGAAACTTGTGCCACTGCAAGTTGTCAGATTGGAGCATTCAACGCGGTGGTGAGTACCATTGTGCCATCGCAAATCCGATATTCAAGGTGATACATGCAAATGGGGGCCATAATTCATGCAAGGTGCAGGAGCCATTTGCATCTGATTATGGCACCATTTGCATGCCATTAGCATGCAGGTGCACCGATCCCCGAGGACTTGCACCCGGCACCCTGCCAGGCAGAAGCCATCGGGGACCGACGCCCCCTGCAGCCCGATCGTGGGCAAAAGAGTGTAGAATCCCCCCCACCACCCCCCACTGGCCTGATCGCAGGCATAGTGTAATTCCCTCCCCAACAGCCCAATGCGTGGCAGCAATGTGTCTCCCCCACCCCCAACATATCCCTGGTGGTCCAGTGGACCATAAATCCGATCGCGGGATGGTATGAAGAAACACCCCACCCCTGGTGGACCAGTGGACTGAAAATCCCGATCGCAGGTTGAGTATTAACTCCCCACCTCCCGATTATATCCCTGGTGGTCCAGTGGACCGAAGATCCGATTGCGGGATGGAGTGTACAAACAACCCCCTCAAAACATCCCTGGTGATCTAGTGTCCCCACCACCCACCCACAAAGCCCCACCACCCGCTCCCCACAGCATGCAGGTGGCAGCATCCCACCCGCCTGCCGCCCACTGCCCGCCGACTGACTGCCGGTGGGCTACCGCCCGGTGGTGCAGAGCAGAACCAGGCGTGCAGCCCGTACACAGTCCAGATTTGTGAATGAACTCATTCACAAATCTGACTGTCTTGTACGGTATGGATTGCACACCCATTGGCTCTTGCTCTGCACCAATGGGCATGCAGCCCTACCTGGCAGTCAGTCAGCGGGTGGCGGGGTGGCAAGTGGGTGGGATGCTGCCGCCCGCCGGCTGCAGGGGGGAGCGGGGTGGTGGGGCTTCAAGGTGGGTGGAGTGGGGGACACTAGGTCACCAGGGATGTTTTGGGGGGGTTGTTTGCACACTCCATCCCGCGATCGGGATCTTCGGTCCACTGGACCACCAGGGATATAATGGGGGTTAATACTCAATCCCGTGATCAGGATTTTCGCCCCTGACCACCAGGGGTGGGGTGTCTTTATACCATCCCAGTGATCGGAATATACGGTCCACTGGACCACCAGGATATGTTGGGGAGATACTTTGCTGCCCAATAGGGCTGGTGGGGGGGAATTAAAGTTGCCTCGCGACCGCCAGTGGGGGTGTTGGTGGGGATTTTATTTCCTTGCCCGTGATCGGGCTGCAGGAGGGCACAGGGAGGGGTTGAGGGCCAGTCACAGGTGGCAGCTGCTGTGTTGCACCCTGCAATGCAGCAGCTCACCTGTGGGTGGCCCTCGACTTAAGCCTTTTTTTTTTTGGCTCAAAGTTGTGCAGGCGCAGGTTAGGGGTTGCGCCTACACAACTCTGCACAGCCCGGCTGAATATCGGGCTGTGCAGTTTATGCATGGTTCCTCCCCCTCCAGTTGAGCATGAATTCATTTGCATTGTGCTATTGCTCAGCTTGTTTTCAGTGGCACAACTGCCTCCGCGCTGAATATTGCAGAATGGAGTAAGTTCGGACTTCATGCAGTACATGCTAAACTTATTGGCGCATGGCGCAAACCTTTTGAATATCTGGGCCCATGTTCCTATCCAACCCCCAGCTCAAGAAAAGGTTCCCCACTATAAACATCACCAACAATGTACTCGCCCCCTTGGAAGAGGTACACTCCTTCAACTAGCTTGGTGTGCTATACAGATACAGAAAACACCTTACCACGGCAGCCATCCACCTATCAATCACAAGTTCCATCCTCTCCACCACAGACTATGGTCTGGTTGTCTACAGCACAGCATCAGACTCTTTGCTCAAGAAGGTGCATGTAGCTCTCAACAAGACCTGCAGGATCATCCTGAATGGTGATTGAATGACCCACACCTGTTCCGTCTATGAACAGACACAACTACTGTCTCTTGGGTGCAGGACTAAATTCCTCATGTGCCTCCTAGGCAAAAAAGCATTACTTGGGAAAGCTCCCCCACACATAGCAGGCATCTTCTCCCTTTCAGGCTGAGAATATATAACCAGAAACAGAATGCAGGAGGCCCTTGTGGTGCCATTCCAATGCACAGCTCTCGGACAGTACACTTTCCCCTACAGGCTTAATGAGGTACCCAAGTCCATTCGGAACTCCACTAACCTGTATGGCTTCAAATCAGACCTTAAACACTACCTGACCTCCAGCTCTGTGTGCACCTGCTTCTCCAACAGCTGATAGACTCTGGATGACCAGGCCTGGCTCTGCTAAAGCAACTATTCTCAGCACAAGACAGAAGTCACCCTCCCACACATTCCTTGACAATGCCTCTGAATCACTCTAAGGGGTTGCTCCTGTACACCCCTTCCCCTTCCCTTGTCTTCACGCTAGGCTGAGTCTCTGCCTCCCCGGCCTCAGCCCTGCCTCCTTGACCACTTTTACTAGAGGACCCCCTCTTCTCCTACCAAAATCCTGTCCTTACTGACCCTCTGCCCAACCTAACCTAACCTCTAGTGCCTCTGCACCTTACCTGCACTTGTAATCAACTAAAGTTGATGTCCATATGCTGTATAGTGTTTTAAATGACTAAGAAACTCTGTAACCTTTTCCTGATTGTTGTGCTGTTTAGTGTCTCAAATGTCCTAAAACTCTGTAACCTTCTTGACTGAATGTCTATACTCTGTTCACATGACATGGAACCTTTGTAAAAGAGCCTTGGTTCAAAGGTTATTTTCCAAATACCTAATAAATAAATAAATAAACATTTTGGGTCCATAAATCCAGGTCTCTTTTGGGCAACATAAATATAATTTGCTATGTATAGCTCCATTCTGAATCTGGTTATAATTCATTGCTCTTCTGGTTCTGATCATATCATAAGGTAAGGTTCTAAATTATGTTTTGTTTTTATGTTTTTGAACCATCTATAGTGCTACAAACTGGTGATTTCAACCCTACAGTGCTTCAAACTGGTGATTTCAACCTGGTCTTGTGAAACTACTGTATTCTGTAACCTAGCTTTCACCTGCATCACAATTTCTTCCATAGGTATATGGCATATTTCATGAAGTAAGTGTCCTAATCCCATAGGAAAGACAATCTCCTTTATTGTTTTGATTGTGCTCGAGGGAAAACATACGATTATATTTTAATTCCTCCTCCAAGCACAGTTTAGGGAGTCTTTATTCTGGGAGAAGGAACAATTTCAGCATGGATATTATTCTTTTTTCAATAGCCAGTGTTTTAATTGGATATTATCAAAGTTCTTTCCTAACAATTTCTGCTGGAACCGAGTTTGGCACTTTTAAAATATACCTATGTATTTTATTTAGTTTAGTTTCTAAGGCCTTTATATCCAAAGGTGTCCAAACTTCTGCTGCATATATAATGCTAGTCTTTATTTTTGCATTTACTACTTTTAATAGTCCTTTGATTGTGTCCTGTCCTATTTTTGCACTGAATCTCCTAAAAGCATTAAAAGAAGTTTTAAGTTTTTGCTTCATTAATTTTATATGTGAAATCCATAGGCAATTTTGTGAGAATTGTAATCTGAGATAACCGTAATAAATGGACATGATTATCTTTTTGTTGTCCATATATAATGCTGGAACTTTTTTACTCTTGTTACCAAATATAACTAAGTTGGCCTTGTCTCTATTTATTATTAATTTATCTTGTTTACAAAGAGCTGAGAAATGTGTTAATTTACGTTGCAAACTCAATATAGGGGAGGGGGGCGCTGTGGAACAGCAGCATGGCGGCATTACTTTGAATTGGCTCAGTCTCATTTTATAATTAAAAAGTCTGAAAACCCAACTATTTCAAATAGATCAGCTAACTAATTGCACGTTGATAAGTGTTTTAAAGCTTTGCTAGGGTGTCTCACTGTTATGGAGCTGATGTTGGGTGTATGCTTAAAAAAACCCTAAAAAAACAAAGTTAAATGCCAGTTTATTTTTATGTAGACATAGTCCTTATATGTACTGCTCCATTTCACTATTATTGATTTAGTTAACAAATGATCTTACACGCGCTGAGAGCTGTAGTCCAATGATAGAGAGGGGGTTTTATCCACTAATCAGTTTGTAAACATTTAAGAAATCCTTGCTTTGTATGTAGGAAACCATATGGCTAGTTGCCACGCTGAGCCATAGAATATGGGACAGAAAAATAACTTAACTGATACCAGACTGTCTGTATTAAGTCCCGACTATAGGTGCTCAGCTTATTAGCCCTCCACCACTTTCGTAGCCCTACAAGGGACCTGATATCCTGGTGTTATTGAACTTTTATATTTTACTGGGGTGAAAGTGGCAATGTCCTATGGGATAAGAAGGTCAGACTTAACTCTGAATAGTATTGCTCTGGTGGAGATTCCCACTGTTTAAAAAAAAAATGTAACCTGGATTTATTGTTCTGCTGACTTTCCTATATATTCAGTGTGGAGGTCTCTGTACCTCATCTACTGTATTTTATATGCTACAGTTTGTGCTGTATTAATATAAAAGCTATAAATAAAAAGTAAAACAAAATCAAACAATAAAGAAGTAGATATCAACACAATATTGTCCGCATAAGCGAAACACGGTATCTTCATGGAAAGAATAGATGGAGAATGAAAATCTAATTCTCCTAATTGTTGTAGTATGGTATTTATATACAAATTAAACAAAAAGTGGTGCCAAAAGGCAACCTTGATAGACACCTAAATTGGTCCTGATTTTTTGTGTTTAATTCCCTTTTTGGTCATATGAGAAGCCATGTTTTGTTATGAAGTCTTATAAGAATATCCAATAATTCCGGATCCATATTACAATTTTCAAGCATAGTCCAAAGTCACTTTCTGCTAATCAAGTCGAAGGCTGCCTTTAGATTAGTAAAACAACAGTAAAGTTTAGCTGTTTTGATTACAACATATTTCCAAATTAAATGACGCAATATGTAACAGTGTTGAATAGTTCATTGTTTGGGCCTGAATCCATTTTGAAGTTCTGAAATTAAGTTATCCTCTTCTATCCATTGCTGTATTCTAGTTAGAAGTATTCCAGAAAATATATTTTGTGAAAAGTCTAATAAACTGATAGATCGGTACATGGTTGGATCATTTACATTACCTTTCTTAAAAATAGGACAGACTACGCTCCCCTTCCAGCTAACCTCCCCACTTACCAAAATCTTCAATATGTCCCTATGCCGTGGTATAGTCCCAAATATATGGAAAATTGCTAAAATCACTCCTATTCCAAAAAAAGGAGACCCAAAGGAAATCAAGAACTATCGCCCCATCGCTATACTCTCTGTATTAAGCAAAATCTTGGAAAAATTAGTAGCCACCCAAACAATAGAATACCTCCAAAAATATAACCTCCTTTCTAACTCTCAACATGGTTTCCATAAAGGTCACAGTACCACCTCTGCCCTGCTGAAGCTGACTAGTGACATTTATTCCGCCATGGACCTAGGCCTTCTGACAGGCGTAGTTTTCATCGGCCTAACTAAAGCTTTTGATCTGGTCAACCATACACTTCTTCTTGCAAAACTTCAGTCATTTGGTTTCTTCTCAGATACCATTACCTGGTTTGAAAGCTACCTGACTGACAGACAACAAGCTGTGGTATTTAATTCAGCAATCTCAGATCCTGCACCAATCCACGTTGGAGTACCCCAGGGCTCCATTCTTGGTCCTCTACTTTTTACTATCTTCATTGATGACATCCCTTTAAATGCACCAAACTGCTCATCTCTGCTCTACGCTGATGATCTGGTTATCTACCACAGTGCAAAAACTTTGACTTCCCTAAACCATCCCCTTGCCTTGGATTTCACGAGTATCCAGACCTGGCTCACTGATAATAAATTAGTCCTCAACTCTAGCAAATCCTATTCAATGTTGTTTGGCTCGCAGGCCAGACTCAAATCAAATCTAAACCCCCTTATCATCTCATGTGCAGACAGCTCCCCTCTACCCTCTGCCAAATCCTTTAAATGTCTAGGTGTCACCTTGGATGAATCTCTTGACCTTGACCTTCATATCTCAACTATCTGTACGTCCGTAAATGCCAAGATAGGAATTGCCTATCGCACCAGCTATGCCCTTACCCCTCAAGCCAGACTAGCCGTGGCTCAAGGTTTCCTTATACCAGCTCTAGCATATGGCTCTTCAATCTACCTATCCGTATCTAAGTCCTCCCTCCATAAATGGGACACCACTTACAATAGCATCTGTCGCTATGCCTCTGCTGCACCGCGTTTCAAGCACCACTGCCAACTCTATTTGAACCTAAATTGGCTTAGCCCCTCCGCCTATCATCTCCAATCCTTTGGATCATTAATTGACTCTGTCACCAGAACTGGCCTCCCCCTATCCCTTTCCTCCACTCTGGAATTACAACCTCTCACTTATGTACTACGATCAAACGATAAAGCCCTTCTGCACGTTCCAAGATGCAGAACAAACATGGGCACACACGCATTTGCTTACACAGCCCCTAAATACTGGAATTCTATACCCTTCTCTATCCGTCAAACAAACACCCATGCTGCCTTTAAGAAACTACACTGTGAAAACCTTCACACCTTACACCCCTGCACTTGTTTTAACCCACCTTGAACCTTCATCCCTCCCTGCTCTCTCTCCTCATCTCCATCTAAACTACCGCCTTTATATTTTCCCTCCTCTCCTAATCCAAGCCTGCCTACTCTCTTACCATCCCTCTCCTCTCTCCCTACTTCTCTCTCCCTCTCCACTGTCTTAGCACTTATTGTTCTGTACCTCACTACCTATCTACTTTTGAACTTTTCCTATGTTACCCCTTCCTGTCAATAATTCGATTTCACAGTACTTCTACCTTCATTATTCAGTATGTCAATGTGTTTATATCTAAGATCTATACATTGTTTCTTACCCTGATTTGTACTGCCTTCTTGTGCTGCGTCACATGTATATTGTTTGTCTGTAAACTGTTTTCTTACCCTGATTTGTACTGCCTTCATGTGCTGCATCACATGTATATTGTTTGTCTGTAAACTGTTTTCTTACCCTGATTTGTACTGCCTTCTTGTGCTGCGTCACATGTATATTGTTTGTCTGTAAACTGTTTTCTCCCGGGTCGTGCCTGAAAATAGGCATTGTCTGCCTAGTGCACTTATCCGGTTACCAAAAGCAAAATAAAAAAAATAAATAAATACATAAATAAATAAATAAATTTGGAAATGAACGTCCTGAATACAGTGGTTAAATAAAACGTGAAATATTGAGCATCCACCATTCTTTAAATGATTTCAAAATATCCACCAAAATATCATCAGGCCCAGAAGCTTTATTTGCTGTTATTTTATCTATCACTTCTTCTAGTTCATATGTTTAGTATACATTGATTTTGGAAATAACCTGATTATTGTACTACTCTGGTTTTGTAGATGCAAATATAGACTCTCTTCTTTGTGAGTGTAATATGAATTGATAAACTGTTGCTCCCATATTAATGGGGTTATTGCTGCTTCGATAGTATTGGCATACTTACTATACCCTTGGCTTACCAAAACTCAAAACAACTTAGTGTCTTTTTTTTAATTATTGCCATCTTTAGTTTATCCCACATTTTAATTTGAAATCTCCTTCTTTCCTCTGTCAATATTTTTTTGTAAAGATTTCTGGCCTTGTTTATTGCTTTATTATTATTATCTGTATTACTAATTTTTCCTATGTTGTCTAATTAAAACATTTAAATCCCTTTTAGCTGATTTGCATTTAGTATTAAACCATGATTCTGTAGAAATTTTCTTTACCATGTTATGTCTAACGAAAGGTGTTATGTAATTGCAGATATTTTCCCAGCAACCAATTATTTTTTACACTCTAGTTCTAGTAAAGTCTCTCTTAAATTTTCCAAAAGGTCAGAGCTCAATATTTCTGTAAATTGAGTTATGGTCGATTTTTGCCATTGTATTCTTTTCATGTTTATTATTTTTCCATATTTTGTATGTATGAACTATTACTGACTATTGGGTCTATACTTCCCAAGTGGCAAGAAGATATAACTGGTAAATGAGAGGACGTTGGATGTGAAACTACTTTTGAATCCTGGATATATTTAATGTCTTCTAAATTCCCCCATATGAAGTCAATGACTGATGCTCCATTAGGACCAATAAAAGTGTATTCACCATTAATATCATTTATTGTTCTACCATTAAATAGACAGAAGTCCAAATTAAACATGATTTCATCCATTTTTCTGTCCATTCATATTTGTTACTTTATCCCTGGACTTGCATATATAATTCAGTTTATTATTGATTATATTGACTCTTTCTAATGGATCATGAATTCCCACTTGTGAACCAGAAGAGGCAATATATCTGGCATTAAAATCCCTTACAATTATTAATAAGCTTTGTTCAAATTTTTCCACAATTTCTTCCAGCATCTGTTTGAATTTATTCCATATATCAGGTTTATCGTCCTTTGGTCTGTCTCTTGGTGGTACATATATATTAACTAGTACCATCTCTATGCCATTCTTTGATAATTTAAGAGCTTGGAAAAGTTGTGTGCTCATTTCCAACTGGGTAATTTTAAAGTTTAATGAAGTCTGTATAAATATGACTAATCCTGCCTTAGGCCTGCCATTCTTTTTCTCTTTTGTAGCTGATATTACATATCCTGCATAACCTGGAAATAGACGCAACACTTCATCCAAAAACCAAGTTTCTTGTAGAAAAATTATATCAAACATTGTTTGAAGGTTTTTAAACTCTTGGGACAGGATTCACAAAGGGCTTGCGCTTAGCAATCTTGGATGCCCCGGAACAAATGAGATGCACCGAGCACCAAAAGTGGTATTCACAGAAGATGTGCTGGGGAATAATCCCGGTGCATCCCCACTGTGAATACCACAGTTGCACCCAGCCCTGGATGCGCTAGTGCAACCCCCTTATTGGCTGGGACTCCAATTGGGCAGTGCATCTCACAATGCCCTGCACCCAAAATCGATATTCAGAACCAACAACATGCAAATGGGGCCATTAGGCATGCATGGCACAATGGGGCCATTTGCATGTCATTATGGCCCCATTTACATGTGCCATGCAGAGATGTGCCCAGCTGAATGTGCTAGGCACTCTATTATGGCTGAGATCCACACTGAGAGCCCCAGCCAGACCAAATGTACCCCTGCCTTCCCCAGGTGACCACATCCCATGCACACCTGGCTGAATCCCTGGCAGTCCAGTGTGCCCCCCCGGCCCACATCACCATTATAATGCCACTCCCTGTGGTGATAAAGTGATAATGAGAGGCCCCCTACCCACACCTCCATTACAATGCTGCTCACTGCAGTGATAATGTGATTTAGAGAGACCCTCCCACCCACACCTCAGTTATGACGCCGCTCCCTGTAGTGAGTAAGTGAAATGTACAGAACCCCCCTTCCCATCCCAAGCCAAATGCACTGGCAGTCCAAAGGACCCCCTGTAGCTCAGCAGACCACTCCCACCCCTCAGGCACCCCTACCCACCCCGCTTCCCCACTCCAGCATATTCCCACTGTCAGCGGGCAGCACAACCACCCTCATACCACCACGTGCCCACTCTGACAGTGGGGTAGTCAGCGGGTGGGTAGGGGTAGCGTGAGTAGGTAGTCTGCTGAGCTACACTCTGTGGAATGACAGCTACTGTACATCCTGTAGCCCATTGGTGGATTTCAGTCGATGAGTTAGTAGTAGTACTGTACACTGTCATTCACAAGAATGACAGTGTACAGTACACACTGCAAGCCCATTGGTTGAAGGGGAGGGATATGCCTTGGCATCTAGGCTGGTGATCCCAGTCTTATATTCCAGGTGTTTTCATAAGAGCATCAATCTCTGTACAAAATTTCAGAAAGTTCACTTTATTCTTTGCCCAAAAAACTTGGCATTCATAATGCAAGATGTCGATTTTTATTTTCTTTTTTAGACTTGGACACCCATGTTTGATTTTCCAGAAGAAGCTTCAACCATCATGGATTTAGTAGCGGAATTCTTGGTGCCCAACTCTTTGGTGTCCCAGCCTGAGACATCTGCTGGGTTTGGGTCAACTTAAGCTAATGTTCTCATACCTGTTAGTAGAGGACAGCCTAAGGCAAGAGTTAAAGTAATTTGTAACAATGATTTACCACGTGTTAAGATCTATTGACTAGAACTCCAACTCTGACTACAGTACTAGGTGTGTGGAGGCATTCATTACCATGGTACTAATGGCTGGTTAACACCTCCGCAAACCTTGGTGTATGCCAGAGTGCCTGGTTGCAAGCTACAGTCAGATGATTTTCATAGGTGCCCTGTCTGGCATTTATTAATACTGCTCGCAGCATACTAGTGGTTTGCTAACTGTGCCTTTCAGTATTGCATTTTTAGTGAGTCCCCTGCTTTAGGGGCGCTAACCCCTGTCAGCGAGGCACTAACCCCGTTAGTGCTCACTGTTCCTTTAAATATCCTGGTCTAGATGTGCTATACAGTAAATGCACCCGGCTGGCATTAGGCAGCTGTTTCTCCACGCACCACTGTCTGGTGCATCCTTTACAGAAATGGCTCCCTCTTAATTTTAGTAGAGATTTGTAGAGTGTAAAATTCACACTTCAGTGTTTGCAGGGGACGATGCTAAAGTCTGCTGATAGTCTGGAACTAGGGTATCTCAGAACTGCTGCAAATTTGGGGGAGGAAATCCATTGGGTTTTCTGGCCCTTCAGCTTAGAAGATTCTTCCTAACTTTCTGCGTGACTGCAGAACTTGTCAAGAATGAAGTCCTAGATTGACAACAAATGCTTTCAACAGAAATCCTTTCACTCATTCTAGATGAATTTATTATACTCTATTATATTGGCGTTAGTATATTTTATTTTGCTGCATATTTTTGATATTATGAAATGCAATTCTGTACTATTATTTTTACATTACTGTGTGAAACCTGTTTGTGCCTGCTCTAAGGGTCACATTGGAAGTGACCTACTGCTTAACATTTGCATCCTGAGTTTTAAATAAACAAGCTGAAATGAAAAAATTCCTTTCTTTGTTAATTGCTGACCTCATATCTGTGCTCTGTAAATAGTTCATGTAATGAACCTGTGGTTGTTTGTTACCGTACTTAGTTGTTTTGTTCCTTATTTGTATGTTTGTTGGTTGGTCATTGTTGTTGTTCCATAAATTGTTAATAAAGTGAACTTAAAGAAAAAGTACTTCAGCAGCATTAGAATGTCTGTAAAAGTTGTATCTCCCTCCCTGGCTGGGGCAAGGTCTGCAGCCAATAAAAGTCTTCCAGACCCTTTTTGACTGTTATAAAAGACGCATCGTGGCATTTCTACACCGATCACTCTTCTTGCCATCTGCCCAGACTGCACATTTAGAACATGTCCAGATTGGGTGTGCTGGGGTAAGTTGCCTCTTTTTTTTAAAAACTTCTTATCTATAAGATTTTATAAAATACAGCATACACCATTTTTGTAAAACTTGTATCACCATCAATGAGCATGCACGTCATCATTAAAAATGTACAGATGTTTTCGTAAAAAAAAGGTCTATGATTGAATCATCAAATAATATCGAGGAATTAATGTCCAGCAAGATAAGGTGCACTCTCACCTATTATTTAGCTCGCAGGGTTTTTACCATTATTTCTGCTCCCTGTAGGATAATAATATAAACAGAAGGCTGAGTAACCCTTGTAAAAGATCATCAAAGTATCATTTACTAGATTGCCTGAACTCAATTAAGTTGCATTACGCCCTTACCTCTAAGGTCATGCCAGATGACCAATAGGGAGACAGGAACTTTAACAGGATTTATTCTAAAATCAAAAGTTCACAAATTGAGTGGGGTGTGATCCCACCCCTAAATTAAATTGATCTCTTTTAAGGCTGGACATAGTAAGGTATGTAAACAAAAGTGGAACTACCAACATATGTAAAATATTGTATCATAGAGTGTGTTAGGCCATCTCTTAAACCAGCTCCTTAAAGCTCAAATGTTCCATATGAGTTTCTCCACATGAGAAGGAAAACTAAGATCCAATAGAGAACTCTACTAATTTCAGTCAGTGGTGTCCGATTCATTCCCTTCAGCTGCCTCCTGTTCTTTTGTAGTCGACTGGGCCTCTATGAGTTTTAATGCAAATGCAGCTGCTGCTTCTGGGTCTGGTAAAATATGGGGTTTTTTTTGTATGTCGAATTTGGAGCCTCGCCAGGAAAAGGAGTTGAGCTGCAATGCTGTTCTCAAGCAGGGATTTCTTCATAAATTGCAATGCTTTTTTCCTGTTCTGTGTTTGTGAAGATATATCAGGAAAGATAGCAATCTTGCTGCCCTCCCACACTATTTCCCTGCATTGTCTGGCTGCCTGCAAAACTGGAATCTGAGCCTCAGGACTTGAAAGAGATACGATGGCTGTTACTAGGCGCGAGCTACCTTTGCCTTGTGCTCTGGCCCTCATAGGAATAGCAAAAGCTTTTTTTACCTTTACTCCAGAAACCTTGGGTAGCAGACCAAGATCAGTGAAATGAGTCAGGTGACCACAGGAATTATTTCTGTAGTACCAGCAAATCTAGGTGGGAAGTCCACAATACGTATGTTCGTCTATTGTTGCGCATTCTCCAAGGCCTCCACCTTTGCTTTAAGAAATTGGAAATGCTGCCTGAACACCGCATTCCTCTCTGTCTGGCATTCCCGATCAGTGGTAAGCTCAGTAATGTGTGTTTCATTTATCTGCACTCTTGTGTCAAATTTGGTGAACCGAGCCTCTTGAATGTGTCACAGCACAGGGCTGTTTCTGTGGCTGCCAGGGTGCTGATGCAGTCGGATATCCATTGGTTAAAGTATGAGAATACAGCTCAGCATGGTGTTTGTGTGTATCTGGTGTGTGATATGTGATACCCTCATTACTGATTACCTCAGTGTTGCTACTGAATTTAATTCATACTTTGCCTCTTGTGCCTCTGCTCTCCTATCCTCCTTACCGTCTACTAGGCCAGGTGCCCCCTCCACCTCGCCATGCTCACTGCCCCAGTCTACTTGTTTCTCTTTCACTAAAATTGCCCCTTCTGACACCATGGATGCCTTGCATTTCTTAAACCCATCCAAAGGCAGTTCGCCTGATGGCTTGGACCCCAAGCTGCTATATCTCTCAGCTACGGCTTTCAGTGCTCCACTGTCTGACCTCTTCAACCTCTCATTCAAAATGGCAGCCATCCCACCTGTTTGGAAGCATGCCATTGTTCTTCCCCTACCTAAGGGTGGTGCTCCTTCCTCACAGGGGAACTACCGTCCCATATCCCTCCTTTCTACCCTTGCCAAACTGCAAGGACACTTGTTTCTTGCCCAGCTCTTTTCTTATCTCTCTAACCCCAACTTTTTCACTCCCTTCCAATCTGTTTTTTGGAAAAAACGTTCCACCACCACCTCCCTTTTTCTTTTTCACAGAAAGGGTGGTAGATGCATGGAATGGCTTACCACAAGAAGTAGTGGCTATGAATACAGTGCAGGGCTTCAAACAGGCATGGGATAGGCATAAGGGAGCAATACAAATGACTATGAATAGATAGGTCACTGACATCGCAAAGGCCGATGGCACATTTATAAGGTAGAAAAAGAAATGGGCAGACTGGATGGGCCTTGCGGTCCTTATCTGCCGTCAACTTCTATGTTTCTATGTTTCTATGTTCCCTGATTAGGCTCACTGACTCCATCCTCTCAGGGATGGACCATGGACAAATCACGTCTGTCATTTTGTCGACCTAGTCAAGGCTTTCGACATACTTTTCCACTCCCTACTACTAAACTCCCTTTTCTCAGCAGGTATGACTGACTCAGCCACTAACTGGTTCAGAGCCTACCTTGCAGGTTGGACTCAGTCAGTCAGAATCACTTACTTCACATCTTCCCCCTCCCTATCAACACTGGTGTCCCTCAAGGGTCCGTGTTGGGCCCTATGCTTTTCTCCATATTTCTTAATGATCTACCATCTGTCTGTCTGTACATCAACCTCAATACATATGTATGCAGATGACACGGTCCTCTACATCTCTGGACAGTCCCCCACTGATGTTGCAAACAGACTTCAGCAGGATTTCAACAATATTCAGCACTGGTTTTGCTCTCATCAACTTTTTCAAAATGCCAAGAAGACAGTCTCCATGACCTTCGGCTCTAGGCAGAGACTCTCTAAGCTCCCCTTCCTGCCCTCCTTCCATATCCTTGATGGGACAGTCCTTGAGGACACCTCCTCATTCAGATATTTGGGTGTTTGGCTTAACCAACATCTCACCTTCTCTGGTCATGTGGACGCCATCCTGAAAAAGCTGTGCCCCAAGCTTGGCACTCTATACAGGAACCGAAACTGTCTCCCTCTCCTGGCTAGGTGCGAACTTGACCAGAAGATGATCCTTCTTATTTTCGACTACTGTGATGTAGTCTACAGTGCCACTCCCAAGACCTTCTTAGCCAGATTGGATACCCTCTTCAACTCCTTCTGCCACTTCACTCTGGTCTGTACTCCTCTCACCCACCACTGTCAACTCTACCACTCCCTGGCATTTCCCTCACTGGAATATAGACACCTCCATTATTGTGCTACATTTGTCTCTAAATTCTGGTTTGGATCGCTCCCATCCTATCTCATCTCCTCTCTATTAGTCCTCCCTCCCTTCCTCTGCCCACTCACTTAGATCTTACAACTCCCGTTTCTTGGTTGTCCCTCGCCGGTCTACTACTGTAGGTCAGGCTGCTTTCTCATATCAATTCCCAAAACTGTGGAATTCACTTCCTCACCAGATTCACCACCCCTCCTCCTCCCCCTCTATAACTTCAGCCCTACTTAATTTCCTCTCTGTGAATTGTACCTGCAATTAACCTACCTGGCATTCTTGACCTGCTAGCCAGCCTCTATCAATATATTAAGTAACTATTCTGAATTACAGCTCCCTTCCAGCCCTACTATTTTCTTTTCCTGCTGAGATCCATACCTGGCCATTCCTTCAGGTTATCTATAACTACCAATATAACTATGTCTTTAGGTTCCTATCAATCTATTATTATCATTAAATCTATAACCTTGATTCCTATTCATCTACTCTGCTCCCAGCCTCACTACCTTTCCACCTCTGCTGTTATTCCCTATCCACCCCTTTCTTTCAGGCTAAATGGTATTATCACCATGAATTTAAGGTGTTATCCTAATGTAATGCACTTGACCTGTCCATTGGACCTCTGTATACAATTGTACTCTTTGCTGCTCTTAATATGTTCTTTCTGTTATTTGCTATTCACCACTGCGAATATTGTTGTAATAATGTTTGCTGTTGTATGCATGTACTGTATATATTTTCACTACCCTTTCCCCCAAGATGCACCGTGAGATGAGCAACTTGTTGTTCAGTGTGCCTTTCCTGGTGAAATATTTCAATAAATAAATATGTGGTATGTGTGGTATACGCAGAGTGTGGGTTGATACATGTGTGTGTGTGTGTGTGTGTGTGTGTGTGTGTGGGTCTATATATGCATATGTGTGCATATGCATGGAGTGTGTGTTTGTTTCATGTATGTGTGTGTGTGTGTGAGTATGTGTGGTGAGTGGGTCCATACGTATATGTGCATCGTGTGTGTAAGTAGGTGTGGTGTGCCTGTGATGTTTGTGGTGCATTCATATGTGTGTGTGTGTAGAAAGTGTGCATGCTATATGTCTTTACCGGGATAAAATATAACATACAGTGTATGGGAAGTAGTGCAATATGAGTTTTTTCTATCCCCTGAGGTGTGTAATGACTCATAAACCTTGAATACGAAATTATCACACATTGAGTCCGAATGAAGAAAAGGAGATTTGGACTACTTTCTGTATTTTACTGTATATAATTACTGGTACCACAAATTCTCATACTGTGAAAGAGTTGGCTTGCTTACTGGCAGTGAATGCTTTACGGTGGTTAAATATTGTGAAAGCGCATGTAGTGCTAACAAGACTTGTACAGTATGCACAAGCAACATTATATAACAGCAAGAAAAATCCCTTGGCCCTAGACCCATGATGTTATCCCAGCACAACATCACAGATCTAGTCCCAGCAAACATGACTGCATTAAATGTTAAAAAAATTGCTCTACAGGCCATGTCTAAGTTGCTAACACTTGACATATCTGCCATAGAGTTTGCCAGTACTTGTCGATTTTTAACAGAAATGTAAATCCTTCCCTCCCACAATGTCAAACAATTACCAACCCCTGAATTATTTGCATACCCAACATACACAATAGTGTATGGGTGACCATACACACAAAGTCTGTGTTTCTTTCGAAGGGATGTGATGACATCATACAGACCTCAAGAATGAAGCGTGAGAGGTCTCTATGATATCATCACATCCCCGAGATGGAAACATAATCTTGTTGTGTATGGTCACCCATACATTGTTTTACATAGTATATGGTTCCCCGAGATCGAAAAAGTTTTATTTCACAAGGTTTCATACCTTGTGTTCATGCTCCCACTTGCTCTCGGCAGCTCAGTCGGATGTGAAGTCACTTGGTGTGGTTCCGCTCCACTCCCAACTCTCTAAAGACTCTCCATGGCAGTGACTTAACAAAAAAAAAAACCCTGACAAATTAGTACAGTTTGGAAACATGGAGCCAATTATGGCAGTCCTTCTCCAAACCAGTTCGGCGAACTTCTCACTAGGCGGCGCTGCCACGTTACCTTGCATTTTTCCTGTGAAGCACTATTTCCTCCAATCAGGTGGCAGCTCAAGGGGGAAAAGTTACTGTAGTATGGTTGTGATGTCCGAATGATACTACAACAACTTTCCGTGACCTTTGAAGTGTCCAAGTGTTTCAAAGCCACTGATTTCCATACACAATAAGCCCTAACCATATACCATAATTTTATTCAGTCCTTGTGCATATTCCTGAGATTTACACCCAAATTAAAAAGTGAAAATGAAGCCATCAATGTGATTGGCTTCATTGTGCCCCAGCTTGGCAGCGCATAAGCTCCTCAATGGCGGCTAGTGATTTATGTTGAGGAATAGTACTGCCGAAGTAGTAATTTCACTAAAACACAGAAAGAAGCCATCACTGTGATTGGCTTTAGTGACTGGACAGTCTCTGCTCTGCATTATGTGTGTGTGTGCTTTTAAACTGCATTGTGCACTATACTAACAGAGAGGTGCCCATGGCGCTAGTCTTTCCTGGCATCTTCTCCTGGTATGAACTGTAAACATGCTGTCTATATTGGGAGAAGCAGAGACTAAACAGAGCGTGTGTGTTTTGGGGGGGAGAGAAAACTGCAAACTGAAAAGAGAACGTGGTGGTGGTGGGGATCTCCATTCCTTGGTCTCGATCGAAAAGAAAAAAAAAACAGCTTCCAGACAGCACACAGAGAATGCTGCAAAAATGTGTGAAAGGGGAAGAAAACAAGATGACAGGAAAGAGACAGAACACAAAGACTCAGTCAATGCAAATACAGAGAAGGAGGCGTTGGGGGGAGGTGGCTGACATACAGTAACACTACAGCAGTGCCACCTACTTTCCAAAATAAATCGGTACTACTTTATGTGTGAGTGTACCTACCTATTCAAAATAAATGAGTAACATTTAGTTTGAAATTACACTTTTTAGTCTTTTTTTATTCTATTTTTTACAAATGAGCTATTGTATAATTTTAATAATGCACCCCAGGGTGTGTGCTGGGATAACATCACTTCTCATGTGCTGGATGCACTCGGCATGCGGCCTCCTACACAACCAGCTGAGGCATGATGTTATCCCAGCATGACACATACCCTGTCATGCATTATTCCTTAAGTAATGCAGGGGTACTTGATAATTTTCAGCACAAGAAGACTTTTGAGTGGGAGAGCAAGTGTTTTTAATCAGAGCATGAGGCAAATTTCGTGATACATTAGTGCATTATTACATGTATCATGGAGTGTGAAACTGTGTGAAATCCATGTATTATTATTAGTATCCTACCTGTAATTAAAAAAAAATTGTCATTATGATTAGCTTCTTTAACAACCCCATCAGCTGCTTATGGGTTTACGTAAATTTCTCCAAATTTCTAATGTTTTTGGAGCGTTATCTCTGCTGCTTTTTGTCCTCCATTTAGTTCCTCTCAAAAGTGTATTCTTTGTTTTTTCCAGATTGGGTCATAAAACTCTGTAGTGATTAAAACCACATGCAGCAGATGCCTTCCCAAACACAGCCGCGAAAAGCAAAAGTCACCCTCTGTATACCATGGATGAATGCATACAGTATGGCAGGTAGAAACATAGAACATAGAAACATAGACAAACAATGGCAGAAGGAGACCCAGGGACAATTGAGTCTGCCCATGAGATGCCCAGGACCCAGCAATTGTCCTGGGGGGGCTACTATAAGCTATGGCTGACAAGCTGATTGGGGAGGCAGTGTCCTGGGCCCTGACCATCAGGGTCAGACTGGGGTATAGAGGGCCCACCTGGAAAGAAGATGCAAGGGCCCACCTGGAAAATCAATAGAGGAGGGCCCAGGTTGACACACTCATATCAATATTCCACTTCAATCTGATACACTAGCTCTGTGTTTGCATCTTACATTTCTCAACAGTGTCCCAGATACCCCATTTACTTAGAAAAAAGAAGATAAATGCAAAAGTTTTCAGACTTCAGAAGGTAACCACTTACCCAACTGAGGGGGGCCCACCTGGAAATTTCCAGGTATCCAGGTGGGCCAGTCCGACCCTGCTGACCATTGATTTATGCTTACTCCCACTATTTGATATTCACCGTCCTATACTGATGTTATAATATGATTGTTTTATTTATTTATTGAAATTCTTGGATTACAAAATATCTTTGAGCTGGAAACACTTTTACAAAGGCTCCACGTCTGAACGAATAATAAAAACAATTTTTTAGTGTTGTGAACGTAACAGGATAAAAACATTTAGAAGATACAAGGCATAATGGGACAAAGAAGAACATAGAGAACTAGGGGCAAACGTCATCCATTTATTTTTTTATTTATTTAGTGATTCGGAAAAGACCTTTGAGCACAAGACCTTTGAGCTCTTTTACAAAGGTTCCACGTCATAGATTGCAAAACAAAGTACAATAGCAGAAAGCAAAGGTACATTACAATGAACGATACAGCTTGGACTCAGAACTTACAGAATAACTCAAAACATAGGTACAAGTTAAATGACAAGAAAAACACTTTAAGAGGGTGGGGGGGGGATAAGCAGACACAAAGTGCCTTGTCAGTAGTTCAGAGGGACAGGGATAGCTAGCAGTGGGGTGAAGAAAGGAGGTATGAGAGAGAGGTATGTACTGTGGTGGAGGTGAAGGTGGGGGAAGAAGGGCGATGAGTTATAGGGAGAAATGGTGGGGTTAGGGGAGGCTGAGTGGATAAGACATGCTAGAGTAAAATGGTGGGGTTGAGGGGCATGGTCAGGCAGCCAGCATTAGTAGTGACTGTTAGTGAAACTCATGGGACTGTGAGTTGGAGGAGGTGGAGGGGGGGTGGCATGTGCCGAAGGAGCATGACGCAAACTGATTGCTGGGGCAAGTCATGAGAAGGGACAGAGGGAAGGGGTACCTGAGGCCTGCCTAGTGCTTGCTGGGGGCAGAGAGAACAGGTGTGGCTGGACTCAGGGGCAGGTGTACTTAGAGCGTGTTATTAGGTGCTGTTTGAGGTCAGTTTTGAATTGTGCCAGACAACTGGTGGCCAAGAGGTGCCCAGGGAGTTCATTCATCCATAGGGAGGCCCAGTAGGCAAATGCACTTTGCCCAAGTGAGGTGCGATGGAAGGGGATAGCCTAGGCCCCTCTAGTCCTCCCTCTGGTGACCTGTAACGAGTTGTCCACCAGGATCAAATTGCCTACACAAGGTGGTGTTTTACCCAAAAGAGCCTTCTTCCCTAGGATGCAACTCTGGAATTTGACCCTGTTTCTTAATGACAGCCAATCTGCGCGTTCCTACAGAGTACAGGTGTGAGTGCCACGCTCAGCATCCAGGGTGAGTCTGCAGGCTTTTTTGAGCGCAGTCTGAACCCTCTTGAATGCTGTATTTGTTGCCGCCCCATAAACCACTAGTCCATAGTCAGTAGTGGATATAATTGAACTATGGACTGAGAGGTGGAGGACCCACGGAGAGAGGTATTGCCTGTGCCTGTACAGGACACCAGTCTTGGTATTGCCTGTCTTCACCAAAGAGTCAATATGATGCGCAAATGTGAGGATATCATCTATTATGACCCCCAGATACTTGAACAAGTGAACTTGTTCCAGTGGCTCACTGCATGAGTTGGAGATGATGAGGAGGTGGTGCTTATTTTTGTTGTGGGGGCTGGACATAAGCATGGCCTTGGTCTTCTTGTAACTTATGACTATAGAACCAGTCCTCGAGTTTGGAGAAGGAGTTCTGCAGCTCAGATTGTAGGGCAGCCTGAGACGTGCTGCTGCTCAGGAGCACAGCATCATCTGCATATAGTATGAGTTTGATGTCGCAGGCTGTGGGAAGGTCATTTAAGAAAAGGCTGAAGAGTAGGGGCCCCAGTATTGATCCCTAGGGTACACCTAATGATATCTCTATTGTGCTGGATACTGGTTGCCCAATTTTGACACATTGATTTCTCCATTTCAGGTAGTCTTGGAACCAGCAAGGGGCATTGGGTGCCACACCCATGTTTTGCAGTTGGGTCAGTAACAGGGGGTGGTTGACTGTACTGAAGACTGGTGAGGTCAATAAAGACGGACCCCACCAGTTTGCCTTCATCCAGGGCCTTACGTGCATAGTTCGTGTAGTCCAGCAGGGCAGTGATGGTACTGTGATTTTGTCTAAAGCCATTCTGGTTGGGGCATAGTAGATTATAATTATTTAGGTAGTCGATGAGTTGACCCGGCACAATCTTTTCCAGTGCCTTGGACGGGGGGGGAGAGGATCGAGATGGGTCTGTAGTTGGCTACCAGAGACTTGTCACCTCCTTTATGCACTGGCATAACTAGGGCCTGCTTCCAAACCACCGGGAACTGGGCCAGGGACTTTTTGTACAGCATGGTGATGGGCACTATAAAAACATCCAGGGTGAGGGATAGAAGTTTCATGTCTATCCCGTCACTGCCCAGTCTGGTCTTACCTAGTATTTTCTTGACCATAGTAAGGGCCTCCTTCACCATCACCCTTTTAAAGTAGAAGGTCGGGTGAGAACACTTGGTAGATATGTTGTTGGAGTGGTTCAAACCAAGTTGAAAATAGGCAAGTGGTAGCACTGGGGTAAGATTGATGAAGGCCTCATTGAAGGCTTCTGCAATAGCTTGAGGGTCTGTACTGGGGGTGTCACTGATACTGAGCAGCTGAGGGTGCTTCTTGTCCTCCTTTCCTAGGATGCTTTTGATGTTACCCCAGAATCTTTTCCCATCACCCCCAAGAATTGCAAAACTGGACCTTATGACAGTTGGCTTTGGCGAGCTGGATTAGCTTGGTGCAGCAGTTCCTGGCTGTTCTGTAGCACTGGTAGTCATGCTTGCTGCCTGTGTTTTTGGACTTCTCCCAGAGTATGTCCCTTTCTTTTGGGTGAGAGAGGAGCTCCCCATCAATCCAGCCATTTGCCTGCCCCCAAATTTTTCTTTTCGTGAGCGGGGCATAGATGTCACAGATGGAGCTAAAGCCCTTAATGAAGTAACTGAGGGCCTGATCAAGGGTAGGTGCCAGGTCAATAGGAGTTCAGTCATGCAGGGCAAGGGCTGATTTGAGGGTTCCAAGTTTACACTTCTTGAAGACCCTGCTTTCAATGAGGATGGGTGGGCTTTTGGTAAATTTATTAGACCACAGGAAGGTGATTGGGGAGTGGTCACTTAGCATGTCTGGGAGAACCTTGATCTCAGAGATCTGGGATAGTGAGCTTGCTAGGACCCAGTCAAGGAGGGTACTGTTTCCTGTTTTATAGTTCTGCCTGGTGTGGCAGGTGACAAGTTGTGTCAGGTTGGAGGTGGCTATCAGATCCCTGAAAGGGGCAGCCTCCTTTCCATCCCAGTTTATGTTAAAGTCCCCAGGAATGACAAGCTCCATTCCCTTTGGAAGGGTGCTGATAACAGCCATAATTGTGGGAAAGCCTGTTGTGGTTTCTTGGGGGTAGGTAGATTGTGGCAAGGATGAGAGTTTTGCCTGTCTGACTGACCTGTGCCTTCATCACTATTATCTCATGGTCCTCAGCCACCCTGGTTCCAGGGAGGACAGTGCACTGCAGAGAGTCCCTGGCATAGATGAGGCATCCCCCACCTCTCTTGCCTATTCTATCAATCCTGTATGCTTGGAAGCCTTTGAGGGCAACTTCTCTATCTTTAATCCTACTGGTCAACCAGGTCTCCGTTAGGCATAGGATGTCAGGGGTATGGAGGGCCATCCATGCCTGTAGTTGGTCAAATTTTTCAGTTAAACTACAGATGTTCAGTGAGGCTATTTTTAGGCCTTTAACCTTATGAACACCAGGGCCCGTTGAAGTGAGTGGGCCTGGGTTCGAGTGAATGTTGCCAGAGAGGAGCAGGAGCATAAAGATGACCTTTCTGGAAGAAAGGTTTATGCTAAATTTGGCTCGTATCTTCTGCCGCCGAGGCTTCAGATGATTCAGGTGGCTGGACACTGGTTTAATTATTAGGGTCTAGCTAACCATTACTACCCCTATGCAAGGGGATGGCATATTATAGCCACCCGTGTTTGTAGCGTAAGGCCGAGTGAGCTGCTGCCCACAGCCAAGTGAGGCAGTTTCTGAAGGTGCGTTTGACAGCCATGCACTACCCAGTAGTGGTTCAGAGTGGGGTAGCAGTGACCCAGCTAGGCATCTGGTGCCAGCTTTAGGAAGGCAGCAGATCAAAACAGGGATGACATAAGGCACAATATAAGATAAGCAAGGTTACAGAGATAGATTTCACATGAATACTTACTGAGGGAATCGAGCCAGAAGGCTTTGTCCAGGGGTAAAGGAGGGGAGAGAGAGAGGGGAATCAGGGTAGTTGCAGGAGGGTGAGTGGGGTAGGAAGGGGAAGATAGCTGAGGATAAGAGATTAAGGGAGTAGGGGTGAGCCAAGCTAGCTGCTAAGTGCTGTGGGGGTGCATGGAAATAGTTGCTGTGATGGGGCATTATAGCAGTTCTAAACCGTACTTGCTAGGAGTGGCATATGCACCCATTGGAGGCAGAAAGGTCAAGGGTTATTGTGGGAGGGTGGGTGTGGAAGGCAGGGTAGGGTAGGAAGGGATTAGGGGTGGGAAAATGGTATGCAGGAATGCATGGCAGCTAAGTGCTATGGTGGTACAGGGAACTAGTTGCTGCGGGGGGGCATTATTGCAGTTCTAACCAGTACACGTTAGGTGGGAGGTGATTGTGGTGCTTTGTTTAAATGAAACATAATGTTAAATACAAAAAACTAAGTATTGCTTTGTTTATTTGTTCATATGACATTCCTGAAGTACAATATGGGGTGTAAAAGTGGTCTGGGTAACAAATGTGGGCATGTCTAGTATGGGGTGGGGGGCAGTAAAGAGGCAGCAAAGGGGTTGGACTTACAAATTGTATTTTCCTAGCTACACCACTGCTATATGCTTCTCTACAGCAACAAAATAATCTCCCTCCCCCCACCCACTGCTGTGTCATTCACCACTCACTATTTGTGGTAGTGCCTATGGTGGAATATCTGATGAGTGGAATGTCTGAGTGGGGCTGTGAAGGCCAGGTGGGTTCTCTGGCAGTAGCAGGCTGTGTATGATGTTTCCTTCGTCATCACTAGAATGGCCAAGCAGATGGACCATGTGACAGTCATGTGAAGCCGTCATGTGAAGCTAGATCATTTAATGAGGCCTTCCAGTAAATAGATGAGGAATTTTATTTTTCTTGTAGTCAGAAGTGCTTTGGAGGGCCTGGAAGACAGGCCGTTTTATGTTACAGCCACTTGGCATCAGTCTCTCCTGACTGCACCTGATAAAGCTGAAGTGCTAACTAAGTGTGTCAGTGGGGGCAGATTACAGAAGATTTAGGAAAACAGCTGAGGATCACAGTTTTTTTCACTGCTGTTTAGGGTTATTTAAAGAGGCAGTACATGGGTGCCTGAACATGGGGAAACGTTGGGTAAGCTGTAGCAATTACAAAAGAGACCATGGTTGCTTCCCTTCTGACCTTGGATGCAATAAAGGGGCACTTTGAATGTACATGAGCAAAAGTGGGGGGAGCTGTAGCCCACTTGCCATTAGGTTCCAGCATCTGTGGACAGCATCAATCCCTATTCCCTGCCTCCCACCATCAACTACAACAATTTTGACCATTCTTAAAGAGAAGAGGATATTATTTTAAAATGGTTTGTAGTGTTCCTAGTCTCAGAAATGGCATTCATGCCTCCAAATGATCCGTATTTATTTGTGCTTCGTTTTTATGGACAACATTTGGTATATGTCTCCATATGGAACTAATAATTTTGAATTTGGACTATGTCATGGCTTGTGTACAGAACTCTGAGCTCTGCTCTGACAGGCTAACAGCTAATGCCTAGCATTTTGTACACAAACCACAGCTAAGGGATTGATCCACAAAGGTCATGAGATATGTGAAAAAAGCTGTGTAAATTGGGCATGCAGTTCTCTGCTCTGTAAGTGCTATGCACATCCTGCAATTCAGAGTGGCAGTGGGTTGGACCGACAGGTGCACAAGGGTGTACAAAGCAGCCTAGAGTGAGTAGGGGCTTGATCTGTGGATACACAGACACTACCAAGGCCCCCCCCCGACCCCACCATATACAGAGGCATAATGCCTCGCATGGAGAAATGAAGATATTGCATCTGGGGTAGCTGGTTAGGTACACAGTTATGAGCCTAGGCATCTGGCTTCCTGGTGAACATGTACATGCCACATGCCCTCACAGTGTGGACTACAAGAACTGGTGGCCACGTGCGGTGGTGTAGGAAGCACAGATAGTCACTGAACCCTAGAGAAGAAGTGACCTCAGTCAGTGGCACTGAGGTGCACTGGACTATGTTTGGGCTGGTAATACGAAGGTGGAGCAGTAAACAGCCAGTTGGGGTGTGAGGGTATTTCAGCCATTATGAATGGGTCTAGTACAAAGCATCTCCATTCTCACAGTACTGGTGGTGCAACAACCATAACAATGAACAAACTTCCATCACCAATTGCCAGCACATGGGCACCAATGGAAGCTGTGTCTATGGTATACAGTCATCCTGGTTACTAAGTTGGTAAGGTACCATGACAGACACATGCAGGCAGTAATCTAGGGATGAAGAGGATGATAGTCTACACAGCATGTGTGGTGCGCACCATTCTGTTGTAGCACACCACATATACTACGTAATATGCACATGGATGACCTTCCTGACCTCCCCCATAGATGTGCAGCAGCAGCAACAAACATACGCCACAGCAAGCCAGATGCCCCTGCACCAGCACAGTTAACACATAACTCAGTAACAGTGCCACTAACAGGAACAGAAGGGTGCTCCACCCCACACAAGCCATCCAGTTTTAACACCCCATGCATAACCGGATGGGCACTCCATGTGAACCATACATGGACAGACATCAGTGGACCGCAGACCTGCATGCTGTGTGGTGGATATGAAATAGACCAGCAGATAGTACATAGTGTAAAATACACGTTTTATTACCATGACAAAGGTCAATGGAGGGGGGTGCACTCAGAAGAAGAATGGAGGATGAACAGGGTACACAGTGCAGACAGAAATTAAGAGGACTGTCTTCTATGTAACCTCCATAGTGAGGGTCCATTCAGCTTTGCCATTCTTGTCGAACTGAAAGCAATACAGCATCTTAATTGGAAGATGGAGTACTTTTCCTTCTAACTGAAACAGATACCAAAGTGGGGATGCTTGCTGGGGATACTAAAGGGGCGATGATGACCACAGATAAAGCCTTGGCAGTCTCAGCCAGATTAGCAAAAGAAGATGTGTTGCTGAGGAGACGGTTCGAGAATTTGGAAAACACCACTCGAACCACACATGTTCACATATTGGCCTCTATGCACAAAGGGGCAGATTGCAGACGTGCCGCGGATCTGTGGCACCTAGGCAACCCTAAAACACTGAGCTGTGCATTGGGGGTCCCACAGACCCTTGATGGCATGCACAGAAAGGATACGTGTCCCTTCTGCATTGGATTGCCAAGTTGCACCTACATGCACTGATGGTCAGGGGGGCATGCCTGCACTTCATACCATTCGCAAAGGCAGAGAGTGCCAGGAGAGGGGGTGGTGCAGGATACGGCAGCAGGGACCTTGTCATATCCATAGTGTGGCCCCCCTCTAGAAAAACCCCACAGGCTGCGAGACATACCCCTCTACCATGTTATGCCAGCTCTCTAGTTAGAAAGGGAAGGCTGGGGACAGCCAGTCGGCATTCACCTGTCTTTTAAAACTTTACCCTCCTGCACCATCCCAGAATACCCTGCACATGTGGAGCAGGGGATCCACTTTGGAACCCAGGATGGGCATCCAATTGGATGCCCGGCTGTATCCTCTGATCTGCCCCTGCACAGCAGCATGCCAGGGGACTGCGGCCATGGACAGGCATCATGTGATGGCACATGTATGTGCATGCCAGCCACTGTGCACCTGTCCATGGGTGCACAGCTTCACAGCCAGGGTACGTACCTCTTGCACATACCTTGTGCCACTTGGTGCATAGGCACCACTGGGACTGCTGGAGGGGACAGAGGGAGAAACTCCCAGGACCTACCTGAAAGACTGGTTGATGGAGTTGTTTCAGTTAGTGGAGGTCACTGAGATCCTGAAAGCCTACAGGATCTCACCACTTGGAGGGAGAGCACGGCCGGAGACTTCTCTGACCCTTCTGATCGAACTGTGGACCTCCCTGAAATGGGATATAATCCTAATTACAGCAAAGAACCCAAGTCCCCTTAACTGGAATGACTCCTACATTCATTTATTCCTGGATTTAAGCTATGTCACATGAATGAGATGTCAGAACTTTGATAGTGTTCGAGCCCGACTTCGTTCTCTTGAGTCCATCATGTTCAGTGGATGCTGGCAAGTCTTAAAATACTGTACAGAGGTAAGGCTTTTCAATTTTGCAAAGTAACAGAAGCCTCCAAACTCCAGGCCAAAATTGAAAGACAGGTTTCTGCTCATGGGGAAGAGTCCGGAGGAGAGGAGGATGTGTAAAAGGCATTGAGACGGGAACATTGGGAGGATAAGGGAGGGCTGGGAGCTACATATGGTTTGAAATAAGACTTTGAAGTTGGAAGGGGTCTTACTTGTGTAGCTGGGACTCATAATGGAACTTGATCTTAAAGTTAATGTGATGCTGCTTTGGTTACACAGTGTGGCCCACACATGGTTAAGATGGCATCTATAGCGCAGCTCAGGACTTCTCTAAGCAGCCCCCCCCCTTCTTGCCCCGCAAGTGGTTTTGGCACCCTCACCATCGGGAGATGCAAGAGACTATTGGACAGTGAATTGTATCTGTTCTGTTGAACTTTAAGGGATGTTCTATTTCTAACAAGTGTCCTCTCTCTCTTTTTACTGTTATTCTTTTTTGCAGGTTTAACCAACTTGAGGGACTCTCTACCTTACATAAGCCTTAATCATTACATAGTGTGTTTGCCATACAGTCTATAAGGTAGGTTTGTTTAACATGCATGTTGAGTTCTTTGTTCCAGGAACTGTTTTAAACTTTTCCAAAGAGGTTACTATTTCTGAGTGCCGGCATTCATTAACGACAGACAATTTCTGAACAACCAGGAGGTACCAATAGCCAGGCAAATATCAGTCCTGTAGTGCCGGCCTGGTGGTGCTGAGGGTTGAGGTGCTGGACGCCATACCTCGTGCCACGCCAGCGACCTGAGTTCGGGAATGAGCTCAGGTGTTGGGGGTCGGCAGGGGAGGGAGAGGACCGAGTGTCTGATGGACTGCTCTCCTCTCCCTGGGGAGGGATTCAGGGCATCTCCGGTGTAGCAGGGACCCCTGCTGGAGACCAGAGGTACAACTGCACATGGAGCAGCTAAGGGGGGAGGAGTGTGGCAGATGCTTATGGCAATAGCCGTGCAGGCTTCATTTGCATGTTCATGCTCCTAGGGGGAGGAAAAACATGCAGAAAAATTCCCTGTCTTGGGGATAAGCGAAGACGCCTCCAGTGCCCATGACCATACTCCCGCAGTCGGGCCTCCTCTATCAGGGTCCCCTCTCTGACTCCAGCCCGGTGCATTAGATTATAGATAGAGTACCAGGGCATAAGGCAGCCTCACCTCAGGGGGTTCAGAGCAGGAGGATCTGCTGGGCTGGAGCAGACCTGGTGGAGGGCTTCAGGCAGGGAGGTAGAGTCACAGGGTGAGCGTGGTAGCTGAATAGAGTTCCCCGAAACAGGAGCAGAAACAAAGTCCACAAAAAAAAATTTCAGTTCTGTAAATCTCTTGCTAGTGCAGATAGGGGATGATCAACTGGTAGATTGCGTGAGCAATACTTATACCATATCGAAATATCCCTGCTTATGGATGCACAGGTCATTCTGTATGTTACTTAAGTTTGAAATATGGTGTATATTAGATCTGTTTGGCATGCAAATGTTGGATGTATGTTTATTACTCCAAGTGCTATAGCATACTGCAGGGGCAAAGTTTTGAAGCCTTTACTGTAATAATGTAGTCATCTGCTTGTCAAAGCTATCAATTTTTACTTGCCTGCCTGTACATGACTTTTATGTATTGTTTTACATAAACTGCAATAACATACAAGTAACAAAAAAAAAGAAAAAAGAAGGGTATCACAAGTCGGGAGAGAAGGGGCAATTTAAAATAAAGAAAAGTATAGGGCAAAGTCTTCACCGCTATCAAGCACTGCAAGTCAGATATTTAAATGCTACTTTATAAGTACACCAAAGTGAAGTGGGTAGGAGGAGCTAGTCTTAGTAGCAACCATACTTCCAGTAAAGGTACGACTTATGCATGTAACCAGCCTCTCTCTTCACTCATCTGGAAGCTGATTACTAGAGGGCTGTTGAAGGATTACGTTTGACCCTGACAGTTGTCCCCTGTAGAGTGGCCCATTGCTTGCTTGGTGACTGGATGTTTGTTGTTTTGGCTCAGCTAGAAGCCAGAAAACTCTGTCATGAATATTCATTATCCTACCCTCCCCCCTTTGCAGTATAAGAAGGGGAGGTAAGCAGGTTTGGTTCAACAGCAGAGAAGAAGTCCAGCCTCCAGCCTCCAGCCTCCAGCTGTGACCCAGGTAGGGGTCTGCTTGCTCAGGGATGGTGGCAGGGTCCCTGGGTCCGGGTGGAACTGGTTCCTGTCCTGGTCTCTGCAACAACACTAGCTTGTGCCAGGAGGATGGCTCTCCTAGGAAGGAGGCCTTAAGGACCCCAGCGAGAAGCAAGAACCTGCATGGCATAATAAGGAGAACTTACAGACAGCTCATACATGATCAGAGCATCTGGTTGAAATGATACATTTGTAAGTAAACCTTGCATTAGGGATGCCCTGTAGTATAATGGAAAACCCAGGTATATTAAAGTATTTCTCCCTGTCAGCGAGGCCCAGTGAATGGGTCGTCAGGAGGAGATGGCCTGGTAAGAGGTAGGGTTGGTAATGCCTTGAAATAGTGGGGATGGAAATTTGAGCTCCAATCAGGATTAGAGGGTACAGTGTGATGCAGCTAGTACTGTATTGTGGAATGAGGTGAAGAAAGTAACCAAGAGCAAAATGTCCCTTTACTGTGTACCATCTTACAGTAACAAAGTAAATGCACCCAGCTTGATCCCAGCTCCATGTTTAGTCTCACTTTGTATGTGGGCTCTTGTTTATTGGTGCCACAGTGTGTTGGTTCATGGTGCCCCTTCTTCAGTGTCCCAGGCCTAAGGTAGCAGCAGTGCTTGTGCAGGTACAGGTTCTGTGATGTAAGGCAGGCGCTCCTCTGATGATACCATACCAGTCATATGTAACATTGTCGACTGATAGTTGACAGGTGAGTGCGCCATGATATGGTGGGATATTAGGGTGGGTGTATCCGTGGTGACAGTAGTGTCAGGACCCAGGCAAGGCAGGGGGTGACAAACGATGGACACCTTGTAGTACATTGCCATCTCCTATTAGGAAGCCACATGTGATAGTGGCCAGTGAAGCAGTGGAGGTGAAGGAAGTCTGTGAGGTAATCTCGATGCTGTGACCCAGGTACTGTGAATTGGATCCAGGCCTGTCACATCCCCTTGTGAGATATGTGGAGTCTGTTGGTCCAGTGTTCATCAAGATCATCCAGTGCTCACTCTTGGAAGGGTCGTTCCCCAGATTGTTGAAAGAGGCACTGGTGAAACCCTTCCTGAAGAAACTGTCCCTCAACCTTGACATCTCGGCGAAGTATAGACCTATCTCTAACCTTCCATTTTGGGGTAAGGTTATTGACAAAATTGTGGCTCTGCAGCTGGAAGCCCACCTCACTGATTTCAACACCTTTGAGACCCTCCATTCAGGATTTAGGTCTAGGCACAGTTCTGGAACTGTACTAGTCAGGGCACATAATATTCTCCTCGGGGCTAGAGACAGAGAGCAGTTAATTCTCATCCTCCTCTATCTTTGTTCAGCTTTTGACACCGTGGACCATAGTGTGTTGTTGGATTGGCTAAGGGAGCTCTGTGGACTCAGCGGTACTATCATCAAAAGGTTCAAGTCCTTTCTTACTGGTAGGACAGAGAGGGTGGTGATGGGGAGTTTCTCCTCCCAACCTAAGCCCCTACCATGTGGAGTTCCCCAGGGCTTGATCCTCTTCTCCATGTTGTTCGTAATGTACATGCTGCCCCTGGGTGAGATCATTAGATGCTACAGCATGGGCTTTCACTGCTATGCATATGATAACCAGCTGTGTATGTCTTTTGTGCCTGGGACTCATGGTGCTGTGGAGGCACTAAATGCGTGTCTGGCCAACATCCAAGACTAGATGTCCTTTAATTGACTGAGGCTTAACTTGGACAAAATGGAGGTTCTAGTGATAGCGCCTGGTCACCAGTGGGAGGTGGAGACTGCTGTGGTCAGTACTGGTTTGGTGCTAGGTCCAATACCATTGGTGGCCTCCACTAAGGTGAAAAACCTGGGTGTGATCCTAGATGGCAGATTGACACTTGAGGCATAGGTGTCAGATGTTGTCCAGAGTGGTTTCTACCACATGAGGAATATCACCCGGATTAAAGCCTTAATCCCGCTGGATGATCTGCCCTCACTAGTGCATGTATTTGTGATGTCCAGACTTGAGTACTGCAATGCTGTCTATCTCAGGGTTAGTGGAGGGGACCTGTGTCACCTGCAGCTAGTGCAGAATGCAGCAGCCAGGTTGCTGATGAGCCTGTCAATGTACTGTCGTGTGACCCCAGGTTGTGTGATCTGCATTGGCTGCCGGTGAGATGTTGCATCACCTTCAAGGAGGGCCTTCTTACTTACAAAGCCCTATATGGTCTAGGTCGTGGCTATCTCAGTGATCTCCTGACCCCCCACTGCTCTCAGCACTCTCTCCACTCCTCCAAGGAGGGCCTCCTACCAACTCTCAGGGTTTGGCTAAAAACATCTGATGATCGTGAATTTGCAGTAGCTGTGTCAGTCCTGTCGAATTGGCTTCCAAGGTTCTTGAGGGAGGGCCCCTTGCTGGAGGCCTTCGAGTGGGGCCTGAAAGTACTGTTGGACCAGCCTGCCTTGCCATCCCATATGATGACCATCATTGCTATCATAACAGACAAAGGATAATGCTGTAATACTATATACTAATGACTCACTGATGTACTGACAGATTTGTTGTATTAGGACCTTTTCAGGAATCTCCAGCCAAACAGCTAATGTATCAAACAGAAATATATCTGTGGTCTTTGATGACATATACTGACAACTGCAATATTAGCAACCTAACATAATATAATACATTTTGTGGTCTACAGCGCCACCTACATCCCGAAGTCAGCATGCTTTAGTTAGCAAATTATATGAGAAGAGGCCTATTGTTCTAATAACTAGTTAGTCAGTACATTGCTGAAGAATGCTACAAAAAGTATCATCCTGGGTGTGAGACACCCATATATTGTCCAATGGAACACAGAATACAGAAACACACTGACATCTATAAGCTCATAACTCCGGTAATGGGACTTTCTTATCTGTAGTATATAATCCTAGTACAGGGCCAAACCCCTTCAGATCCCCAGGAGCACCCAGCTTCCACACCTGGTATACGACCACTTCTGTGTTCCAGTTGGTAAGATTTATCTTATGCTTCTGTCTTTTGTGCTATTACTAGGGAGAAATAAACTGATTTTCTGCACATCTGTGTTTGTGGTGTTTTACTGTCAGGTTATCTCCTGCAGAATCTTACAGTACATCTTTTTAGGGAAGCCTTTGGGACCCGAGCTTTAGTGTTGGTTTATTCTGCATTACACACCTGCTGTTTCACTTACTATTGAACAAGTTGCTTTTAACTTGTTATTTATGTGTAACCCCCCTACAAATGGGGGTTCCTGAAAAGTCTTCCTCGAGCTTGCCAAAATGCTCACTGCCAGGCTGGTGTCCTGCATTTTAGCAGTTTAAATGTGATTGCCAGAGAGTGCCTGTATAACCTCTGTGTACTGTCTCTTTAAGAGCTGCCTGGATTGCAGTCATAAGTAATCTGAGAGGGAGCTCTGTAGAAAGATGTAGCTATTTGCTGAAAATCATTCAGAGTGATAATGATAATGTAGCTTGTCTAATCTGCCTCTTTTGCAGCAACGACTGTTTTGTTTATCTCCAATATCTTGGTCCTGGACTGCGAATTGGACCAATCAGTACTGGTAGGACCTAAAATGGAGCCAGACTACAGGAGCTATCTGGAGTCAAAATCTGTAGGAATTGTAGTTTTGGGCTTTTTGCACCTTTTTGCACCTGAAAGGGGAGCCTTTGTTGTGACTCACAGGAGGATCAACCTGTGATACTTGGACAGCTGGTTCTGATTAATCTATGCTTTTTGTAATATGAAAATGTGTTTTTGAGTGTCTCTCATGAGGCATGCTGAGATAGCCTCCCCCCATCCCCAGGTTTAAGATGAAAGCCAAGAGATAATTACAGGCTAGAAGAGACTTAAAATTAAGGCCCTCTTGTTTATGTGACTAATTGCAGCTTGCCAGCTGCCAAGATAGATCATAAACTTTTATGACATTCAGAGGAAACACAGTTAATTTCACATGGTGATACAAAGCATGTTGCACCTCCGTGAGATCTGGCAGAGAGTCATAACAAGTCCTTTGATGTCCTGGAAAGGGGAAGCTGCTCATAAGATCAAAGAAAGTCTTTGAAAAAAAAAGTGAGTTTTACTGAGGTCACAGAATTTTAATTTACCTTCTGAATAAGACATCCTGTTGGGATGATTTTTTATATTCTGACAGGGAGGAGCTTGGTGACCTCATGCAAAGAGGTTGGCAAAGCCAGTTTTTAAACAGTATTCTGTTTTCCATTTAGACACACATGTTTAGACTCTGAAAGCTACAATATGCTAGCAGCACTGTAAAAGAAACATTAGATAGATCAAGTCTAATTGTCTAGTGGTAGGAAATTGCACTTTTAAAATCTTGTTTTTTTAAGTGATTGTATCTTTTTGTGATATATGGTTCTGTATTTACACTTTACATTTTTATCTATTTTTAAGTAAACATCTCATTTTTTAATGGACTATTTGTGTCTTCCAAGTCCTTCTGTTTTTGCCTGTGATGTGTGGATGGTTAAGAGTGTGACAACACTGTGCATGAGCTTATATGATAATACCAAACTGGGAAAAGGTAAGAGTAATCTGAGGTCTTTATTAGAGTTTTTAAGGGTTCATTTTGTACACCTGGTTAGGTGCCCATAGGCGAAAGATATCTGCCCCCCCCCTGAAGAGCAGAATTATCTGAGCCTGTATATTGGGTGCGCTAGTAAGAGATTCACAGTTTGAATCCCTCCAGAACTGATACCAAAGGTTGATTCAAATTCACAAAACAGACAGGAGGGGTACCCTGTTCTGTTAACTGTTCACAATACTATGCTCAGAGGTTAGCACGTGGGAGCAGAGGGCCTGACCTGCTGAGTGGGGTTGTGACAGATTGGTTGGCAGCAGTTCGAAACATTTTGGTATTACAAGCTCTGATTGTTCAGTGTGTCAGCTTAAGACTGTCAGCTCACTTGCAAAAAAAAAAAGGGCAGTAATATTTTTTTTAAAAAAGGAGACAGAACTATATCACTTGGTGTACAGTCAAGTTCCTACCCATTTTATTTTTTTCTAAAGTGCAAGTCAGAGTAGCCATAGTTAGGGAAGAAGATGGCTTCCAACTACAGCAGGCACACTGTAGACTACTTAAAGCAGTTGTGCGGGGACAGAGGAGTCCCGTTCAAGGTGAAAGCCACCAAACAGAACCTCATAGATGCCCTGATGGTAGCAGATACCCAGAGCATCGAGTCACAGACAGTGACTGAAAAGGACCAAACCTTGAGTGTGGCAGGGCTAGCGGACAGTGCAGTGCACAGCTCCGATGAGGAGAGCAACAGGGCCACTGTCAGTGAAGGGCCACAGCAGCAGGGGAAGGTCACCAGTATCTTGGATCCAGAAGTACTCAGGCTGCAAATTGAGTTGCACAGAATGGAGCTGGAGTTCCAGACAGAGGCAGAGCGAGAACGCCGAGATGCAGAGCGAGAATGCTGAGAGGCAGAGGGAGAACAGAGAGACGCTGAGCATAAGAAGCATGAGTGCCAACAAGCTGCAAAGGAGAAGAGGGCACAAGAATGGCGAGAGGTGGACCATGAACAGCAGGAGGTGGACCGTGAGAAGCGTGAGCACCAGAGGCAACATGAAATAGAGAAGCTACGACTTCAACCACCAGCACCAGAGCAGGTAAGAGGCTTGGGTTAAACTGGGACTGCAGGACTGGGTTACAAATTGAACTCCAAATTGATAGCCAGATTTAAAGAGGGGGAGAATATGGATGCCTTTTTAAATTCTTTTGAAAAAGTTTGCATTCAGGCTAAAATTCCTAGAGAGTCCTGGAGCTTCCAGCTATCCCTGCTACTTACTGGGAAAGCTCAGAATGCATTGGGTCAAATGGACAATGAGGACAGTGATGATTACAACAAACTTAAAGCTGCACTGTTAAAGAAATTTGAATTAACTGCTGAATCATACAGAGCTAAATTCCGTAAGCTCAGGAGAAGCCCTGATATGAGCTATGAGGAGCTAGCCACAAAACAACGTCAGTTTTTAAAATGTTGGTGGGAAGGAATTGGAGCAAATTCTGTTGATAAAATTGAAAATGTGATTTTGTTAGAACAGTTTTTCTGGGCATGCCCAGCAGAGCTGAAAACCTGGCTGGGGAACCGAGATCCCAAAACAGTGCAAGAGGCTGCTGAACTTTCGGACTGCTATGCTAAGAGCAGACCTGCTCTGAGAGCAAATGGGGTGGGTGTGGCAGTGCAGAAAGGGAAAAACACACCTTCAGGGCAGCTAAAACCCTCACTGCCTCCACCAAAACTAGTTAGCCCCAGGTTTCAGAGAAAAGATTTCTGTGAAAAGAGAAGTGAATGTTGGTTGTGTAAAGAAACTGGGCATATTGCCAGTGTCCCACAAGGGTGAGCAATAATACGCAGAATGGTACAAGAAAAGAAGTGGTTGTTTGTGTGTCCCTGGAAGCATGCCTGTGAACATGAGGGAACACATGCACCCAGTCATGGTGAATGGTGTACAGACGCAAGGGTTAAGTGACACAGGAGCATCCCTGACATTGGTAAAAGGGGATCTAGTACAGCCTAGTCAGCTTATACCCAATAAATACGTCACTGTACAGGATTTTACTGGTGAAGAGAAAACATTGCCACTGGCCAGGGTTCTCCTGGACTGGGGTGAAACAGGGGGAACTGTGAAACAGGTGGCTCTAGCCAAAATATTAGCAGTGGATGTGATCCTGGACAACAATCTCAAGCCGGGGATGGTATATGCAGTTACCCATAGCCAAGTGGCAATGGAAAATTGTAGTTCCCTGAATCCCACAGAAGCCATTGTGGAAACCACTGGGAGACTGGTTCCCCAGCCTGTGTCTCCTGATATGGAGATTAATGAAAAGGGTGTAGAAATTTCCCCAGTAGCAAGTAACCACACAGCTACAGAGGGTTGCTCCAAGGAGGGAAGGGTAACCCATTGTCAGAGGGATAGAAATGACAGTGATCCTGAGTGCCTTGACGCTAGTTCTAGGGACCCTAGTTTAGTGACTGAAGGGGACCTGTCCCATGCCTTGGGACTGTGTGAGGGGTTTGCAGCTGCTCAGAGAAGTGACCCTAGTCTAGAGAAGCTGAGGACTTGGGCAGACTCAGACGGTGCATAGGGAGGTGACGGCAGACATAAGGTTTGTTGGGAAAATGGACTTATGTATACTCAGGCTGTACAGACAGAGGGAGGGGGTGCTAGGCAAGCAGCTTGTTGTTCTCCAGGGGTATCGTGAGCAGTTGCTCAAGATTGCACATGATATTCCCTTGTCTGGTCATCTGGGAATCACATGCACTATGCAGCGGCTATGCAGCGGGTTGGTCCAGAATTTCTACTGGCCTAACTTCACCCAGCAGGTGAAGGAGTATTGCAGGTCTTGTCACCGATACCAAGAAATAGGGAAGGCGGGCAAACAAATTCAAGCCACCCTGATTCCATTGCCCATAGTTGAGGAGCCATTCCAGAGGATGGGAATGGATATTGTGGGGCCTTTAAATACCCCCAGCTCTTCAGGGAAGAGATTCATCCTGACTGTGGTGGATTATGCCACCTGGTACCCAGAGGCAGTCGCCCTATCCTCTCTGAGGACAGACAAAGTGGCAGATGCCTTACTTGGGGTTTTCTCCTGTGTTGGGTTTCCACAGGAGGTTATCACCGATCGAGTGGGTTCCTTCATGTCGGACCTGATGAAATGTTTATGGGAGAAGAGTGGTGTGGTGCAGAGATGCACGACACTGTATCACCCACAAACCAATGGACTTGTGGAAAGATGCAATGGTACTCTGAAGTCAATGCTCCAGGCATTTGCTGAACAGCATGGGAGGGACTGGGAGAAATACCTTCCCCACCTGTTGTTTGCCTACAGGGAGGTGCCCCAAGAGTTGACAGGATTTTCCCCCTTCAAACTCTTATATGGACGTCAAGTATGTGGGCCCCTAGACCTGATCCGGGAGGACTGGGAAGGCAAGCACGCCGCCCAGGGAGCTCCCATAGTGGATTATGTCCTTAGGTTTAGGGAAAGGCTGAAGGAGTTTATGGGGACAGCCCAGAGCAACCTAGCAGCTGCCCAACAGAAACAAAAAGTGTGGTACGACCGCAGAGCCAGAGCTCACTCATACATGGTGGGTCAGGAAGTCATGGTCCTTATTCTGGTCTGGAAAGACAAGCTGCAGGCTGAGTGGGCAGGACCATACAAAGTGGTTAGGAAGGTAAATGACGTGAGCTACATTATACAGTTACCTGACAGAAGACAGACAGAAAGGATGTACCATGTCAACATCATGAAGCCATATGCAAATAGGGCTGACACGGTGTTTGCAGTGTGTAGTCCTGGGGAGGGGATGGACGAAGGAGACCCCCTTCTGGACTTGCTGGAAGAAAGTAAGCAGGAGTCCTCTGTGGAGGTAGTAAAATTGTCTCCCCAGCTGGCCCCGGACAAGATCCAGGAAGTAAGGGAGGTTTTAGCAGACTTTGCCCCATTGTTTAGCACCAAGCCTGGACTAACCCCCTTAGCAACGCACGATGTGGAGACAGGGACACAGACTCCCATATGGTGGACAGCATATTGGGTATCAGAGGCTGTCCAAAAGGACATTAGGAGAGAAGTGGAGGAGATGCTGGATTTAGGGGTAATCCAGAAATCTCACAGCCCCTGGGCCTCACCCATAGTCCTTGTACCCAAGCCAGATGGCTCTACTCATTTCTGTGTGGACTATCGTGGACTGAATGCAGTCACAAAGTCAGACTCCCACCCGATGCCCCAGACAAATGAACTCCTGGACAAGTTGGGAGGGGCGACCTACCTTACGACCATTGACCTGACAAAGGGGTATTGGCAGGTAGAGTTGATGGACAGAGCTAGGCAGAGGTCGGCCTTCATCACTCCGATAGACTTATTTGAATTCAAAGTAATGCCTTTCAGAATGAAGAACGCCCTGGCCACTTTCCAAAGGTTGGTGAACCAGGTGTTAAATGGTGCTGAGGTGTACTCTGTGGCATACCTGGATGACACTGCCATCTTTAGTGCCAGCTGGGAGGAACACCTATCCCACCTTAGGGAAGTGCTGGGCAGGATACAGAGGGCCGGACTCACTGTCAAAGCTGAGAAGTGCCAGGTGGCCATGGGAGAAGTGGCATACCTCGGGCATGTGGTAGGCTGGGGACAGCTCTGTTCTAACAAAATAAAAATAGAGGTAATCCAGGTGTGGCCCAGACCAGAAATGCAGAAGCTGGTCAGGAGTTTTCTAGGGACAGCAGGGTACTACAGGAAATTTGTACCCAATTACAGTGCCCTGGCTGCTCCCCTATCTGACCTGACAAAGGAAAGGATGCCAAAGAAAATTGCCTGGGGCCCAGCCTGTGAGGAAGTCTTTTCCAAACTAAAGGAGGCACTGTGCAGTGCTCCTGTTTTGACAAGTCCTGACTATAGCAGATCCTTTATAATTTAGACTGACACCTCAGATGTGGGTATTGGGGCAGTACTGAGTCAGACATCCAGCCAAGGGAAAGATCACCCAGTAGTGTGCCTGAGTAGGAAGTTACTTCCCAGGGAGCACACATACTCTACTGTGGAAAAAGAATATCTTGCCATAGTTTGGACCCTAAAGAAGTTGGAGCCATACTTATATGGGCAGCATTTTGTGGTGCAGACTGACCACAACCCCCTGGTTTGGCTGATGCAGATGGGGAAAAACAATGGTAGATTGCTAAGATGGAGTCTTACTTTGCAAGGGTATGATATGACAGTTCTACATAGGGCTGGAGCCAAAAATCAGAACTCTGATGGGCTGTCTCGTGTGTAGGAGGAGTGAACTGATTTGAGAAGCTCATCCTATGCAGGGGATAGAGCCCCCAAATTCAGTCTAGGTGGGGAGGATTGTGACACTTGGACAGCTGGTTCTCATTAATCTATGCTTTTTGTAATATGAAAATGTGTTATTGAGTGTCTCTCATGAAGCATGCTGAGATAGCCTATGGGTTAACATTCCCCCCCAGGTTTAAGATGAAAGCCAAGAGATAATTACAGGCTAGAAGAGACTTAAAATGAAGGATCTCTTGTTTATGTGACTAATTGCAGCTTGCCAGCTGCCAAGATAGATCATAAACTTTTATGACGTTCAGAGGAAACACAGTTAATTTCACATGGTGATACAAAGCATGTTGCACCTCCGTGAGATCTGGCAGAGAGTCATAACAAGCCCTTTGATGTCCTGGAAAGGGGAAGCTGCTCATAAGATCAAAGAAAGTCATTTAAAAAAAAAAAAGAGATTTGCTGAGGTCACAGAATTTTAATTTATCTTCTGAATAACAGATCCAGAAACAAATGATTTGATACCTTTTATTGGACCAACATGGATGTTACAGAAAAAAACAAAGTGCTTTAGCTTTCGAACCAACCAGGTCCTTCTTCAGAAGCTTTGTGGCAGTTTTTTTCAAATATCCCATACTATTAACACCAGATTATATAGAAAAAGCAGAAATAATTCTCATTGGTTTAACATATACATTTAAAACATAATAGAAGATTACGTCAGAGAAGCTAATTAACACCAGTATGCCTTTAACTGAGGAGCCTCAGAAGGGCAAAGGTTATCAAGAATTCTCTACAGCCAGAGAGTTCTTGTCACATTTAAATGTCTCAGTATGCCAAGAAAGCATTCTAGTGATAAAAAAACAAAAACCTTGGAGTAGCATCTCTCTAATACATGTAAGATGAGCTCACAACTTACATTCCAATTGTCCTGGTATATTAAAGGACAGATAATGAAAGACAAAATCCTGAAATTAGGTATAACTGCAAGTTGAAAGCAAGCCTCAAATTAACCTACACATATAAACATGATGCATGAAAGTATCATTTGTAAGTGTAAGTGCAAAATAAATAAATAAATAAATAATACTTGTCAAGGACCCCCAAGAAAACGAGACCATGAGCCTGATAAATGCAGATTTCAACACAGAGTCTGTGTATAACAAAAATGCACAGAATCAGTCTAAGCAATCTAAATGAAAACCCAAAGGAATTACACCTTTAATGAACCCCCAAGTAAATGAGATATGCATCTTAATATGAGCAGTTAAAAATGTGACAGTGTGAAATCCACCCACTGACAACTAATAGAAGGAAATAAATGCACACTATATGGAAAACTAAGTGTTCTAGCCACATAACAACTGCCCCATGCCACGCTCCACCACACATATGTGTATACACCACACCACACTCCACACACACACACACACACAGCACACAACCCACAACACACAAACAAATATAGCAAACACATTCCACACACACACCACACCACACCACATACAACAAACAAAACACACATACACACCATACCCACAACACACAAAAACACAACACACACAAAACACACACATACATACATAAGTATACACACACACACTCAAACGCACTCACCACAGTGTTAAGGTGAAAAGTCAACAATGTAGATAACCATAAACTTACAAAATCAAAGGCCCGCTGAAGAACTAAACTGTTTATGTCCATCTTTTAAAGTAAAGGTCTGTGTAAGTTTAAGTGGAATAATGTGTCATGTACCCAACATCAATATTCAATCCATCCGCCACCATATTGAGAAGTAAAATAAGTCTAATTTCAGAAGCCCGTCTCTGTTGTGTACTATTGAAATGTCCTTTTAAGACCATCACAGACATATCTGAGGTTGAGTGGTCATCCTGGGAGAAGTGCTGGGCTACTGGTTTCTCAATCATCTTGTGACCTTTGCCCTTCTGAGGCTCCTCAGTTAAAGGCATACTGGTGTTAATTAGCTTCTCTGACGTAATCTTCTATTATGTTTTAAATGTATATGTTAAACCAATGAGAATTATTTCTGCTTTTTTCTATATAATCTGGTGTTAATAGTATGGGATATTTGAAAAAAACTGCCACAAAGCTTCTGAAGAAGGACCTGGTTGGTTCGAAAGCTAAAGCACTTTGTTTTTTTCTGTAACATCCATGTTGGTCCAATAAAAGGTATCAAATCATTTGTTTCTGGATCTGTTTTTAAAAGGACCAATACGGCACCTACAACATTTTTTTTGCATCTTCTGAATAAGACATCCTGTTGGTATGATTTTTTTATATTCTGACAGGGAGGAGCTAGGTGACCTCACGCAAAGAGGTTGGCAAAGCCAGTTTCTAAACAGTATTCTGTTTTCCATTTAGACACACATGTTTGGACTCTGAAAGCTACAACATGCTAGCAGCACTGTAAGATATACATTAGATAGATCAAGTCTAATTGTCTGGTGGTAGGAAATTGTACTTTTAAAATCCTGTTTTTTTTAAGTGATTGTATCTTTTTGTGATATATGGTTCTGTATTTACACTTTACATTTTTATCTATTTTTAAGTAAACATCTCATTTTTTAATGGACTATTTGTGTCTTCCAAATCCTTCTGTTTTTGCCTGTGATGTATGGATGGTTAAGAGCATGACAACATTGTGCATGAGCTTATATGATAATACCAAACTGGGAAAAGGTAAGAGTAATCTGAGGTCTTTATTAGAGTTTTTAAGGGTTCATTTTGTATACCAGGTTAGGTGCCCGTAGGTGAAAGATATCTGGCCCCCCTGAAGAGCAGAATTATCTGAGCCTGTACATTGGGTGCACTAGCAAGAGGTTCACAGTTTGAATCCCTCCAGAACTGAGACCAAAGGTTGATTCAAACCCACAAAACAGACAGGAGGGTTACCCTGTTCTATTAACTGTTCACAATACTACACTCAGAGGTTGGCACTGTGGGAGCAGAGGGCCTGGCCTGCTGAGTGGGGTTGTGACACAGCCAACCGAACCTTTTGGATCTTGGGGAATTTCCCAGGCTGCTGCAGCTAGTTTCAGTTTTGAGCTGAGAAGTGAAGAAGTAACAGCTCAAGTGATTTTGAGCAGCAGTTCTGTGTAGTTTTGCATGGGAGAACTGTGAAAGTGCTGAGTTTTGGCCAGCCTGTCTGCCTGCTGTCCCTGAGAGGGAAAATAGAGTTTATTTGGACTGAATCCAAGTTGTGAGGACTATTTAAGCCACTGGACTATGACCAGGCTTTAACCTGAAGAAGACCAAAGATTTGCTGAATGCGATCAGCCTGTCAGGATTTCCAGCTGCTTTTGAATCCCTGGTTTGTGCAGAGACTTTGCAATCGTGACTGGAGAGCGGTTTGCCTGGTACAGTAGAATTTCCTTACATGTAAATGTGCTGTGTATTGAAAGTGGGTCGTGATTTGGTTCCCCACTGTGTGACCTGTGTTCTGCTTGCTGGTACTGTAGAATCCTTTACATGTAAATGTGCTGTGTAATGAAAGTGGGTCGTGATTTGGTTCCCCACCATGTGAACTGTGTTTTGCTTGCTGGAAGCTTTATCCAGCCTAATCGGACAGAATCCGGGTTCATCTCCATTTGGCCTGGGCCATGCCATGCTGTCCCTGCCAGACTACCCCACTGCACAGAGAAAGCCACCGACGAGAGACCTGCCTGGGGATCAGTCCCCTGCTCTACGCTTGAACAGGAATGACGCCTTGGCGAGTTGTGTGGGCTCTGCTTCTCCTGGCACTCCAGATTAACCACCTACTGTCTCGATTTTCTTCCAGCCTGTGTCCAGTCTTGGGTATCATGAGTAATCATTAAGGTAGCTCCCTGCAACAACAGCCTAATCTAAAAGTGTGTCATCTGATTGTCTTATTTTTCATGAACTGAGCCTTCCGGCTCCAGATTACAAATAGTGTGTGTTGTGCATGTCGTTTTCTTCCATCACAGGGCCCCAACCAGCTGCAATGTTCCTGGTTAGCCCACCATTCTCCATCTGGGTACCCAGAGTGTGTGACTGTTTATGGACCCTGAAGTGCATGCATAACTGCTTGATTGATAGAGCCTTTAAGCAAATGAACCTGATTATGCCCCTCCCTTGTTCAAGCCCCTTAAATAAAGCAGATTTAACTCTTTTTTTGCATTTACCCTGACTATGGTTCCAGTTTGTGCAAGAGTACTGTACTGCTGTTATTTGCTGTGTATAACCTTGTTTTACAAGGGGTCCCCAGGGCTGAGCCAGAGGAAAGCCCTGGTGGTAAGTGCAAACAGTGTAGGTACTTACTGTATGTGGTGTATCAGGGGTATTGTGAAAGTGATTATTGTGTATTGTTCTGGCCACTAGCAAGGAAAGAGGGGGGTTACAGTGTCCCAGGGGGCTGTGCCCAGGTTAGCTTGACTACTACCAACCCTGACCTCCGGGTGGAGGCACCCATTTCAGAACTCAGGCCCCTTAACCTGCTACTAGCCAAGCAGGCAGGGGTAGTAGCCCTTGGGATAGTGCCACCTAGGGGTTACATATGTTTTTTAGATGTGTATTTATTTTAACTTATTGCCACTGTCTGTACATTGTACAGCACCCTGAGCTTCAGGAATAGGGCACTTTATAAAGAAAATCTAACTTACCCAAGTTAAATGGTGTGCCACATGTAGCGTGTGTGTGCTAAGTGGTGAGGTACTTACTACACTGACAGAAATGGTAGCTTGGAATTACTGGTGCACATATTACATTGAGAGAGATGGAAGTTTGGAAAAATGGGGGCATATACTGCTCTGAGAGAGACAGGAGTGTGGAATAATGGGACACATACTGCACTGAGAGAGATTGGAGTGTGGAAAGATGTGAGCATGTACTACACTGAGAGAGACTGGAGTGTGGAAAGATGGGGCACATACTGCACTGAGTGAGACTGGAGTGTGGAAAGGTGGGCACATACTGCAGTGAGAGAGACGGAAGTGTGGAAAGATGGGGGCACATACTGCAATGAGAGAGATGGGAGTGTGGAAAGATAGGGCACATACTGCACTGAGAGAGACGGGAGTGTGGAAAGATGGGAGCATGTACTGCACTGAGAGAGAGACTGGAGTGTGAAAATATGGAGGGCACATACTGCACTGAGAGAGACTGGAGTTTGGAAAGATGGGGTACATACTACACAGATAGAGATGAGAGTGTGGAAAGATGAGGGGCACATATTGCAGTGAGAGAGATGGAAGTGTGGAAAGATGGGGCATATACTGCACTGAGAGATATGGAACTGAAAAGATGGGGGCACTTATTGTACTGAGAAAGACTGGAGTGTAGAAAGATGGGGACATGTATTTCACTGAGAGAGAGATGGAAATGTGGAAAGATAGGGGGCACATACTGCACTAAGAGAGACTGGAGTGTGGAAAGATGGAGGCACATACTGGACTGAGAGCAGAGTGTGGAATGATGGGGCATGCACTGCACTGAGAGAGATTGGAGTTTGGAAAGATGGGGTACATACTACACAGATAGAGATGAGAGTGTGGAAAGATGAGGGGCACATATTGCAGTGAGAGAGATGGAAGTGTGGAAAGATGGGGCATATACTGCACTGAGAGATATGGAACTGAAAAGATGGGGGCACATATTGCACTGCGAAAGACTGGAATGTAGAAAGATGGGGGCATGTACTACACTGAGAGAGATGGAAATGTGAAAAGATAGGGGGCACATACTGGACTGAGAGAGACTGGAGTGTGGAAAGATAGGGGGCACGCACTGCACTGAGAGAGACTGGAGTGTGGAAAGATGGGGGCACGCACTGCACTGAGAGAGACTGGAGTGTGGAAAGATGGGGGCACATACTGGACTGAGAGAAACAGGAGTGTGGAAAGATGGGGGCACATACTGCACTGAGAGAGACACTGGAGTGTGTAAATATGGGGGCACGTACTGCACTTAGAGAGACTGGAGTGTGGAAAGATGGAGGCACATACTGGACTGAGAGAGACAGGAGTGTGGAAAGATGGGGCACATATTGCACTGAGAGAGACAGAAGAGTGGAAAGATGGGGGGAACATACTGCACTGAGAGAGATGGGAGTGTGGAAAGATGGGGGCACACACTGCACTGATAGAGATGGGAGTATGTAAAGATGGGGCACATACTGCACTGAGAGAGACAGGAGTGTGGAAAGAGTTCAACTTGGGCTTCCATGAGGTCAAGAACTGGTGTTGTGCCGAAGGTTTGAACTCCATGTAGATGTTGTTGGTGAAGAATATCCCCGAGGGGGTCAGTAGAGTTACCATTGTGGGTGGTCTGCAAGTTGGACTTGAGTGGATTGAAAAACTGAAGGCCCAGTGGCTGTTCTATAATCCCGCCACCCATATGGTAACTGCAATATTTAACAGCAATATGGTTGTGGGTATGCTGAAATTACTAGCTACATTTACCCTGAGGGTATTTCCAAAGATTGGCATGTGATTGGCAGGTGGAGCACCTTGTACCACCTCTGTGCCAGCCTCAGATAGAACACTGGATGTCAAAGTAAAAATTTTGCCTGTCAGTGAAGGCAAGACAGTCCAGGACCTGCACACATTTGTGGTGCCTAGTGGGAAAGGGGTGATGTCAACTGAGTCACCATTGCAGGCAGTGATATCCTTGATGAAGAAAGCCCTTAAGCCACTGAGTGACTACAAGGTGTATAAATGGCTCTGTACATTTTCAGGAATCAAGCCTACCCACAGTGGGGAGGAGGACCTTGACAACATGGATTGAACAAGCTACATAGATGGTTCAGGACCTGACATGTTCAGATGAGGAAAAGAAAGTCCAAAAGAGTGAGTGTCTGACAGGACCAGCACTGGATGCCATCCAAGCTTTGAAGGTTACCAGACCTAATGCTATCCCACTAGACTATCTATGCATGCTGGAAGGTATGTTTGGGAATGTGGAGAAACAAGGATGAGTTATGACTAAGTTGACCTTGACCAAGCAGAAAGAGGGAGAGAGGCTCTCGGACGTTTTGATAAGAATGGAGAAAGTGGTACAGAAGGTGTACAGGAAAGGAAGCTTGCTAGCTGCAGATGTGAACCATGTCTGAGTGAAACAAACATAAGGAGCCATGTACTTTGATCAGATTTTGACTAACTTGCACCAGAAGTACTGTATGGATCAGCAGGCATCATACAGAGAACTCATATGAGAAGAGCAGGAGCAAGAAGATCAAATTCTGAAAGGAGGGACTCTTTAAGCACTGTGGAGCAAGTGCTCACAGTTTGATGCCCATCAGTGTTACCTCAAATAAAGTATGTGAGTCAGCCATCAGTGATCTGCAGTCACAGCTGAGAGACTTGGAGGAGCTTGTATGAGACTCCGCAAGCAAAACAGCACCTCTAAGGTAGTGTGGCTGTCTTTAGCGGGACGCACTGTTTTGGAATCTACTGTAGTGAGGGTGAGGGACAACACCAAGATGCCCTGTGGCAAAACCCCCATTGAAGAAAGCCAGACCCGGACATCTATGAATGCGCTACCACATATCTGAGTTTACAGAGATGTAATTTTCTACTACCATTGTAGGAAAGATAGGCAGCTGTAGAAATAGTGTCAATCTGCAGAGGACCTGAGGAAGATCACTGTACCCTTTAAAGAATGGGCAAGAAAGCAGGGAAACTTGAACAGGGTCAAGTAAAGGAGTTCACTGGAGCTGCCGCTGTCAGATACTCCATTCAAACCATTGCAAAGTCATCAGCCAAGCTAACAGCAGCTCTGTCTACTGCATTAACTTAACTTGTGGGCCTTCCTAAGAGATTAAAGTTAACTTTAAGGGAGTGACTACCAAAACCATGCTGGTCAATGTCTCTCAAGTCATGATTATCTATAAGGACTGGTACAAGTACTTAACTGACTGGGAACTACAACTTCTGTAAGGACTGGATTTGTGGGGACAGAGTGACAAGTCCCACCCCTACTTACTTCTAGGAGAAGGGTGGTGACAGGGCTACAGTGACTCATGAGGGGTCAGGTATGGAATATCCTACCTGAGGAGAAGTATAAATAGAGTTCGCAAAAAAAGAAGAGGGAGAGACAGCCCGGTGGTGCTGAGGTACTAGACGCCTTACCTCATGTTGTGTTGGAGACCTGGGTTTAGGAACAATCCGTGTCATTGGAGAGCCAGCACGTGGGGAGGGAGGGAGCAGGATTGAGCAGCTGAAGGTAGTTCTTCTAAACAGCTGTGATTGTCGTCTCCCTGTAGTTCTGCTCCCACCGGGTGGAGACCTGATGGGTAGCATTGGTGGGAGGGGGTGGCAATGTATCTGAAGGGTGCCTCGAGGTGTGGCATGCACGTGCCCCCACACGCATGTGGATGCTTGAGGCATGGGGCAGGGAGATAACTGGGATAAAAACGAACAAAAATCTGTATAAAAAAAAGAAGAGGGAGGTAGGTGGGGACAAAACTTATGGAAAAAAATCACCGTTGGAGGTAGAATGGCAGATGGACCTGCCTACACCCATGTCTGTAGGGCACTCCAAAGAGCAGGTTCCCAATTGGCCATAGCTTGGCGATCCTGCACTCCATCCTGTAGTATGCCGATCAAGAGGCAGCCAGAAACCAGTAAGTCAGTGAAAGCTGTGGATGAAGGAGGTGTTGCAGCAACTAGGAGGAGACTCTGGACAGGAGTCGAGGTGTGGCATTATCGAGATATCTATTTATTTGAAAATTGGTGACTGGGAAAGGCATACTGAGCCAAAACTCATTTCCTGGTGTATTCTGGAGGAGGAAGACAAAAGGGGGTACAGGAACACAAAAAAAACATTTTGTAGTGCAAACTACATAAAACAAGTGGTAGAACTACAAAGTACATTATATACATATGTCATATATCAACAATTACATGAGATACATGCAGTATGAGAATAATAGTACAAAACAGAAATAAGTCGATAAAAAAAGTCCAATCAGCCGTTTCCTGATCCTGATGTCCTCACATGTCTAAACAGAAGTCATGCAAGTCCTGTTCCAAGTAATCCCAGGAACCTAGCTTCTCCCCTCCTCAAACTGACTGGTGGGATCACACAAGACCCAGATCCTGTAGGAGCAGGCAGATTAAACCAGAGAGGTGGCTGTGGTGGGAGGCAGAAAACAGGGCCCAAGGGCAGATAATGTGGGGTTACCATATGTGATGATGATGGGAGGGATGTCAGAGAAGCTGGTGATGGAAAGATGGGGAGCAGGTAAATCTATGTGGGTGGGGTGGAGTACATATTACAGGGCAGAGAAGAGGGACAAGGAAGTTGCCCAGCAATGGTGGGCATGGGAGTTGGTACTAGGGAAAGGGCAGATAACTGAGGGAGAGGCAGGGGATGTTTTTGGACAGCAAGACATGGGAATGAGGGGACAGGGAGCTGAATGGCATAGGTGGGAGTAGGGGAGCTGGTACTAGGGAGGGGCAGATAATGGAAAGAGGGGGCAGTAGATGTGTGATGGCCAGGGGAGAAAGGTTGCAGAGTATACAAAGGGCATGGGAGCTGGCAATGGAAGGAGGAGGCCTTGTGTGTTTTTATATCCCTTATCAGATTAATGCATTATCAGCCATTTTGCCTCTGACCAGAGTATGTTTGTCACATTTACTTGTGCATGTGGAAGAAACATTTTATTACACTTAGTGGCATTTCAGAGGTTTGTGACTGCCAAGCCCACTGCAGCTCAAACTGGAAGGGGCTTGGCAGTCCATGACCATGCACTGTGGTCATGATGCCACTCGCTGCTTGCAGGGTGGAAACTTCATGTAGTTAAAAGGATTGAAGCTGCTGCTATCAAAGGGGCTTCTATCCGTTCATTTGCATGAAGCCAGTCAGCAAGCAGCTGATCGGCATTCAACATCAGGAGCCTGTGCAATCCTTCCTTTCCTTTCCTTTCCTTTCCTGTTAAGCAGAGGGGGTGCCCACCCTTGTTACCACCTTTTCTCTCTGTCCCCTCCCAGTTGCTCACCCCCTGCCCTTACTAATGTTTGTAAATATTTTTTTTTTAAATGAAAGCGGTCTGGGTGTCCACACTCTATACTGCTTATCTTGACCCCCCCCTTACCCTCTAGGTCACCCAACCTTGTTCCCAATGAGTCAGACGCTGGGGTGCCTGATCCCAGTGTTGAAATATGTGTAAAATAAAAAAACTATCCCTCAATGTTTTTTTTTTCACCCTGTAAAATGGAGAACCATCCCTTGACAATCTGCCCCAATAGACCCACCCCACCTCCCACTCAACAGTCACCCTCCCCACACACACACACCCCACACACTCTCACTCACCTGAACAGGTCCCAGGGTGAAGATCCGCTCTCCAATCAAAGACGCATCTTGCTGCTGGAACCACTGACTGCAATATGAGAAACTAGGGTAAGTACAGTTCAATGTGTTTCAGTGGGGTTTTGAACTTTTTTTTGTCATATCTTTTTATTGGTAATAACTTAATACTACAACACCAATAAGAGGAATATCAATTCCAGCAATTCATGTGCATTACATTCACTTGTCATCTCATCACAACAAAATATGATACAGTATTGTGTACAAACCAAGTTAAAATACTTCATTGTCTACTTCTGCTGTAGCCTGTATAGAAAGGTTAAGTTGATGGAATGAAAATGGGGCACCTGATTTCCTTGATGCATAACTTTGTAATTTTTGCACATTTCAGCCCCAAATTTTCAACATGGCCTTTTTGGGAGCCCACCTCATGACCAATGGCAGTGAAATTATGCAAATCAGGCCAGAAAGATGATTTTGCAGTTGCATTGCAAAATCAGCTTTCGGGAGGGATTTGAACATTTTCACTGTCCTTGTTCATGAGGTGGGGTCATAAAAAGGCTATGTTGAAAATTGAGGTCAGAATACGAAAAAATGACAAAGTTATGCACATACATTGACATTTTCTATGCTTGCTTGTAACTTTGGTAATTTGAAATATTTTGATCCCAAATTTCCAACATAGCCATTTTTTCCCACCACCTCATGAATGTGACTGTCACAAATGCACTCCACAGGTCAGGCCCTCTGCTCCTACGGTGCCAAACCTCAAAGTGCAATATGTGAACAGAAGACAAACAGGGTAACCCTCCTGTCTGTTTTGGGTCCGAAACACCTACTAGTCTCGAGTCTTGAGGTCAAATATGAACCCCTTTTTTGCTAACATGCCCAGTTAACAGGAACAAATATCACACCCTCTTTGGGGAAATGCAGTGCCATATTTAACCCAACGGGCACCCAGCCTGATTCACAATTCTCCCGTTTTTGACTCATTTGAGACCTAGGTATTTTTCTTACCTTAGAGCAAGATGGTAACACACTTTAAGCCCTTAATAGTTATATCAGAATTATTAACACTGTTCCAGCATTCACATGCAGAATGAGAAAAGACTCAGGCAGAACTATGAAAACCAAAATGTTTAATAAAATAAAAAAAAATAGTAAAGACATACAAAACATAAATCTCACTCCCATTCTGCACTTTTCCCCCTCATTCTCTGGTTATTCACCTCAGGCATTTACCCTCTCTTTCTAGCACTTGTAGTATTGTTAATCCACCTAGGTTAGTGTTTAGATTGCACTTAATTTTTTTTGTTTCCCACTGTCATATTGTATTATTGTTAAACCCTCAATGAATGCTTAATGTCACCTTATATTTGTTAATTCACCAAGACTAGTTCATGGTTTGCCCTTTAGTCTATATTATCCTAAATTTATATACCATTTTATTAACCCTCACTGTTAGTTAAATATTTAAGCCTACATCATGTCTCATGATTGTTGTATGTAACTGGACGCTTGTCTAAACGGGCAGCAATGCTCACATGCCTTTCCAATATAACCAATAAAAATGAAATGAAAATGAAATGACATAGAACATATATACATAAATGTTTACAGTCCAAAAGAAATGGAAATTACAGAAGTAAAACGCCTTGTACTTGAATTTCTAGTTCTAACTCAGTTTTCATTTGGGTGTTACCTACAGTATCCTTGACAGAAGTGCATTTAAGTCCAGAACACAGTGTGTTTTCTCTTAGGAGTCCAGAGATAGATGATCTAACTCCTTTCAGCCAGATTGATAATGGGGGCCAAATGTCCCTCCCATCCTGTGAGGTCACAGATCATGAGGTCACTGTTACTCCTGTAATTAATTTGTAACATGACCAAGTATATCCAAAAGGGGGTCATTTTACTGCTTGCTTGAAATCTGCAAAGTTAGCAATATTAAATTATAACAGTCTCTTTCCTATCAGAGCATTCCCCTTTGATCTTAGAAACACATCCTGACAGCTATTTTCTCCTAGTGGTGAGAAATGAAACAGATATCTGTTCAGAAATTGTTTCCTCCCAATATGTCGTAAAATGCATCCTGGTTCCTGGACTTCAAAGTCAATTGATGGTTTACAATGTATGATAACCTGGTGTCCTTATAGTCCCAGGAAGTAATTTTTTTTTCAAGCCAGAGTTAACCAGCAGGCCAGTACATTTTCAAAAACCTAATATCCCAGGGTGTCATGCTGGCTGCCATATTTTCCCAGTAGAATTTCAAAGAAATATATATTTATATCACAAATATGATACTATATAATAACAAGTAGATAGGCAGAGCGTCACAGTGACAGCAATCATTTTTCAAATTCTGGCCAAAATATGATTTCACACCTGTGGCATGGAATGATATTTTGGTGGCATGGAATGACATCTTGACAGGGATTTGAAAATGTTCACCTATGTGGTTCATGAGGTGGGGTAATAAGAAGGCTATGCTGAAAATGTGGTGTTCAAATACAGTAAAATACCCAGGTTATCACTGAATGCTACACTACTTTAATGTTCACTCATAACTTTGCTAATTTTCAATATTTTGATTCCAAACTTTCAACATGACATGTCATTTTTAAAATCCTGGACAAGATGTGTTTTCGTACCTCTGGTGCGAAATGACATTTCGACCAATATACCATAACTGGTACATGTCATGTTTATAAGGCACATCACAAAACAAGTACTGTATCTTGAAAAGTTGGGGTCAAAATTATAAAAAATTATAAGTGTTTAACATCCTTTGTGAGTAGTACCAGACTTCACCCCAGCAGCCACGCTTTGTGATCCCATCCCTGTGAGCTGAGTTTGGGGGTGAGCTTGGTGACCCAACTGGATGGGGGTAGGGTGAGGGAATGGTGCTGTTATGTGACAGCCCCCCAGCCAGAGAATGAAAGGTGCAGAGTCGTCTGCATACAGTGAAGACAAATGTCCTCTTGGCATAGGGCCCAGCACCCCTCTACCTGTGGGTGTCAGAGTGCCTTGTGTATGGACTGACAGATGCACTCTTTGCCCTGTGCATCTGTATCTGCAGCCACATGGAAGCACAGGGACCACAGGGCCCTGTGCTTCCACAGCCCACCAGACAGCCCTATGAATTCTTCACATCTGTCACTGCACTGAAGTGCAGGGCCCTTTGACAGAGTCTTCCCTTGGTGCAGGTCATCTGCATCTGTGCACTATCAATACCAAACACCTACACAGTACATACATGCAAGCAAACATTTGGCATTGACAAATGCTTGTTTTTGCAGTTAACACTTTCTGTAAACCTCAGTATGGAATCTCCCAAAACTAGTATATTTTCCTTTTTACTGGTTCCTTTATCTACCTGAGTGACTTGGATAATAGTTTACTGGTTCCTTTATCTGTCTGAATGACTTGGATAATAGTTAAGGAGAAACCCCCTTAACAATCCCAGATATGAACATTTATTATTTCCTTGTTGCTGAATCTTTGCCTATGTCCAAAGAGCATAGCTGTGGCTTTATTGCTCTTTAACTGGAGTTTATTAGATTGCAGCTATTTGCAAACCTTTTTGATGTCTGCTATGAGAGCAGAGAAGAAGTCTGATGAAGACTTTGAGCTTTTATATATGATATGGTCATCAGTACATACAGTAACAAGATAATACTTTGGCTACTGGAAGAGGGTGGAGTGTTGGTAAACCAGGAGAACAGACTTAGTCTAAGCATTGAATCTTATGGGACACCTTCAACAACAGGGAGAGACCCAGAGGAAACACAGAAACATAGAAACATAGACTTTGATGGCAGATAGGGACCGCTTGGCCCACCCAGTCTGCCCATTTGCCTACCTAGGCTACTGGATAGGCTGCAGATCCTAGTTAACCAACAGCCTACTTCCTCCTACCCCCCACTAGAATTGCCTTGTGTCTGTCCCATGCATTCTTAAATTCCTCCACTGTTTTTGACCCCATGACCTCCTCAGGAAGGCTGTTCCATGTGTCCACCACACTCTCCATGAAAAAAATACTTTCTCACGTTGCCCCTGAGTCGTCCCCCCTCTATCTTCAGATTGTGCCCCCTTGTTCTTGCACATCTCTTTTTCTAAAAGATGCTACCCTCTTGGACTTTGTTGACTCCCTTGAGGTACTTGAAAGTTCCTATCATGTCCCCCCTCTCCCTCCTTTTCTCGAGGGTATACATATTAAGCTCCTTTAGTCTCTCTCTCTCTCTTCATATGGCTTCTGGTGCATTTTAGCTGCCCTCCTCTGGACTGGACAGTTTCAGTTTAAACTTTTTGACTTCTGTTATACAAGTAGACAGAAACACCTACGACATTAAATCTTTGTGACAGAATAGCATGATCCACCAAGTCAAATGGCTTGGCCAGGTTCAAAAACAGAGCACCAGCTAATATTCCCTATGATATATGGCTTAAACAAATGACCCCATCAATTAAAGTTTCTCCTGCACCTTACCGGTGCAAATTTTCTTGGAAATGTAGAAACCAGTACTTTAGTACACCTGGAATTCTTACAAAATACCATCTGGCCCTGTCTGGACATTTCTGGTGGCAATGCAGGAACACCTTGGCAACCCATGCAAATGTATTTTGGTTGTGCCCAGTCCTTGTCTCTTTCTGGCAACAGATTGGAGACCATTTTACTTGATTGACAGGGGACGATGGATTGATAACTCCAGAAATGGTGCTTATGTCCATTCGCCCACAGAGCAGGAGCGTAATTACCAAATCTGAGATATGTATTTATATTCTTTCTGCAAAAAAATGATAACTCGGTTATGGCAACAGCCGCAGACTTCTACAGTTAGTGTGGCATGATATTTTAAACCATCAGTATAATGTGGAGCGGCTTTTGCCTGAACGTACTGGGCAAATATCACAATTTGAACTAAAATGGAGGAGCTGGGCATTCTACATCTCGGGAGAGAATGGAACCTTTGTTCCCTGACTTTGAAAGCACATGGTCGTTAAGGGGATAGGCCTATAGACCATCAAAGATGGTACTGACGTGGTGTTGGAGCAGCCTGGACCTTGGGACTTACATTTAAATAGAATGTGGGGCAAAGTTCACACTCTGGAGTTTCACTCTGCCTTAGGGGAAACTTCTGCTGTAAGAAATGTATCTGTGTACACTATTCTGTTTGCCTGGATAGCATGAGTTCCGCTGTACTACAACACTGATTGCACTTTGGAGTACATGCTCCTTGTGCCATCCTCTGTAATATAAATAAAGAATTACAAACACAACACCAGTTACGGGGCTCTGCTCACGTCATTTGTGAATTGGACCAAGACAGTGCCTTTACTGTGACCGAGCTTAAATCCATGCTGTTCGGGTTGTAAGAAAATTGTGCTTGAGGATGAACCTTAACTACTTAACAGATCTGAGACAATTCATTTGAGGAGTTTGGTAAGAGGAAAGCAAGTGGAGATGAATCAATGGTGCTCGACAGACTAAAGGAAGGACTTCCACCTTTGAAACCTGGCACAGTCTGGGCAAGTTTCCAAATATTCGGCACTACCTGGGTCAGCTGAAGATTGTAATAGAGGCAGTGCAATCAGGCTGGCTACCTTTAACAGAAACTTGGGTTTTGGTCCATCACACTCACTTGGTTAATAGCTATGTACTTCACCCAGCAGCAGCTCATGCTGAAAAATAAGTCAGTGATGCTTTACAGCATAGCTAAGGATCATCCCACTTGGAAGGCTTTACTGCATTCATTCATTCATTTCTTTATTTGTAAAAAGCACTTTTCTTAAAACCAAAGGACTTGTACAGAAATTAAAACAACAAACATTGCACATACAACAGATAAAACATCCATTTATAAACACAATCAATAAATACATAAGTAATTCCATAAAATCTGATCAAAAACTAGGCTAGGTCAGGAAATATTAGGCTGAATTAAGCTTTCAGGGATGTCTTAAAGTTCTGGACAGTCAGGCTCTCACATACCCAGCGAGGTAGAGAATTACACAGTGTCAGGGCCGCAAAAGCAAAAGCACGGGCAACAGATGTTTTCAGTCATACTCTGGGAATCTCTAGCAGTCCCTCATTGGTGGAATGAAGTAGGCGGAGAGGGCAGTAAAGGCAAAGGAGAACTTGCAGGTAACAATGTCCCTGTTCATGCAGAACTTTATAGGTCTATAAACTGATCTTGAAGGTGATCTGCCACTGAACTGGCAGCCAGTGGAGGTACCAGTCAACAGCATTGCTGCTGCATTCTGCACTAGCTGCAGGTGGCAGATATCAACCCCCGGTAGTCCTAGGTAAAGGGCATTGCAGTGATCAAGACAAGAGTTTATGAAGGCATGGATCAATGTTGGAAGATCATCAGGAGGGACCAGATGCTTCACCCAGGCAATATTCCTCAGATGGTAAAAAGAGGTCCTGACAATGGCCGACACCTTAGATTTAAGGGTTAGACCACTGTTAAAAATAACACCCAGATTCTGCACCCAGTCTGAGGTAGCAAGCTGGACACCCCTAAGCCAAAAGCCTGAAAGGCTGTCTCACCAACAAACCCTCCTCCCGATGATCTGGATCCATACCAGCACCTCAGTTTTATCCAGCTGGCATTCATCCAGTCCTGGATCTCAGCAACGTAGTTGTTAAAGACCGAGAGACCTCCATCCAGCTTGGGTGCAGGACATGTATAGCTGAGTATCATCTGCATAGCAATGAAAACTCAGACCATACCACCTAATGATCTCTCCTAACAGCAGCATGTACACTGTGAACAACATGGGTGATGGAATGGAGCCCTGCGGTACTCCGCAGGATAGGGGAAGAGAAGCAGAGGAATAAATCCCAGGCACCACTCTCTGAGTCCTACCCTTGAGGAAAGATTGAAACCATCTGAGGATCATACCAAACAGTTCGCAGATGAACTGCAGGTGCTACAACAACACACCAATGTCCACGGTGTCAAACACTGCAGAGAGATCAAGAAGGACCAAGATGGAAGGGGTCTTCCGATCTCTCGTTATTATAAAGTCATTTAGCACCCGACAAGGGCAGTCTCAGTACTGTGCCTTTTTCTAAATTCAGACTGGAGAGAATCATAGATAACATGGCTGGACAAATGATCCTCCAGCGCAGCGCAATCACCTTCTCAATAACCTTACCCACAAAGGGCAGGGTAGAGACCGGTCTGTAGTCAGCCAGACAGTCCGGGTCAATGGAGGATTTCTTAAGGAGGGGCTGAACAACCACCTCCTTTAGGGGGTCTGGAAAGACCCACCTCTCCAGTGACCTCCAGACTATCTCAACTAGGACCGGGCTGATTTCATAAACACACCCCACTAAGAGGTGTGTTGGACCTGGATCCAAACTACAGTTGGTTGGCTGCAAAGTCTGGATGATCCTCATGACATCAATGATTTCCAGACAGTCAAAGTCAGATCAGGCCAGCTGAGGGCCTGCCACCTCCTACCAACCTCTGCAATACCCGATAGAGGATGCTGAATGGATCCCAGACCTGATCGTGACAACCTTATCTGCAAAGAACCAAGCAAACTCCTCACATCTCTCTTGTGAAAAGGCTCGACTAGGCTGGAGACAGATTGTGCCTATCAACAGTCTGGAAGAGCTGAGCAGATCAGTTCACTGCAGCGGTAATCTTTCTGGACAGGAACTCTGCCTTCTTACGTGTAGTTGCCTATTGAAAGATAGCTTAATGATCCATCAATCTAAGTCTGTCTCCCTCCAGGCCCAATTTCCACCAGCATCTCTCTAACCTTCATACCACTCTCCTCATCTCCTTCAAGGTTTCATCAAACCATGGAAACCTTGGGTGAAGAGTGAGGGGACGAACTAGAACAGGAGCATTGGAATCCAGGGCCTCTGTCACTGCCTTATTATAAGCAAGCACGAGAGTCCCTGGAGCCATGCATTCATTTGATATGCCCAATAGGTCCAGTACTGCCATTAGGCCATCTGGGGTCAAACCCCTCAAAGGCAGTACTGGACCATCTCTAGTGGGGCAGGCCTATTATTTATTTAGTTTTTGTTGACCAGGTAAGTGCACTAGACAAATTCTGCCTATTTTCAGGCACGACCCGGGGAGGGGGCTGTCAGGAGACTGAACCTTATGGTGTGATGGTCAGATCATCCCACTGGTTCCACCACCAAGTCGGATATCTCCATCCCCAGAAGGAACACCAAGTCCAATGAGTGACCACCAGTGTGGGTCGAGGAGGTAATAACTCGTGTAAGGCCCAACGAAGACATTAGTTGGAAGAAGTCTTGTCCAAGCTGTGAGAGTTCATCGCTGACCCAGGCATTGAAATCCTCCAGGATTAAACACCTGGGGGATTCCAACACCATGTCCATGATGAAGTCCATGACTTCCTGCAGGAAAACCTTCCCATCTCCGGGTGAATGGCAGATGAGGATTATCTTGCACTGTGCACCCACTCCCACTACACACACAGAGGAGTTGGTGGCCCCCACTGGAACATCTACGAGACGCAGTTCTGATCTAAAACAAATGGCTACTCTCCACCCCTCTGTGATCCAATCTCAGGTGGTGTATCACTGAGTACCCAGCCGAAACTGCTGCAGCGAATACTGGGCCAGCATTTTCATCCAGCCAGGTCTCAGTGATGCAAGCCAGGTCCCATGACCCAACAAGATCTGCTATTAAAGCAGTCTTGCTTCTGATAGACCTGGTGTTGCATAAGCTATCCCCAGAGCCCGACATACCCCATACAACTCCTGGGACAGCGGAGGCAATCAAAGGGGTGGAGGTCCCTAAGCCTGGAGGAGGAGTAGTATGCCTGACCGTCTTAATGCCCTCCCAGCACATTTCTACAGGCAGTCAGCACACACCCACACAAACACACTCACACACCACCCACTCCACTCAAACGCCAAATACCCCAAAATAATACCACCCCAAAACAATAACTAATTACACTACTATCCCCATCCAATTCCTTAAATCCCCAAACAAAATCATCATTTTTTTTTAATAAATTACAATTATGTAGCAACATGAAGTATTTTGCAAATAAGGAGAGTAGTCACAAAGTCTCTCAAATCCGATGTAATTTTGAGCCCCGTTGAGCTCTCACCTCATAAGGCTAATTGCCCACAATCCAAAGGCTAACCAGGCCAACTCTCATTCAGTCTGGAAAAGTCTCTAGTCCAATTTATAGTAAGAGGAAAACAAATGGCAGTCTCACTGCAAAAACCAAAATTACAGTTTTAAGGGAATTCAAACCAACCGGATTACAATTCTGTGTCTCCTGATGTTCCTCCTCTTTTCTTCTTGTCATGTCAGATGTCCTAAACAAGGACTGAGCATAAGCAGAACCCCCACACACCCACACTAGGGAGGAAACTGCCCCAAGGCCCACAGAGGAAAAGCTACAGCCCCGGGACTGGGTTCGCCCACCAGTTGACCTCCCTGGGCAGCTAAGACTTCAGGGGTCTCATTGTCTCAGCAGGTTATACAGAGTTCAAAAGATTGGAAACCAGTATTACAACTGCTTCACAAATCACAGTCTCCATTACAGAAGGGATGAAGATTTCAGGGGTACTCATGACTTATCAAACCTTTAGAGTGCATCTCCCATGAAAGGAAGTTAAACGATGGCCACTGCCATGTCTTTCCTCTACAAAATTTCCAGCGGAAACAGACTGTTATGGTCTATCTAGTCCCCTCAAGTGTGCAGCTTGGTTGCATACCAATGAGCTGCCTCCCCACCACCCCACCCTTACTCCTCCTGGAGTTGTACTTCCGCCATCTCATTCCCATTCCACCACCCACCCCTCGCCAGAGCACCCTTCTGTCCTAACCCTCTTCTTTACCCTGTCCGATTTTCATTGGTTAGTGAATTTTTATTTAAAATTTGGTGACCAGGAAAGGCACAAAGAGCTGAGGCTCATTTCCAGGTGCGACCCGGGGAAGAGGGAAACACAAGATAAAGCAATTGTACAATATTTGAGAAAAACAAAACAAATCAGTACACAGCGAGCAATACCAACAAATTAAAAAGATACACATTTGTTGAGAAGCAAGGAAAAAAACAAAATATATGCACAGTATACAGAACCAGAAATTAGGAATAGTGTAAAATAACAACACATGAAATATATCTAGTAACGAAACATGGTAGGGAACCTGCCAACTAAAAATGAAAGGTAATGTCTAACCTAGTTTGAGAGAGGAACTGCAACCAGCTTAGGGACAAGGGGGAGACGGTAGCAGTGTCAAGTGAGCTAAACAGTACTTGAGGGGGGCAGCTACGGATGTTTGTGAGCGCTGTGCACATGGGGGAGGGGAATAGTTTGAGGAGTCTTTTGACTGATGGGATAGAGGAGGATAGATGAAAGTCTGCGAATAGCTTGTTCCACAGTACGAGAAGTCTGTAGGAGAAGGCAGACCGGCCCGCAGCTGATAGGGGGCGAGGAACAGTGAAAGTGCGTGGATCTCTATAACGAAGGGAGTACATTATTTGCTTGAGAGAGGTGGAAGTTAAGGGGGGGGGGAGAGTCCCAAAACAGAACTTTGCAATGAGGGATATCCACCTATTCGAATCTTGATGTATTTTCTTTTACAAGAGCTATTAAGTGCATCTTTCCACAAATAACACTCAAAATGCAAATTTCAAACATGTAATCTCCATTTATTTTGAGTAAGCAAAAGAAATGGCCACTGAAAGAGGCCCTCCACCTGTCCCAAACCGAAAAGCCATTTCAATATTGAAGTAGCGTGGCCTCAACAATTACATGACTTATGAACTCTTCAGACTTCACATCCTGCAGATTCATAGGGTACAGCATCCTGATTACCACTACTACAACACGGTGATTATCTCAACATTTGTCAGAAAGCTCTCAGTGGACAGTTTACATTACTTTTATTTTTTCAAATCCTGCCCTGTCTTTGGACCCACTCCGCCTGCTGCCCTCATGCCCAGACTTGCCCCCCTGGCCCAACGGACACTGTTGGCAAACTCTGGCTTACCCCCCTGTGTCAGGGCCATAGGAGTGGGCCCCCCCTCGGCAGATGTAGAAGGCAGTGGCTGGCGTCAGAGTGGGTAGTCATGATGGGGGATGGGCTTTTCTTTTCAATGCTAGTTCCCTGGGGATGGTGTCGTGCAGTAATGTCCAGTGTCTGCTCCGCCCCTGTAACATGATGGTGCCAGTCACAGCAGAACCCCCAGCCTCTGCCAGGGGTCCATAAGGCACTGGACACTCTGCTCCTTCCTACCCCTGGAGAAGGAAAGCAGCCCCCAGGATCCTCGAACCTTTTCCCCAGGCTGGCCCTCCAACTCCCGGGTCTATTCCTGAACCCAGGTCATCGGCGTCGAAAGCAGAAATCTAACTGCTGCGCCAGTGGGCCATAGTCTACATAACTTCAACCCCCCCCTTGCCCTTCCACCCAATTCCCTGTATACCCTGAAAGAGGTGGGCATGGCCAAGGGTGACTCCGGTGTCTAGGGGTACAGGGATGGCATGGCCCACTGCGAGCCCCCTTGTAAATAATCACTGCACAGCTGCCATAGTTTCTCCTGCTTCACTGAGAAACAGAGACTGGTAGCACAGGCTCATAACCAATCACCAACACACAGGGTGGCAATACATCTATGATATTTACTGGGGGTGACTTCATAGTTTGAGTGAAACTCTTCATATTGACTTGAAGGCCAGAAGAGCTTGCATTTCATTCTACTGCACATAGTTAACTACAGTACTCCTTGGGGTTCACAGCACAGGGTTTCCTTGGGGTCCCTGACCCCCATTTCGACCTTAGGTAATCTCTCCTCCCTGCTTCAAAGCATGATGCAGTAGCCAGAACAAAGAATTTCTCCTATTTCCCTTTACTTACTGCTCGACTGTTCGTATGCAGCTTGGGTGTGAGCCTGACTTCCATAAGTCTTTGGACAGGGCAACACAAGAACACTAGTCAGGCGCCCTAATGTCCAAAATAATGCTTTTTTAACACAAACCACCAGACTGACTTCTCCCACCATACCCTATTGCTCTAGGGATCGTGGGTCTCTGCCTTTGCATGAAAGGCTCTGCAGTCAGACACACTGGGTGAGGGGTTCAGCTCTGCAGCCCCACCCTCTGGGCTGTCTCCCACAACAGGGCATCACAGCCAGCCATCCTTGATCAACATAAATGGACTGCTTTCCTGAATCAGTCTTTTACCTTGATCTTTGGCATTATGAAAAGTCATCACCTTCAGTATCTCTCTCCTTTTTATAGGTGTTTTAGGTGTCCATCTTCATGGAATCCCTCCTGGCCTGAAAGTTGTCAGCGTGCATTCTTTGGGGCGGTGCCCACCTAGGATTCCCACTTGGTCCTGAAACTACTCCACCCATCCCTAGGAAGTGAGCTGCTGTTGCCAGTGTCCCTCTGGATCTGTGAAGCCCCAGTCGAGAGTGAGAGTCAGGCAGAGCTGTGCCACCCTGGCTCAAGCCTTGAAGCCAACCATTGATGGGACAGCTCTATGTCCATCCTATCCAGCACTACTTGGCTCTCCTGGTACCCAGCACTTCAGCTGGTGATGCTAGCATTAGGACCCCATGCTCGACACCCCGTCTCCATAGGACACTGAGCCAGCCCAGTCCTGACTACAGACATGGGCACCGCGTTCCCCCCAAAACAGAACCTATTCAGAGTCATCCGAACCAGGTTCAACACTATAGCATAGAGGTTTAGGGCTCAGAGCTGCAAACCTGGAGACCTGTGTTTGAATCCCACAGCTCCCACTTGCATACTGTGTGACCCTGACCAAGTCACTTAACTTGCTTGTGCTCCCAGGTCACACCTGGAAACAAGTTTTGGCTTAGTGTGCCTTTCCTGGTTAAACAATGTCCCCTTCCCCCTTCACCACAAATCTCTGTGGTGTTACAAGCAGCTGAGTGCTGGAAGTTCTCTGTTCTACCATAGACCAGGGACCCTGCCACCATCCTAGGCTCAGCAAGCTCCCTCCAGCCACCCCTAATGCAGATATGCCAAGACTTCTATGATGATCCCTGAGCTTGAACCCAGCTCTGACTGCGAACTCCCTTCACTTCCCACCCTAACCTCCTTTTCATCCCCTGTCCCAAGACCCTCCCTAACCCACTGAGGACGAAGCAGTCATGCTAAGGTACCCAGTGCTCTGATGGACACTGCTAGTAACAACACCACCCTCTACTGTAAGGATTTTTTTTACATAACAATAACAGGGTACTGGCACTATGTGCTAGTAGGTGTGTGCGAGTAATAAATAGTATTTCCCAGTTATTGCGAATAATGCACTACTTATTATTCTGATCTGAATAATGAATAGTGGTAGTATTCACCCCCTAGCTACCCGGGAAATACTATTTAAAGAAAAAGAAACAGTCCCTCACCCTACTCCCCAGCCCAAATCCTTAAATGCAAGCTTCCCCAACCCTCTGTTAGTAACCCAATCCCACCCTCCTCCCCTACGCCCACAGTTTGATATTTTAAGTTGGAAAAACTCCCACGATATGTTACCAGCACAACCCACCCACCTTCACAGACAGCCGCCATCTAAGTGTAACCTCCCCCCACCGGACCCCTTTTTTTCTCTGTCAGCAGGGCTGCTCCTCTCACATCTAGGGGCCATCAAGAGAGGTGGGGGTAGTCACTACAAATTTTATCTTTTGCAGAAACTGTGGACCCATTACTTCTACTACTGAGCCTGCCATACTTCAGACAGGCAAACCAAGTTTGGCAACTTCCTGGCTCACACCTGGGGGGACCATTTAGCATGGCCAACAACCTAGCTCCCTGGGAGAAAACAATTGCTCAGCATTGTGCTAGGTTTGTACTTCTGGTCAGGGGCACTCAAGTAAATCTGGACACAGGAAGCAATAACTGAAATGTCCAAACCAGGAATGGGATTCTAGAGTGTGGGTTTCATTCACATAACACAGAGAATGACAAAGCAAAGATGAACCCCCACAGGGCTACACTTGCTGGTAATGCAGATTACAGAGGTACAGAGCACACTTCTTCTTACTAACCCTCAGGTTCTGAAAGGATCTGGGCACACACGGCCTGAACTGGTACACTTCTCTTCTACTCCTTGACATGGCACCCCGGCCAGTACTAGGACACTTTTCCATATGGAATGGAGGTTGATGGTGGCTCTCTAAACCACCCATGAGCACTTTCTAGCTCTAAGGGAAAAATTCACAATCCCACGTCTGGGTGCTTTCTTCAGACACTGGCCAAGTGCTTGAGAGAAAACCATAGGTGCACAGACTGAACCTGGAGAGGTAAACCTGGTTACTCCAGATGGGGGGGTCTCCCACCTCTTGCTCCCAAATCTATACTTGGCCATTCATTTGGATACAACACCTTTTTTCGAACTACTGGTTGTAGATGCTATCTCGAAATGTTTTACACATTTAACATTCTACATCTCTGGAGGTGTCCTGACTTTAAAAGTACTGTAAGTGGCTATGTCTTTAACCTAGACCCCCACTGTTGCAGATGCTTCTAAGCCATACATAGTTTAAAAGTTCTGTACTCGGCAAGTCTTCCTTTGATCCCACAGTAGGCAGACACTTTTACTCTAAACTCTGTCTCGGTGAACATTGTCTCTATATCAGAGTAGAACTCACCAAAGGTATGCAGGTGCCCCAGAGCTTCTTCCTACAAATGTCTCAGGTACTCACAAACAAATCGATTCTCAGGCAGCTTCTCCCTGTCCAGGCTGGCACAGGGCATTGCCCCTGAATTTCTGGAATTCTCCCCCATTCCTCGGGGGGTGGGGCACTGGAACAACTCTAGGAACGGTCTCTACCACTTCCTTCTGGTCTCTTCTGTGTTCCTCTCTAGGGTGAGAACACATAACCCATTCTTTCTCCAGTAGCTCTACATCAGAGCTAGGCTCTGAGGAGCTGCACACTGCAGTACTCCTCTCTCTCTTGAGTCTCCACACAGACTGCTCTCTGAAGACTGACTTGAATTCCCCAATGTTCAACTGCTAACCCCCTACAGCTAGCATTCCATTGTGGCTTATGCGGCTGCAAGAATTCTATAGTGACATCATCACTCCAGCTCAGCTGAAACTGAGAACAGTGAGACAGTGTGAAACCCATTTAACGAGCATCTCACAAGCTGCCTTTCCCTGCCTGCCACTGGTTCTAAGTGGGATTCTAGTAACCCCTGGGAACAAGGGGGTTACACTCACCCTCGGCCAGGACAATGACTGTCCGCAGTCATTATTTACCCGGCCCAGGCCATCTTACCCTATGTGTTGACTTTGGGGAGGTAGCGCTACCTTCTCCCCTACCGTGTGCCAGGCACAGGCAGACAACACTAAGGGCCCAGAGGCCATTGGCTGGTGCATCAGCCCCTACACTACGCTCTTACTATGGTAACCAGTGACCCTGGAAGAACTGTCCAGAGCATAGCCCTAATAGACCAGTACTGCGTCCCCTATGGCCGGTCAGGACCACAGCCTGTCTATACCCCTAACCCTCTAGGGAAAACCTATCTGACCAGAAACAAAAATACCCAAAACAGAGGAACCTCCCCCCAGCCCTGGACACCTGCAAACCAAACCAAGGAGCTAACTCTACACCTAAGCTTTACACTCCCACAATCCCCCACAACCACACCTGTGGAAGGAAAAGTTAACACTTGTTAAAAACAACACTGTACTTTAAACACAACTCTTTAAAGCACATGAGGAACTCCGATGAGTCCCTCCACTCTTCTTCTTGTCTTCTCTTCTGTCTTCGTCAGGAACTACCTAAAAGAGAAAAACAAAAACATGCCCCTGATCTGCAAACACAGTACACCATCATAACCTTTACCATCAAAACACTGGAGAATCCCAAAAATATTTTTTAGAAAAGTAGAAAACAGTAGAAAAAACATTAACATCATTTACAATACACATTTTTGGTGATGGAATGCCCTAAATGTCCCATCTAGTGACAACAGTGCCCAAAGGCAAGTCCAAGAAAGAGTCTCTCCTGGGCTGGAGCTCGGTAAAGCACAGTTCTTGAGGACTGTAGTCCCGAAGGGGAGAGTCTTTGTGGACAGTTCAAACAGTCTGTAGTCTGCCAGGTGTAGGATGTGTATTGCAATGTCAATAAGGTAAGAGAAATCTGGACTTACCAGTCCCTTGAAGAACGAAAATGGTACTGCACCTGGATCTCCAGCCGAAGACTCTCCCTGGCAGCATTTTTTGGATACAGCTGGGCGGAAATCTTCTGGAAACAACAGGATGGCACATCTGGAAACTGCTGGGATTATGTCATCTAGGAGATGGAACCTTGGAACAGGAAAGGAACAGCTGGTCTGAAGTCATCCGAAATCCCAGGTGATGAATTAGGAAACAGCTGGGCTGGTGTCCTCTCTGAATGATGTCATCTGGAAGGCCAAGCGATGGAACTGGAAGGCACACTGCAAGGCTGACGAATCTGGGGCACCTTTGGATCCTGGAATGCCAGACTGGCGTAACAACATGGGTATGGCAATGGCTGGATGGCAGCACTGGCTACCACTGCTCTGCTTTCCGCATGGTAGGCATGGGCACATGTGGGAAGTTGGTTGCATTGAGGAAGTATCACAATGGGTCAGGTACGAGAATTATGACCCCGTCTGAGCACTCATAATTCACATTGTAGAAGGTTTCATGGCCCTCTCCATCCACGCTCCATACAGTGTCTATGAACAGTGTCCTGCCCACTTTCCAATATTTGAATTTTTCTGTAATTACTCTATCTCTGACAAATCGACTTGCACCTGAATGCACGTATTTTGTTGCTTCTTCCACTATGTAGGATTTGCTATTTCTCTCTATCTCCTCCCAGACTCTCTGAGGAAATGTAGGAAAGGATATCCCATAGATCTCATTCACCTTCCTACGAACCAGTCTTTCCTCTTTACTACACTTGGTCAACTTAAGACCTCTGGCCTGGCTTGGGGGTGGCCAGTCCTGGTTCTGCCAGTAATGCATGCTCAATGCAACATAAAATGGATCTCTGACTCCTCCTTGTAGGGACAGGGCTGAGGAATCACCAATCTCTCCTTCTTTTTGCTCCTCCGAGGCAAGAGCCAGAGGCTGTGGACTAGCATCTTCATCATAAGGCCACATAGGTTTCCCCTCCTCCTCTTCCTTGCTGAGGTTCTGAGCCCAGGAGTGAGCGGTTGTCCTCGCTCCTGAGACTGTCCACTCTTCACTGGGCGTGGAGGTCGACACCTCCCATTCAAGAGTCTCTCTCATCTCATCTTCTCCTATTAGTAGGGATGTAAGTTTGTCATGGCAGTCATACACGTCATTGATTCCATGACGTTTGATCTTTATTCAGGACTTTCACGACTTTCACTAGTGTCATCAGAATGTAGCAATGATGACAGTGCCACAACATTTACGACTAATTACTAATGATTTCATGAACAAACAGTGAGTCATTAAAACCTCATCCATGACAAACTTACATCCCTACCTATTAGACTAGGGCTTGGCCCCTCTCTCCACGGATCTGCTGGTACTCCCTCCACACTGTCTCTCTGTGACCTGGACTCAGAGACATCAGCACTACTTTGCTCTGCCTGTACATCCACACCCTCTTCCTTTGTGCCACACTCTGATGCGCATCCCCCAAAAGGCTCCACCTGGTGCTGTGTGCTGCCACTTGCAGAATCTTGAAGCTTTAGTTAGGCCATGTTTCTCTAGACACCCAGAACAGTGAGGAACCATGAAGACGTCCCTTCCAGCCTTTAAGCATATTTTGCACACTCTAACTGGATATCCAGGAATAGCCACATGAGGAGGCAAACATCCCCCGTAGTAACATCTCTCAATGTCTTTCAACTTGTTAACTTCTTCTGCTATCATAGCCTGGGCAAGATCCGGGTAATGGGATGATCCTGATGCCATGACTGCAGAGAAAAACCAAAGTTCACTGTTACCTTAGATCTCACTTTGGTTAAAAAAGCCTTACAAACTGGCTCCCCTGCTGCTGTGTTTACTGTACTACCCCACCCTGTCATGGCGGTGGCAGCACTCCTAGCGCACCAACATTCTGTTTCTGACTCAAGCCACTGCGCATCCGATTTACACACTTTACTGATAAAGTTCACTCAGACTGCACAGACTGCACTGTTTTGCTCCCTCAGCACATCTATATGATTTTTTCAGGACTTTTCATTCGCTTTAAATCACTTGTTCTTGTTTAAAAGTCCCTAAAGCCACAGTATTTAATGCACAGGGTTGCCTGTATTTGTTGCAACTCTCATACAACCCACAGTCTCTCACTTTGCTTAGAAAATCACACTGTTGCTGAACCCATAATTATGTTCACAGTCTAATGCTCAGAATTCTTGCTAGGTTGATTCACTTTGCACAGTCCTTCTTTGCAAAATCGATCACGCTGTTTACACACAGATTCAGCTGACTTTAGAAAAAAAATCACACACAGTTTGAGCTGTTTCGCTGGATGGTACTCACTGAGTCAGTAGCTGGATTTGCGATGGAAATTTCGGCCTACAGCCAATCCCGGAGGCCTCTGGATTGAAGCTGGCTGGCAGTCCTGCCGATTGTCCCTAGGAACACCACGCTTTCTTCCCAGACGATCGAAATGCGGGTTGAGCCCGGTTTTAAACAGAAAATCTGATTTTATTACTTTTACAACGTTTTTAGTCACCACGATGCTCCTCCTGGCCAAGCCAGCTCGCACACCACTCTCTCTCTCCCTCTCAAACACTGTGCAGCACTCTGAAGCTGGCTTGGGGGCGGGACTGAGTGCAGTCTCACCAGTCACTCGACGCCATGCAAGTGAGCCTCTCTCTCTTCTCGTGCTCTTCTCCTCCACGGCGATCGTTGAACAGGCAAAATTTAAACTGCAAGCAACTTTTTTTCTTTTCAACTGTAACTCCTCGGCGGGAGCACCATTTTTTTTTTTTTTAATATTCTGTTTATTGACAGTTTTTCATTTACAGACAAACTTAGACATTTTAAAGACATGCAAATAACAAAAACAAATAAATAGATGCAATCGTATAAGTAATCTATTATTAACATTCCACAAAATCGGGCGCCATTCCAACTCATATATCCAGCCCCATTCTGAGCATCACATTTTCGGAGACACTCAAAGAGGCTAGGAAAGGTGACCGTTCTCTCACAAACCCCTCCTCCCTATCCCAGACCATCTGTGTCAGCCTTTCCAGTGCAAGGGAGCGAAGAATTACCGGCTGCCACTCCAACACTGTAGGCCTAGACCCTGAGACCCATGTATTTTGAATACAATGGCGGGCCAATACAAACAGAACCCTTATCCATCCAGGAAGTGGCAGCCACTCCTCTTCACCTCCAATTACCTCCACTACAAACAAACATATCAGGGGGTCTCGTGGCAATTGTCTCCCAGCTATCTGGTTCATCTCTTTCAATACCTCCCCCAGAATTTGACCAATACTAGACAAGACCAGAAGCAGTGGATATAGGTGCCTTCGTCTCTATTACACCTTCGACACTGCGAGGATATCGCGCGGTGTGCCCTGTGCACCGCTGCTGGGGGCCAATACATTCTGTGTAGAAACTTAAAAAAGGCCTCTTTGAACTTATTACATACCATTATGCCCTCCGGCATACCTAAGGCCACTTTCCAGTTCTCCCCAGAAATTCGTTGACCCAAATCTCTTTCCCATAAAGCCTTTGTGCTCCCAGTCAAATCTGGTAGTCTTTGTTTGCCCTGCTTGGCAACCTTCCCTATGAAATCCTTTGGATCTTTCTTGGCGTGATACACCAGCTGTTCAACCAAGTTCGGTTGCATCCCCTTCCTACTGCTCTTATCCAACTTCCCCACAAAGGCTCTTAATTGCAGGTATCTATATAAATGGAATGCCCCCAGCCCCAAGTTTTGCCTAACCTTTTCAAATGCACTGAGCTCTCCTTTCTCTAGCAAATTACCCACATTATCTACCCCTTTCCTTTCCCATTTTTGAAAGCCTCCATCTTCCATCCCCGGTAGAAAAAAGGGATTCCTCACTATCGGTAACAGTATAGTCTCCCCCTGCCCCAGGCTTTTCTGTCTCCAAAGGTGCTCCCACACCTCAAGTGTCTCCCTGACCAAGGGGTTACCACTCCCCAGCTCCCTACATACTCGAAGTCTCCTACTGTGCAAATATGCAGTGAGTCTCCCTGGGGTCCCCCACTGTTCTAACTCCACCCTGCTTACTACTGGTGGCCGATGTACCCAGTCAGTTATCCCTCTGAGTTGCACCGCCATATAGTACATACCCAGATCTGGAAAATTAAGTCCCCTTTAGCCCTATCCGCCTTAAGCCGCTTTAGACTAATTAGGGGCTTCCTGCCCTGCCAAATAAATTCTGAGAACCCCTTCTCTATTTTTTTTACATCCCCCATATTTAGTCTCAGTTGTAACATCTGCGTAGGGTACAGAATTCGGGGCAGGGTGTTCATTTTTATTAGATTAATCCTCCCTAACCACGAAATAGGGAGCTGCATCCACCTTTTAAGATCTGTGAAAATCGTTTTAATCATGGGAAGATAATTCAACTTATATAAATCTCCCCACCTCCACCCTATCTTTACCCCTAGATACTTGAAATCCATCTGAACCACTTTAAATCCCATTTGCTGGATTTCCATACCGGCATCCAGAAACCCCATCATCTCAGATTTTCCAGCATTAATCTTTTACCCAGAAAAACTGTCGAGCTCCTCAATAATAAACATCAGGTGCCCCATGGACCTTCTCAGGTTTCCTATAAACAGGAGCATATCATCTGCGTATAACGCCACTTTATGTTCCACCCCCTTTGCTCCACCAATCCCTTCCACCCCATTATGCTGCTGTATCGCCACCGCCAGTGGTTTGATCTCCAAGGTGAACAGGAGAGGGGACAAGGGGCATCCCTGCCTTGTGCCTCTCCCTAACCTGAATTGTTCCGATAGGCATCCGTTCACCATAACTCGTGCACTCAGCTTAAGGTACATAGCTCTTACCCAACCTATGAATGAGTCACCCAGACCAAACCAGGCCATAACCTCAAATAGGTAGTCCCATTCCACCCTATCGAATGCTTTTTCAGCATCCAGAGAGACCACACCCATTTTCTCTTGTGATCGGCCTGCTCTCCATATTACGTTAAGTAATCTCCACACATTGTGATATGGCTGTCGGCCTTTAATGAACCCGGTCTGGTCTAGGTGAATCAGGTCTGGGAGGATATTCTCCAGTCTGGTAGCGAGAACTTTAGCTAAGATTTTCAAATCTACATTAAGCAACGAGATGGGTCGGTAGGCTGCACAATCGAGCCCAACTTGCCCTGACTTGGGTATCAGGTAAATATTGGCATCATAGCAAGAGTCAGGTAGTACTGGGGTCTCTGCCTCACCCTCTGTCTTGAACACCTCACACAGAACCCCAGATAACTGACCACTCAGGATTCTGTAATATTCAATAGGGAACCCATCCGGGACACTAGCCTTCCCAGGCTGCATTTTTTGGATGGCCCTTAAAATTTCCACTCTTGAAATAGGCTGTCCCAACAATTCCCTCTGCCCCTCCGTAACCATCTGCAGTTTAATCCCGTCTAGGAATCTCCGTATGTGAGCTTCTTTTCCTGTATATTCAGTCTTATTCAGCGACTCATAAAATTTCCTGAAACATTCCGCTATTTCCCCTGATTTGGTACAGATCCTTCCTTCCCCATTCCTCACTCTTAATATACATGTTGGATGCCTACCCCCTTTCACCAGTCTCACCAACATAGGTCCTGGCTTATTACCCCATTCAAAAATCCTTCTCTGGCAATAAAACCATGATTTCCCCGCCTCATCTTGCAGCAATGTATTAAGAGCCTCCCTGGCAGTTAATAGTAACCTGGGGGTTTCCCTTCTTTCTCCTCCCCCAACCCGTTTCTCCGCTCCTTTACTTGTCTCTCCAGTTCCTCTCGCTTGCACTTATTTTTCCTTTTAATTTTTGCTACATAGGCTATAATAGCCCCCCTCATAAAGGCTTTACCAGTCCCCCCAAAAATAGCACGGGAGATCTCCTGTGTGGAGTTTGTTTCCTCAGACAGTTTCCACTGTTCTGTTAGGTATTCCTTAAAAGCCTGATCTTTAATCAAGTACGTGGGAAATTTCCAAGCTAGGGGTGGCCCTCCAGGTACTTTACCCATCCGCTTCAACTTCACCATGGCATGGTCCGAGACGTAGATAGGGCTATGGGATATCTCTCTTATCTTACCCACCCAGCTTCTGGGAAGATAAATATAATCTAAACGAGACCAGGTCTTGTGAGGGTTTGAATAAAATGTATATTCCCTCGCCCCTGGGTTGACCAACCACCACCCATCCACTAAATCCAGATCTGCTACCCCAATCTGCCACTGATTCAAAGTCTCCAAAATGCATCCCTTCCCTTCAGAATGGTCCATGCATGCATCCATAGTCCAATTAAAATTCCCCCATAACAAGCCCAGGGAACTGCTCCCTGACCAACAAGCCCAGCAAAGAGGAATAAAATTGCTTCTCATACACCGCCAGGGCGTGAATACAGCCAAACGTAATTTTCTCTCCCTGCAACAAACCCGTAACAAAATTATACCTGTCTTCTCTCAGATCCCTCACCACCTTTTTAATCTCAAAGTGAAGGTTCTTGTGTAAGAGTATTGCAACACCTCTCTTATGAGAGGAAAAGGAGGCCGCGTAACATTTCCCCACACTCCGCTCCAATTTTGCATGCTCCAAATCCGTCAGGTGGGTTTCCTGTAACAGGACCACCTGAGCCCCCCCCCCTTTTTAATGCAGTCAAAAGTGTTGTCCTCTTTACCGGGCTTGCTATGCCTTTTACATTCCATGAAATAACATTTAAATCTGTGATGTCAGCCATGTTCATAATGTAACCTTTCCAGCTCTAGCCTGCTTCTCTTGGCCCATTTCCCCTTTCTTTTCCCTTTTAAAGGACAACATTTTAAACAGTCTTATTTATTTATTTATTTATTTAAGAGTTTAACCAGGCAGGTATACTGAGTGACTAGCCACTCGTTTCCAGATGCGACCTGGGGGAAAACAATGGGGAACATTTTGGCAAACAGACACACACATATTAATGTACAGATTGAGAGGCACAAATATGAAGGACTATACATGGTGGTAGCTAAGGTAACTATACAGCTTAGAAGAAAATATGCAGGCATGGAGACATTGTATAGAAGACATTTCATTGTACAAGTAGACTTAAGTTTAAAAGAAGTGATGATTTGTAGACTCTAATTAGGAAGGGGTACATATCCCACTAGGTGAGGTGTTTGAGGCCCAGGAGACCTTAAGGGCCACTAAGGTGTAGGTCCGTTGCAGGCGCAGACAGTAAGAAAGTGATCATGGAGGCGGGAGTTGAGGTGACTGGAGTTAGTGATATGGCGGATATCTGTTGGTAGGTCATTCCAGAGTTTAGGCAAACAGTAACTAAGCGCAACCTGACCCATAGTGGTACGCATGCATGGGATATGGAAGCGCCTATTAACTGAGTGTCACAATGAGTAGGCCGCCCTGGGTTGAGCAGTTAAGGTGGACAACAGGTAGGGTGGGAGGGTATGGGTCCAGAATTTAGCAGCGACTCGTGAGCAATGAATTTGTCTGCGGGCTGAGAGTGAGGGAAAGGCAAGTGAACTATAGAGGTCACAGTGGTGTGTGAGTTTAGGACATTCCAGTATGAAGCGGCAGAAGGAATGAAAGAGTGTGTCCAGGCTGGTCAGAGTGGAGGGTGATGGTGCTAGGACTCACGTCCCGTAATCAAAGATTGAGTATCATTTTGCACTAGTTCGCCTGACCGGGTAGGCAGGCAGCCTTTTGTTACATAGAGGGCCCCAGTTTAGGAAGCAATTTTTATGAAGAGATCTATGTGAATTGAGTAGTCTAGATATTGGTCGAGCCAGACGCCGAGGTAGCGGAACGAGGTGCAGGAATCTGGGGGGGGGGGGGTAAAGTCCAAGGTTAGGAAAGGGGGGCCGATGGTGAGTCGGGAGAGGCGAGGTTGAGAGCCAAAAGTTAGGGAGATTTTTTTTTAGCATTTAAGAAAAGCTGATTCGATTTGAGCCACAGTTGAACAGCGTTGAAATCCTGCTGCAGCTGGTCATGCACAGTATCTGCAGATGGGCCGGTGTTGTAAATCACAGTATCATCTGCATACATGTGAATAGCAGAATGGGAGCATACCTGCGGTAGTTCATTCAGGAAAATTGAGAAAAGGATAGGGCCCAGGTCTGAGCCTTGAGGAACGCCCATGGTGATTGGGAGGGGGGATGATGTGCTGGGGCCGATTTTCATGGATTGCTGTCTGCCCTGCAGGTATGCTAGAAACCAGTTAGTGGCATGGTCGGATAGACCAGCAGCCTTGAGTTTGCCCAGTAGTAGTGTATGGGAGACAGTATCAAAGGCTTTGGCTAGATCAATGAAAATGGCCAATGTGATATGGCCTTTATCCATACCTGAGAGGATGTCATTTGTGACTCTTAATAGGGAGGTGACAGTGGAATGAGATTTTCGGAAGCCTGATTGGTAAGGGGTGAAAAAAGAGGACTCAGTTAAGAACTGGAGAACTGAACAAGGACAAATTGTTCTTGTATTTTTGCCAGAGTAGGGAGGAGGAGATGGGTGGTTCCCGGGAGAAGGGGTCTCCCCTTTTGGTAGAGGGATGACAGTTGCCATCTTCCATGCTGAAGGAATTGTTGACATAGCGAAGGAGAGGTTGAGCAGGTCAGCTATCAGTGTGGCAATAGCAGGGCCCGAGAGCTGGAGTAGTTTGGAGTCCATGCCTGAGGGACATTTACCCTTGTTGGGGTTTAGGTTTCGCAGCGCATGGTAGACTTTGGTTGGGGAGATAGGTCGGAAGGAGAAGGAGGTGGGGGGGAGGTGTGCTGGGAAGTGGAAGCAGTAGTTGCCTTGAGAGGGGACGGAGGTAGGCTCTGTACCAAGGAGGAGGCACTGCTGGTGAAGAACGTGTTGAAAGCCGAGGCAACGTCAAGGGGGTCGGAGATGGTTGTACCTAGGATGGATAGGGCCAGGGTAGGTGGCTGAGCCAGCGTGGATAGGAGGAATTTAATAGTTTTCCAGAATTTGGTCGGGTGATTAAGATTTGAGCTGAGGGCCAGCGAAAAGTAGTTCTGTTTAGCATGTCTGATCGATTTTGTGCAAGAGTTCCGAAGGGCTCGATAAGATAGGAAGGCTTGAAGGGAGTTGGTCGATTTGTATTTTTTCCAAACCTGATCCCTGGTGCAGCATTTGCTGATGATATCAGCAGAGATCCATGGGAGGTGGGAGCCCCTTACTCTAGTTTTTTTATGCGGAGCATGTTGGTTCCAGACATTCAGGAAGGTATTTTGGAAGTAGTCAAGTGCAAGGTCAATTGAAGGGGCTCTAGAGATGAAGGACCAGTCCACCAAGGACAGATCCGACAGGAGTGTTGTTAGAGAGAGTGATTTGAAGGATCTGGCTAGAATGGTCCGGGAGGGAGGTTTGAGGGGTTTATGTACTTTTCTGACTAAGTATACCATATGGTGATCACTTAGGGAGTCAGGGAGTAAGCCTGCACCTATGGTCCTATGTGGGTGAGTGGTCAGTGCCCAGTCAAGAAAGGAGTGGTTGAGTGTTTTTAGGTTGAGTCTGTTTGGTTGGGAAATTTGTTGTATTAGGTTTAGGGCATTTACTTTGGAGCGTAGTTTGGCACAGTCATTTGCTAGCCAATTGTAATTGAAGTCACCTAGGACATATAGTTCTCCTGTTGCGGCAGTGGACTTTAAGTGGGTCAGGTGATCCAAAATGCTCGGTATTGGAGTGTTCGGGGCACAATAGGATCCTGCTACATACACTGGAGCGGAGAAGGGCAGAGCAATTTTGATGGTTAGAGACTCAATTAGTGGTGAGGGAGCAGGGGTGGGGCTCAGGGTGAACTGATGTTTGACAGAAATAAACATGGCTAGGCCACCCCCCCTTTTTTACCCATTTGGTCCTGCCTAATTAGGGAGTAGCCTGGAATAGCAACAGAGGAATCAGGGTGTTGGGGTTTGAGCCAAGTCTCGGAGAGTATGAGGATGTCTGGGCGGACTGATAAGGTGGATTGTTGGAGTTCCGGGATTTTGTTGAGGACACTGCATATGTTTAGGTGCATTATTTTTAGACCCTTTGGTAGGGCCAGGGGGATTGGGGCTGTTGAGTGGGTAGGACCTGGGTTGGTTTCAATATCCCCTGCTAAAAGTAGGAGCAGCGAGGCAAGCTGTAAACACCTGAACCGATAGGTTCTGTATGTGAGATGGCTTTTATGTGAGTGAGGTACTGTTGGGAGGTGATCAACATTGAGACAGCGTAGCACATGCAGTCTTGGTTAAGGAGAAGGAGGGAAATGGTTGCTCCTATTGGCCAGTTGGGGGCTAGTAGGTGCTGATTGCTGAAGTGTGGGTGAGCACGTTTGCTCTAGGATGGAAAAAACTAGGGGGGCGAGAGTTTGGGGGGAGAGAGGCTACTGGTAGTCCCAGCAGGAGTAGAGAGAGCGCTAACAGTGCCATTGTTAGGCTGCAACAGGGAGATCAGTTCGATGTAGCGGCCACTAGTTGTGCAGGGAGATAATCTGCAAATGGAAAAGTGGGCTGATTGTTTTTTACTCCCACACGATCACGTGACACTCCCTATAAATTTACGAGCCGACCAAGGGTGGTGGTGGAGGTGGTGGGGAGCTGGCGCGCAGCGCCAGCGGGGCTTACACCACGCTGCAACCAGATCACAGGCAGAAATGAGCACTCGGTCGAAAGCCGGTAAGCTCTTCCACGCGTACCTTGTCTTTTGCTTCCCTTGCAAAGTAACATTACATTTCACATCATCGATTGCATCTATAGTTAACATAACTATCTTAACAACATTAACAGTTCGAATAGAAAAAACATTTTTAACTTTGTGAACTCTCCCCTCTGCCCCACCCCCAAATTTCCCCCGCTCCCCCCTACGCCTAGCATGTTTTCCCCAACAACCCTTATTTCCCAGATTCATACCCTCCCTATACTCCCTCCCTTGCTCTTCAGCTTTAGTTGTCTCACTCAAAAATCTCAGTTCGTCCTCCCACAGACCCCTCCTCTCATCCCCCAACACTAATTGCCAATATAGCACAAGTGTCCTAAGAAAAGGCAATAACCTCTCCTCAACTGGAATGCGTATCCTGCTGCTCCGCCCCACAGCCGCTCCTCCCCTCTGATATTAGCCTCTGTGAGCAGCTCCAAATCATTAAAACCTATCCCAATGCATATCTCCAGTCACCTCTATCTCTCCCCCTAGCTGCTCAACCCCACAGCCAGCCCTTAAATTGTGAATCATTCCTCCTTGTGCCCAGAGCTCCTCCTAACCCCCCTTATTTCTGGCTTAGCCTGGGCGGCTCATATTGATCCCCTCTCACTGGACCCCCCCATGTCAATTCGAACCTCAGCAACTATACTTCTACCGAGGTCAGAAATATACTATGCCCACGTAACCTCTTATCTTCCTTGTCCGCCTCCCTTCCCCGCCCTTACTCAGTTCTCCTATCCCCTTTTATCACTCGCTATATGGCTGCTGTATGCCCAGACCCTTCACCCTTTCCACAATCTCTTTCCCCTGCAAACAAATAAAATCGTCACCCCGCCCCAGCAAAAGGAACCAAGAGAGAGAGAGAGAGAGTACGATGGGCACATGAACCAGGCCACGCCATCCGACTTTCGCGCCACACTCGCTCTCACTCCTGCCCTCTACGAGTCTGGCACCGGGTCTTAAGACCCGCCACACCACCAAATAGCCACCCGCTGGGGCTCCCCAAACACGCAACAAGGATGCAACAGGCCACAAGACCCATCCTTCACAATGGGGGCGAATCAGAGTGCGATCGAGCACCCCATCTGCAAATCCAGCAACCACCCCTCATTCCCTCCCCCCTCCACGTGAGGGCGAGTAAACAAAAAGGCCCTAGAATGTCACACACATCGACCCCGTCCCCTCTAGAGGACCACCTCCCTCAACCAACCTGTCCCCACAGAGAGAAAGGCAGCAAAATAACAATACAAAATCTCCCCATGGCTGCCCCTCCCCTGTTTTTGTTCCCCACAAGGCGACTCACGATCAGACCCCTCACCCTCCCCACCATCCCCCTCATTTACAAGTACCCCCCTAGATAGAGGATATTGGTACCTCATCACATCCAAGAATAGCAAGAGGGATGAGCGTGAGGGTTGCAAGAGCTAGGCTGCGCCTTCTAAACACACGTGCTAAGCCCGCTCTTGCCCCTACCTTTCAGCAGTCTATCATCAGGGCTCAAGGCCCACCACTTCACAGTGCCAACTTCAGTGGGGGCTCCCTGAACAAGCAAGAAAAAGAGAGTGGGAGTAGATTAGGTTACTATATCCAGTCACAACAAAGGGGCGAGTCCCAGTCTAATCCAGTCCAACATCCCCAAATCCAGTAAATGCCCCATTTTCCTTTTCCAGCTCCACGTAAAGGCAAGTAAACGAAGCGAGCATTACTTTAACTAAATATGTCCCAACAGAGCACAAAAAAGAATGAGAAAAGTAGAATAACAAGAGATCTCCTCATGGCAAAAAAAACCCTCGCCATTTCCCCAAGGATGCTCTTCCCTCATGTCTCTCATCCTACTTTCCTTTTCAGGGCCTTCACGAACTCCTCAGCTTTCTCCAATTCCCAAAATGAGAAGGTCGCCCCTTCATGCTTGATTTTTAATGTGGTGGGGTATACCAAAAAATTCTCGATCTTCATGCCTCTCAGCTGGGCCATAATTCCATTAAATGCTTTCCTCCTCTTCAGCAACCTTGCAGAATAATCCTGTGAGATGAATAATCGACTACTTTCATAACTCAGCGTGCCCTTCATTCTATACGCCTTTAAGGTCACCTCCCGGTCCTGGTAATTGTGGAACCTCATAATGATTTGGCGAGGCGGTTGATCTACAGGCGGACGTGGGAGCACAGCACGATGGGCCCTTTCCAATTTTACCTTACCATGCTTAGTATGTAGGCCCAACAGCTCCGGCAAAACTCTACTACAGAAATCCAGAATGTCACCACCTTCTCGCCCCTCCAGTAGCCCTCTCAGCCGAAGGTTTAAACGTCGATGATAATTTTCTTGGTAGTCATAAGCTTCCTTGAACACCTCCAGTTCCTTTTGGAGTGCCATGACCTGCCTAGGCACTGTTAACACTTCGTCCTCCAGCCGCGATACCCTCTTCTCCACTTCTGCCAACCTAGAACTCTGCTGGGCCTGTTGCTCTAGCACTTCTTGTAGTCGGCTGTCCAGTTTATCTTCGAGCTTTATTAATCGTGGCTTGAGCGTCGCGATTACATGGCCAGTTAACTCCTTTCCCAATGTGGTGACCTTCTCTGCAGAGAGAAACACCAGGCCCGAGTTTTCTCCTGCGGAGAAAGACGCACCCTTCTTCCCAGCTTTTCCTGCAGCTCGTTGATTTTTGGCTGGATAAGGGGTTAGGTACTCATCCATACTGGCTTCCTGCACCACGAAATACTGCCATTTGTCTGCTCACAGATATTTTAAGTTTATTTTACTATTATTTAATGGCTGCATGAGCGGATCGACCAGGAACTGCATCTGTTCAGCTAGCTGCTCATCAGCACCCCCCCCCCCCGGAGCACCATTTTAACCATTTTTCATATCATTTTCCTCAGCGACTCCCCCAGTCCACACAACAAGCACTTTAAACTTCTAGGGAACAAATCTCTCTTTGTTTCCCACAGTTTTCCATCATTTTTCTTGTCACAACTTGAAATTTAAAAGCTGGCAAACGTTATATTTTGATGCAGGACAAGGGGCACGCACAATCTGGCTTTACAGCTCCTTGATAAACTGGTGGCACAATTACAGCAGCACATGAACAGCAGTACACAGCGGCACATATGGATGGCAATGCTTCTGATTTTTTGGGCTACCTACTGCCAGACAGACAAAACACAAGCCACAATCTAACCAAACTTTTCTGGTATTTCCTCCCAAAATCCAAAACGAATCTTCAGCAGTGCCTCCATTTTGTAACCTCCCCCCACTGGCCCCCTTTTTTTCTCTGTCAGCAGGGCTGCACCTCCCACATCTAAGCACTACCGAGACGGGTGGGGGTGATCACTACAAATTTCATCTTTTGCAGAAGCTGTGGACCCATTACTTCTACTGCTGAGCCTGCCATACTTCAGACAAGCAAACGAAGTTTGGCAACTTCCTGGCTCACACCTGTGGGGGCCATTTAGCATGGCCAACAACCTGGGTCCCTGGGAGAAAACTATTGCTCAGCATTGTTCTAGGTTTGTACTTCTGGTCAGGTGCACCCAAGTAAATCTGGACACAGGAAGCAATAACTGAAATGTCCAAACCAGGAATGGGACTCTAGAGTGTAGCTTTTATTCACATAACACAGAGAATAACAAAGCAAAGATGGACCCCCACAGGGCTACACTTGCTGGTGATGCAGATTACAGAGGTACAGAGCACACTTCTTCCTACTAACCCTCAGGTTCTGAATGGATCTTGCAACACACGGCCTGAACTGGTACACTTCTCTTCTATTCCTTGACATGGCACCCCGGCCTGTACTATGACACTTTTCCATATGGCATGGAGGTTGATGGTGGCTCCCTAAACCACCCATGAGCACTTTCTAGCTCTAAGGGAAAAATCCACAATCCCACGTCTGGGTGCTTTCTTCAGACACTTGCCAAGTGCTTGAGAGAAAACCATAGGTGCCCAAACTGAACCTGGAGAGGTAAACCTGGTTACTCCAGATGGGGGGGTCCCCCACCTCTTGCTCCCAAATCTATATTCGGCCATTCATTTGGATACAACACCTTTCTTCGAACTACTGGTTGTAGATACTATCTCGAAATGTTTTACACATTTAACATTCTACATCTCTGGAGGTGTCCTTACTTTAAAAGTGGCTATGTCTTTAACCTAGACCCCCACTGTTGCAGATGCTTCTAAGCCATACACAAACTAAAAGTTCTGTACTTGGCAAGTCTTCCTTTGACCCCACAGTAGGCAGACACTTTTACTCTAAACTCTGTCTCCGTGAACATTGTCTCTATATCAGAGTAGAACTCACCAAAGGTATGCAGGTGCCCCAGGGCTTCTTCCCACAAATGTCTCAGGTACTCACAAACAAATCGATTCTCAGGCAACTTCTCCTTCTCCAGGCTGGCACAGGGGATTGCCCCTGAATTCCTGGAATTTCCCCCATCTCTCTGGGGATGGGGAACTGGAACAACTCTAGGAATGGTCTCTACCACTTCCTTCTGGTCTTTTCTGTGTTCCTCTCTAGGGTGAGAACACACAACCACTTCTTTCTTTGGTAGCTCTATATCAAAGCTAGGCTCTGAGGAGTTGCACACTGCAGCACTCCTCTCTCTCCTGAGTCTCCACACAGACTGCTCTCTGAAGACTGACTTGAATTCCCCAACGTTCTACTCTAACCCCCTACAGCTAGCATTCCGTTGTGGCTTATGCAGCTGCGAGAATTCTATGGTGACATCATCACTCCAGCTCAGCTGAAACTGGGAACAGAGTGAGACAGTGTGAAACTCATTTAACTGGCATCTCACATGCTGCTTTTCCCTGCCTGCCACTGGTTCTAAGTGGGATTCTACAACCCCTGGGAACAAGGGGGTTACATAAGTACTTGTTTTCACTAAAAGAATCCTACCCCCAACCCCTTGGCTGACAGCATTCAAAAACCACCCTCCCCCAGCACTCAACACCCAGCACTCAACTCTTGCATGCATCTTACTATCATAACAAGAATGTGACCGTCACAAACCCACCTTCCTCCATGGCAGGCCACCTGCTATGAGTGAAAGTGCTCCTGTGCTTGCTTGCTCTGTATAGCGAAACAATCAGCTGATCATTTCACTACACAGGGTGAGCAAGCGTGGGAGCACTTTCATTCTGTAGCAAGCAGCCGGCCGTGGATGAGGGCGGGTTTGTGCCAGTTACCTTCTTGTTATAACAGTAAGATGTATGCAAGAATGGGGTGCTTGGGGGGAGGAGGGTGTTTGTTGGTGGATGCTACCATCTGGGAAGGGGAATTTGTTGTCTTTAAGTGCAAACAAGCGCTCAGATGGCAGTTGGTCATGGAGATGGGTGGATTGGGCTGGTTGCACATCACGGGAGTTTTACGAACTTAAAATATCAAATTTTGGGTGCTGGGGGGAGGGAGAGTGGCATTGTGTTTCTTAATGCAGATCGGGACCTGGAAGGCTTGGATTTAAGGATGGAGGGTGGGAGACTGTTTTTTTTGTTTTTTGTTTTTATGCACACCTCCTCCCCAGATACCCAAATATGAATACCAAATACCTGAATATTTGGGGCCTGTATAGAATATTCAACATGAATATTCAGAATAAGGTATTTGCACACCTATGAGCTAGTATGTTGTGAGCCCCAAAGCACACAATCAGCAAGCATTACAAAAATGTTAACGCTCCTCCAACTACTTCTTGCTCTAACATACCACCAACCAACATGTTTTCCCACTCGCTGGTGCACTTATAAAGGCAGAGTAACCCCTCCCACGTGGCACTAATCTCATGGTCAGGTGATGCAGGGCCAATCAACGCATCAGTTTTTATTTTTGTAAAATCTGTTTATTGGGCATACAGATTATATTCACCAGTTTTTAAAAAGTTACATTCAGAGTGCTAAATCCTAAGCTGTCATGCTGAACAGTCTTGGACATGCATAAAAACAGGTTCTAGACCGTAAGCCGCAGCGAGTTTCCTCACTGTAAACCAATTAGGTCTCAGATGCAGCTCCTTTCCACCCCACTGTTCCTGTGACCAACATGCCTGTCTTAAACTTTAATATTTCATATTGGAAAAAGAGCCTGTGTCAGCAACTGTGGGGCCCACTGGAAACTGCTCTTCAGCAAGGTCACTTTATGATATGAACTAATTTTTATTTTACATAGCGCCTTATCTCAGGATTTCAAATCAATGTGCATGACAATACAGAAGAGAAAAAAGAAACAAAAAAAAATCTAATAAAATGTAGAGCTTAGGCAGATCTTTTTTGTCATATGACACCCCATTACACAGTTGTAGGAGGTCCAGGGGAAAAATCTGGTTTGGGGCCAATAGGAGAAGAACCTAATCTGTTCTCAGAGTTTGATGGCTGCCACCCCCCAATACGTGCCTGTTTAGCGCTGACACTGATGTTATGTGTATTATGCCAGAGTTCCCATAAGGCACCCTGAGCCTCTGAGGAAGAGTGCCCAATAAATACAATTGTGACTATTGTGTTATCTGAAAATAAAAGAAAAAGTTATCAAATGAAATGTACAGATTACTGGAATTGCTTCCATAAAATAATTTAGCCAGGGTCATAAAAAGTCAACGAGTACAAATATGTCTTTAAAGTCTTTTTAAAGGCTCCACCAAGGAGATGAACTTCAAATGGCATGGGAAAGAGTTCCACGGCCAAGGGGTTTCACCCTTGGAATGCGGCCATCCAAGTGTGCCCGTAATTAGGGTGCCAGGGACTTAAACTGGCCCGAATAATGTATATGTGCACCCCGTGTGGGGGGCTCTGCCCCCACACCTCCCCTAACTAAATATTCCAACTCCGGGGTTGGGGCAGACCTTGGGGAAGGGATGGTGAACTTGACAGTTTGACGCCCTAATGACAGGCGCACAGATGAATGGCAGTGCAGCCAGGGAGCAGCTACAGTGAAAGTCCCGTTCCCTGGTGCACTCTGAAACTTGGGTTTTAAATTGTAACAGGTGGTGTGGGGGAAATCAGTAGCTTAATCTTGAGGTGAGTAGCTTCAGAAAGCCCTGTGAATCAGGTGTGTAATTAGGGGGTGGAGCTGACAGAGGCTTTGTGCCTTCTTACAAGAGCACTATAAAAGTTCTTCCACTCTAATGCGTCTAGCACATTCATGTCCCAGTGAGTGAGTTGAATAGCGAAGGAGTGGAACAGGTGACTTGGATCTTAGGCATCGATAGGTGTTAGCAGAAGAAAGTAGGAAAGCAGGGGACCCTGACGGTTGGCTAAGGTAAGGCACCAGTTCACTACTGTGCAACAGCCACTGCTGGGAAGGGGGGAAGGTAAAAGGTAGGACAAAACTGGGAATAGAGGCAACACCCTATCTAGAGTATTAGTATAAAGAGATTTAAAGAAGAGACTGGGGAACACAAATGGAAACAAAAAGGAAAAACTAGAAACACCCTATCAAAGGTAAGGGCACAAACTATTTCCAGGTAACACAGGGTGAACAGAAGTTGGGAATGCTGGGACTGCTGCAGTGCAGTGGCTGTGGGATGGCAGTTTTCAGGGAGACCTTCTGGAGACTGCAATGTTGCCCCATCTGCACACACCTCTCTGGCTTGGGGGGGGGTCACTAGACTCCAGGCTGAGTTGGCTGGGATTTGGGAGATCTCTTCCCCCACTCAGGGGCTACCAAGTCTGCCACTGTTGTCTCAGAGGATGTTAGGGAGGAGGAATGCCTATACTGTAGAGGGCTCGAGAAGGGTGGGTGTTGTGGGTCAAAGGAACATTCCTCAACTGGTACCTCTATGTAATTCCTATGCTGCTCTGTCGAGGCGGGACTGCCAGGAGGAGGCACCCATGGTTGAGGATAGGGAGGATGTATGGGTCATCTGTAGTGGAGACCTCAAGGAGGGTGGAAGAAGACCCCAGAGGTTGAGGAAGCAACTTCTGGTGGAAGACTGGATTGTGAGGGAGATAGATTTGGGAATAGGAAAGGGAAGGGAGAAGGAAGTTAGATGCCTACATTATACCACGACCCAGAGGGATGGAAAACAGATCCTAAGGATTGCTATGGCAGCAGGACAGGAGGGAGAGCTAGATGTCATTGTCCACCCTGAGGACTAATGCACTTGCTAGGGATGGGGCTGGGATAGTGCAGGGGGAGTTTAGGCAGCTGGGGAGGGGTCTTAGACAGGTAGCATGCAAAATGGTTTTCGCTGAGGTGTTGCCTGTCTAAAACAGGGGGGAGGAGAGGGATCTCTGCACCAGGAGCTTCAACTCATGGCTTAAGGAATGATGCTGAGAGGAGGGGTTGGGCTAAATTTGGGACTGGAGACCTATCTGGGAGGATAAGGGCCTATACAGGGGTGATGGCCTGCATCCATCCAGGAGGAGAGCCACAGTCCTCAGTGAATGGTTTAAATGTTACCTTGATGACCATTTAAACTAGCCAAGGGTGGTGGTGGAAGGGATTGGGGAGGCAGAAATTGCCCCCCCACCCACAGGCTGAAGTAGAAAGTAGAAAGTAGGGAGAACCTGAGAGGAGTGGAATCCCCAGGATGCAAATTAATAAAGGAAGCAGGGTGGAAGAAATGAAGGGGGATGGGAGCAGATGCATTAAAAAGAGAAGAGGAAGGCGGGAAAGCAGAATAGGAAAAATAGGGGGTAATAAATGGAGTGGTAACAAAACCTGGAAAGCCATGTGTATGAATGCTAGAAGTCTAGGAAATAGGATTCCAGACTTAGAGGCCACAATGGCAGAAGCGAACCTGGATATTGTGACCATTACTGAGTCATGGTGCATTGAAAACCATGACTGGGACATAGCCATGCCAGTCTATATTCTTTTCAGGAAGAACAGGGTGGGAAGGAAAGGAGGGGTTGTGGTACCTTATGTGAGGGACAGCATCAAAGCAACTGAGATACAGGGAATACAAGGGGGGCAATGGTAGTATGAGTCACTCAAGAGATGGGGAATGGAGCCCCTGTTCTTACTGGTGTGATCGACAGACCACCAGCACAGGAGGAGGAGTTAGATAAGGTACTGAGAGACATCATTAGCAAGATAGCAGAAAGGGGGGTGCTGGGAGAAGCAGGGAAATCTTGGACTCCCTGCAGGGGCATTCCTCAGGCAAAATAGTCAGTGAACCCTCTTATGGTGGGACAATACTGGGCCTGGTACTCACTAAGAAGGATGATGTCACAGATGTCAAGGTGGGGGCCACCTGGGGACCAGTGATCACCGTACAGTGTGGTCCATTGTAAGGTGGCTGTGGAATCTAACCACACAAAGGCAATGGTCTTATACTTCAGGAGGGCAGATTTTAAAAAGATGGATGAAATGCCTCTAGGATGCCGTGGTGGGGGAGGTGAACTGGTTGGGGTGGAGCAACAGTGGCCGACACTAAAAAGGGACATAGTGAAGGCAACAAACCTCTATGTCAAGCAAGGGAACAAAAGAAAGCAGAAAAAGAGAGCACTATGGTTCTCGAAAGAGGTGGCTGAAATGGTAAAAGCTTAAGGGGATAAGTGATGGCCCGGCGTGTGAGACCGTTTGTATCACAACGAGTGGACAGTGACCTCGGGTCACAAGTGGCGGAGCGTAGTGAAGCCACGAGTGAGGTTTCTGAGGTCACTGTCCATGAGTTGTGTTACATAGGTATCACACAACAGGACATCATGTGTTTTATACAATAAGGCTCTGTTTTTTGTTAGTTTTCTTTTTGTTTTTGGTTTAGCGGCGTGAGGAGGGGGAAGTGATGTGTACACTGTGGTGATAGAGTAACCCGTACAATGTGGTTGATATCTTCACAGTGTACACATCACGATCTGGTTATCACACTGTGGTTGTGATGGGGATAATCACTTCACCCTACTGGATAAAATTGGGAAGTATCCAGAAGGTACAAGGAGAGGCAGAGGGAGGAGGATAGCAAGGAGTACCGGGGAAACAGAAGGTAGCAGGGAGAGCAGAGGCAGAGGGAGGAGGATAACAAGGAGTACCGGGGAAACAGAAGGTAGCAGGGAGAGCAGAGGCAGAGGGAGGAGGATAGCAAGGAGTACCGGGGAAACAGAAGGTAGCAGGGAGAGCAGAGGCAGAGGGAGGAGGATGGCAAGGAGTACCGGGGAAACAGAAGGTAGCAGGGAGAGCAGAGGCAGAGGGAGGAGGATAGCAAGGTGTACCGGGGAAACAGAAGGTAGCAGGGAGAGCAGAGGCAGAGGGAGGAGGATAGCAAGGAGTACCGGGGAAACAGAAGGTAGCAGGGAGATCAGAGGCAGAGGGAGGAGGATAGCAAGGAGTACTGGGAAACAGAAGGTAGCAGGAGAGCAGAGGCAGAGGGAGGAGGATAGCAAGGGAGCACTGGGAAACAGAAGGTAGCAGGGAGAGCAGAGGCAGAGGGAGGAGGATAGCAAGGAGTACCGGGGAAACAGAAGGTAGCAGGGAGAGCAGAGGCAGAGGGAGGAGGATAGCAAGGAGTACCGGGGAAACAGAAGGTAGCAGGGAGAGCAGCAAGGAGCGCAAAGGCACAAACTGAAGAGAGAATAACGAAGGCAGTAGCAATACGGAACATTTTTTTTGTATGTAAGCAAGAAAAGGAAGATCGGGGTGGGATTGTAAGGTTGGAAAGCGAAGGGGGACACTGTGCAGAGGGGGAACAGGAAAAGGCAGACATCCTGAACAAATACTTTTGTTCATGGTTCACAGAGGAAAGAGACAGGGAAGGGCACAAAAATATAACAGCAGCATTGGAGGGGGAGAGGTGGACACTAGTCTGTTTTTGGAGGAGTCGGAAGGGACTCGCAAATCTGAACGTGGACAAAGCACCGTGGTCAGAGGGGGTCCACTCAAGGGTACTGAGGGAGTTCAGAGAAGTACTGGCTGCACCTCTGATGGCCCTGTATAACAGCTCATTGGAAACAAGAGCGGTCATGGAAGACTGTAGGAGAGCAGATGTAGTCCTGCTTCACAAAAGTGGTAGCAGGGGAGAGGCTGGCAATTAAAGGCCAGTCAGCCTAACTTTGGTGGTGGGAAAGTTAATGGAATCACTGCTGAAAGAAAGGATTGTGGAATATTTTGAATCCAATGGGTTACAAGACCCAAGGCAGCATGGATTCTTGAGGGAGAGGGCATGTCAAACGAATCTGATAAAGGGTTTTTTGGGTGGCCAAGGAATCTATATCAGGTACAGTGGTGGATATAGCCTACCGAGATTTCAGTAGGTGTTTGACACCATTCCACATAGGACACTAGCAAGCCAGCTTGTGAAATTGGTTATGGAATAGGCAACAGAGGGTGGTGGTAAACTGAGCTCACTCAGAGGAAGGAATGGTGACCAGCGGGGTGCCTCAGGGATCAGCGCCAGGACCAGTCTTCTTTAATTTCTTTATAAGTGACATTACAGAAGAGCTGGAAGGAAAGTCTGCATCTTTGCAGATGACTCCAAACTCTGCAGTAGGGTGGACACTCCGGGGGGTGGGGGGGGTGGAAAGGATGAGCAGCGACCTGAGAAATCTCAAGGAGTGATCTAGGGTATGGCAGCTGGGTTTCAATGTGAAAAAGTGCACAATAATGCACTTAGGGCACAGAAACCCAGGGGCAGAGTACAAAATGGGTGGAGTGGTATTGACGACCACCAAGCAGGAAAGAGACCTGGGGTAATCATACTGGGTGATGTAATGGTGTCTAGGCAGTGCGACAAGGCAGTCGGAAAGGCTTGTGGGATGCGGGGGTGCATAGGGAGGGATATCACCAGCAGAAAGAGGAAGGTGGTGTTGGCTCTGTACAGATCACTGGTAAGACCTCACCTAGAGTAATATGTCCAGTTCTGGAGATTACATGTCTGGAAGGATATAGAGCAGTGGTGATCCAGAGGAGGGCAACTACAATGGTGCAGGGTCTGTGTCAAAAGCCCTATGAGGAGAGACTAAAGGAACTCAATATGTACACTCCGGAACAGAGATGGGAAAGGGGGGATATGACGGAGACCTTTAAATACCTCACAGGGGTAAATAAGGTACAGGAGGGAAGTATTTTTCAGAAGAAAAAGGTGTCCAAGAGCAAGGGGACATGCTATGAAGCTAGAGGTGGGCAAATTCAGGAAATATGTGAGGAAGTACTTCTTCATAAAAAGAGTGGTGAATTCGTGGAACAGCCTCCAGTGGAGGTGGTGGGAGTGTAAACAGTGGTGGGGTTCAAGAATGCATGGGATAAGTACAAAGGAATCATAGTGGAAAGGAAGGGGGAAGGAGAAAGAGCTGTATGTGACCCCTGTGGCGTAGTGACTGGGTTCACACCCCTGTTTGGTGACTGTACAGGGCACACCGGTTTGAGGGGTTTGGATTCATTCTTTTCTCCTGCAGTGGGGGGGGGGGAGGTGTTGTCCTAGAACAAACAAATAGTAGTGCGGTACCTCCACCAAGAGAGAATAAGTGGGCCAGATGCTGTGTGCAGTACCACACTCTGGGATGCAGTACCTACCCACTTTCCCATACTGGACTGGACCACCCCCTGGGGACCACAAACAGCAGTTATTACCTTCACCAATAAACACTTCAATGATAGCATACAAACTGAGGGCACACACAGGAATGGAATTCAAACAATGAGCAGTGCTGTTGTTTTGGACCACAGGCCTTGCAGCTGGAAAAAGAGAAGAAGCTAAGCAGTTGCAAGTCACCTTAAACACTTCCCCCATACATCAGTACACCATAAGCCCCTCTGTAAATGTGGGTCACTATATCCCCTAAAACCCCACACAGTTTGAAGACTCACCCTCCCATGCAAGGGGGCCCACTGAGAGGATCTAAGTTACACAGGGTGCAATAAACTCTTTAAACTGCTACCGATAATAAACCCACAGATGACACAAATAAATTTAACTCTGGGTATCCAGGAGTTACACTAGAAGTTCTGGTGCAGGCCTGGTAGCTATCTTGCCTGGGGTTCTGTCGGTGATACACTTGAGAGAAGTTAGCAAGCTTGCACTTTTAAGCCCCCCAACAGGCCATAGTGGACTAACACAAAGCAGATAACTTTAACTTCAAACACAAGAAGGCTTGAAACTCAAAAAATTATAATCCAGAGTTGAGATACAAAGTTCCAGCCAGAAGTGCCAGCACTCATGTGACTCACTGATGTAACAGTTCAGATGAGGCAGGGAACAGCACACAGCAACAGGCTGAACCACAATCAGGAGCTTCACACTTCTGAATATGCCGCAGCAGCACAGCACTTCTGGCTCTCCCCTCTCTGGATAGATGAGCACTGTGGAGCAGCTTCCTAGTTCCCAAGGACCCTAGACCCCAGGAACGACCCCACAGTCTGACTCCCCATGAATCAAGAGTACACCCATATTCAGGCATACACCCATGACTCCCTGCTCCGTGGTCCTCCCCACTGCGTAAGGGCTAGCAGGCCCCTTACCTGACTCCAAACAGTGTGGACAGTATGCAGGTCTCTGTCTCCTGTTGGTACAACTCAGCAGCTTTGGCATGTAGATGTGGCCCAGCAGCTCACACTTTCAGTAATTTCTTCCACACAAGGGCTAGTCTGAAACAGTCTCTGGCAAGGGTGAACCCAGGGATAGGTTCACAGTGGATTTTGTGGAGGAGCCCTGGAGAGGGATCAATGGACATTTGGCCTCACTCGGCCTCTTGCTCTTTGTCCCAGTGTTGTCCTTTGGGCATAATTCTGCAACTTCTCTTTCAGTTGGTGCCCTCCTGGCACTATCTCTCCACTTCTCTCACTTCTGTGTCCTTCTGGCACTATCTCAGCTGCTATCTCAGATGGTGCCCTTCTGGCACAACCTCTCAGCTTCTATCTGAAACTGCCATTCTGGCACTATATCTCTGATCCTCTCACAAATGGTGCCCTTCTGGCACTATATTTCACATCCTCTCACAAACGTTGCCCTGGCACTGTATCTCAGATCCCCTCATTAACTGTGCCTTTCTGGCACTATATCTCAGATCCTCTCATTAATGGTGCCCTTCTGGCACTATATTTCACATCCTCTCACAAATGGTGCCCTAGCACTATATTTTAGATCCTCTCATTAACAGTGTCCTTCTGGCACTATATCTCACATCCTCTCACAAACGGTACCCTGGCACTATATCTCAGATCCTCTCATTAACTGTGCCCTTCTGGCACTATATCTCATCCTCTCACAAAAGGTACCCTTCTGGCACTATATCTCAAATCCTCTCACAAATGGTACCCTTCTGGCACAATATCTCAGATCCTCTCACAAACTGTGCCCTTCTGGCACAATATCTCACATCCTCTCATTAACGGTGCCCTTCTGGCACTATATCTCAAATCCCTTTCATTAACTGTGCCCTTCTGGCACTATATGTCAGATCCTCTCACAAACGGAGCCCTTCTGGTGGTTTTTGAAAGAGGCACAGTACTGAGACTGCACTGGTTCGGGTGCTCAATGATCTCCTGATGGCGAGAGATCGGAGAAGCCGTTCTATCTTGGTGCTCCTTGATCTCTCTTCAGCTTTTGATGCTGTGGACCATGAGGTACTTCTTGGGTGCCTGAGGTCCATCTATGGCCTGAAATGCACGGTCCTCAGGTGGTTTACATCTTACCTCACTGGCAGGAGTGAGAGACTGGTGTCTGGGATTTTTTCCTCGGACCCATTCTCCCTGCCATGTGGGGTGCCTCAGAGTTCAGTGCTGTCCCCCATGTTGTTTGCAGTGTATATAGTACCCCTCAGAGACATTGTAAGATGGTATGGGCTGAGGTTTCATTGCTATGCTGATAATACCCAGCTCTACCTGTCTTTTGCACCTGACCAGGATAGTTCGGTCTCGGTATTTAACAACTGCCTTGCTGAAATCCAGGATTGGATGAATTCAAGCTGGTTAAAATTGAACGCCGGAAAGACCAAGGTGATGGTAGTGGATCTGGGTCACCGGATGGAGGGGTTGAGGGCTGGTTAGCCCTCTGGACTTTTTCTTGGGGGCTCCCAAATCCTTTCCTCTGAATGGGTGCAAGACCTAGGGGTAGTGCTTGACAATGGGCTGACTTTACGAGCTCAGGTGTCGGCGTTTGTCAAGTCTTCCTTTTATCATCTTAGGAACATCTCCAGGATCAAGCACCTTGTTCTGTCTAGGGATTTGCCTACGTTGGTCCATGCCTTTGTGACCTTGTGCCTTGATTATTGCAACTCCCCGTACTTAGGGCTACCTGGGGTTGATAGCCACTGCCTGCAGCTTGTGCAGAATGTTGCAGCATGATTGTTGATGGGGGCTTCTTGAGCCTCCCATATCACTCCTCTGCTACGCAGTCTGCACTGGCTGCTGATTCGGTGGCGGGTCACCTTTAAATTTTGTTTACTGACTTATAAATCCCTACATGGACTTGGCCCTGACTACCTGAGTTTCTTGTGCCCTATCGCCCTGAGTGACAGCTATGTTTGACTGACGAGGGGTTGCTGGAGATTCCAAGGGTGTCATTGAAATCTTTGGGGGCCTGTGCATTTATGTACGTAGCCCCTTCCCTTTGGAATTCTCTACCCTGTCAGCTATAGGAGTGCATGACTGTGGGAGGTTTCAAACATGCGTTGAAAACCTTTTTATGGCGTCAGGCCTTTAGTGGCATTGAATAAGTATGACCCCTTAGACTGTTATTATTATTATTATTATTACTGTGTCTGTTGATTTTACTATTGCTGTTTTATCTTTTTGTAAAATGCCTTGATAGCTTGAAAGGTGCTTACGTGAGATAAAGTTATTATCATTATTATTACTGTTATATCTCACATCCTCTCACAAACAGAGCCCTGGCACTATATCTCAGATCCTCTCACAAACAGTGCCCTTCTGGCACAATATCTCAGATCCTCTCACAAACGGTGCCCTTCTGGCACTATATATCAGATCCTCTTACAAACAGTGCCCTTCTGGCACTATATATCAGATCCTCTCACAAACGGTGCCCTTCTGGCACTACATCTCAGATCCTCTCACAAACAGTGCCCTTCTGGCACTATCTCTCAGCTTTTGGCTTAGTTAGTGCCCTTTTGGCACACTCTCTTTACTTCTCTTTCAGACATTCGAGCCCAGGAGAGAGCTCACAAAACTTCAGAGGAGTGGGCTCTGGGGAGGACCCACATGGAGCAGGCCTGGGTAGGCCCCAGCTCCCTAGCAGTGCTGCATAACTGCACTGCTCAGTGTCCCAGCTGAACTTCCCCCCACTTCTGAAGAGCCCAGACCCTTCTTTCCCTCTATTCTATCTCTAATTGGGCAGACAGGGCTGTCCATCAGTTCTTCTACCCTGCCCTGCCCTCAGATTGGCTCACAAAGCCCACCAGTCCATGTTGGGAGGGTTCTATTGCACCAGACCCCACAATCTTCTAGATTGCTTAGCTGTCAACATCCCCTGATTGGTTGGCAGGGAGGTCGGGGGTTGACAAAATAGTGGCTGGCTGTCCTCGTAGTAAAACAGTGGTTTTACTTAAAGTTCGCTTTCCGGGCCACTGCTTTGCTTTTTATTTAAACTGGACCCATACTGTGGTGGGTACACCTGTACCTAACTATCCATTGGTGGTATAGTGATGTTTGGGGCTTCGTACTCCCATTTGGGAGCTCCAGTTTCCACTCTCCCTCCTTGCAGACAGATTTGTGTGTGGCTGGCAATCTTTTTATTTTCTTAAAGGCGCAGCGTACCAAAGTCGTAAAATCCATTTCTTTTCTTTCTCCCCCTCGTAGTGTCTCCAAGTCCCCTGATGCCCATTGGTGTTCATAGGGCTGGAGCACACTAGAGAGGGTGGTGTGGCTGGCCACCAATGCAGCTTTAAAGATTTTAAAGACTCCTGTGGCAGCAGACACTTCCAGCGCCGAAAATATTCGAGCTGCAGAGTTAGCTCGCATGCTTGAGCAGGCAGCTGCTTGAATATGCACACATTGTCTGTTGGCAATCTCCATGCAGCTCCTCTGAACCCCTTCTCAGCTGCAGTCCTGGGGCTGTAGAGAGCAGGAAAATGGCCAGCAATGTTTGGGGTGGCACAACAGCACCCAGGTAAGTCCCCTCCCAAGGGAGGGGTTGCATGTAGATTAGGTATGGTATGGTCTGCAATAGTAGTTCAGTTTAGTATAGGAAAACTCCATTGAGCAGGCTTATTCACAAGAAGGTCCCATACACATAACAACAGTTTATAGCAGTACATATACAACAGATAAGGGCTATACGGTACATAATAATAGTGGGACAGAGAACATAATAATATCTTATATTAAGACACACATCAAATTGAGAAATCAGTATTGCCAAATTATAGACATACCACGTACGAAAGAGCACAAAAAATGTCAGGAATATGCAAGCATATTTGCTGCTTGCCTGGTGAGAGGGGAAGGGGTAAAACATCAGTGTCAGTAGCTCAGCAGGTAGCACATTCGCCTCTGAGGCTGGGAGATCAGAAGGCTGTGGGCTCTGTCCCCACACCAGGCACTTGGTTTAATATCCTAGTACTGACTCTGTAGTACAGCATGAGATGGGTGCTGCACTCCTGAGGTGCTGTCTTTTGGATGAGACATTAAACTGAGGTCCCATCTGCCTGTTCTGGTGAGAACTCAGGTGGATGTTAAAGATCCTATGACACTTCTCGAAAAGAGTAGGGGAAGTTTTTATTAGGAATTCATACAAACCAAAACAAGATACTGTACATACACTAGAAAAGTACCAAAAAGAAATAAAAACAAAGAAAACAAAAATGTCCAGCAGCAATATTCAAGTAACAGGGACGTCAGTGTCTGTAATCCATGGTAAATTCCTTCAAAGTTCAATAAACAAGGTTGATCGAAAAGTTTAATTTCAGAATAATAAAGCTTCTGCAATTCAAACCAGATCTTGCCATACAATTTGGTATGAGAGATCTGAAGCTGCTGCAAAGTAAAAAGATGCCTCGAATTCCAAATATACCACTTGATGATAACAAAAATAATATTCAAAGTACTACTGTCCCATTTCAACCAGGAAAGAGGGTAGTCCCCATACAGAAGCCTGGAAAAAAGTAACCTGATGAAAAATGGTCATATCAGTCATTGTAAACAAAAAATTCCAAAAAGCTGAAATATAAGAACAAGAAAAATACAAGTGATTAATGGTCTCAGGTTGAAGGATGCATAAAGGCCTGGAACAATTCCGTTCCGAGACTTACTTATGTTTCTGGTTGGCCTTAACATTCAAACATTCACGACATGTCAGCCAGTGGAAATCCTTCATTTTGTCTGGTAGCCTTTGTTCAAAAGAGAATGGAGTAAGGCCACTAGAAAGTTAGGTGGATATTTGGGAAAAGGGTCAACTTCCTGAAAATGAGACATAAAAATTAAGGAATAAAGCTGTTTTTTTGAGTGAAGCTGTACTGAAGCATGGGTCACTCCCTACTGCCAGAGCTTTACAAAAACATCCTGAAGATAAGTCAGTGGGGGTTCCAACTGCCTAAGTTGCCGGAGCTGACCACTCGCCCAAGCCTCATACCACTGGGATATGGAATGCGAAAAACTCACACACCAAAATCCAGCAGAGGCCTGAAGCAGGGGCCGAAAATTAGCATAAAGAAATTGACAGTAAAGAAAAAGAACAGGGTTAACCATATTTGACCCCCCTTTGGATAAGGGCAAATAAAGAACATTAAGACATATAGGATTGAGCCTACTACCCCAAAAGCCTGAAAAAAAGGCTATAGACAGAGGCTTCCCTAGACTTGGGTACAGGAAAAAGAGCACTAAGAAAAATAAAAATCGATAAGAGAAAAGTCCAAATAAGATAGACCTTCCTCCGGAAGGACATTTTCTGTCTGGACCAGGAATGCAACAGAGCCTTCCCTAACTGAAGCTTCGCATCCCAGTTGACAAGATCCATCTGTGGACTGCCAAAAGAGATTCCCAAGATTCGCAAATCTGCAACAGCAATCGGGACACCAGCTACAGTAGACGGAGAGGGGCCAGAGACCCCGAAAAGTCTTCCTCTACTTTTGAGGACATTAAGTTGCATCCACCAAAAAAGTGCCAAAAGCACAATAGCAAAGGATGGCTGCTTCTGCCAAAACAACACCCTTCATCAAAATAATAAGATCATCAGCATAGGCAAGAGCAAAATTTGAGATTAGTTGACCAGGTAAACAGAGCGGGAGAACATCCAGGGCTGCGTGGAGAAGATGCAAAGTGGGTCTAAGGAGAAAACATATAACAACGGGCTGAGAGGACAACCCTGCTGAACACCCTTCTGAATGAGGACATAAGGTGCTAGATAACCATTAACACAAGGTTTAACTGCAGCCAAACAATAAAGGAATGAGGGATACCATATTGGGCCAAAGTGTACCACAAAAAGGGGTGACTGACATTGTCAAAAGCCTGTTTCTGGTCCAAAGAAAGCAGCACCCCCTCTAGGGGGGAGAGAGCATGACAGGTAAATATCTCATGCAAGAAAATCAGTGGATCAGTGATAGACCTCCTGGGGACAGTGCAAGATTGAGCAGGGGAAATGAGGTACGGAGCTACAGTCAAAAAGTCTATTATTCAAAATCTTTGCCAACAACTTAAAATCAGTATTTAGGAGACTGATAGGTCTCCAACTGGAGATATCAGACTTGTCCCCTTTCTTAAATAAAACAAGCAGCACACCAGTAGCCATGTCCAGAGGGATCTCATGGTGCTGCAAGAGGAAATTAAAAACCATAGTTAGCTCCTCAGAAATTTCCTGACCCAGTAATGCAAACAATTCAAAAGGGGGACCATCTGGACCCGGTAATTTTTTGAGGGCTAAGGACTTAATAGTGCCTGAAAGCTCGGAAATAGTTAGAGGTTCAGACAGCACCCAAAGCAAGTCAAGTGGAGCCGAAGGAAGAGGGAGATCCCAGAAAAAAGAAGCAAAGTCAGGGTTAGTGTGGACAGGGCAACCAAATCAGGAAATAGCATAGTCCATGACTATGCATAAAAGACTAGAGGCGGAGGTGTGGAGGACTCCAGCTGGATCTTGGAGTTCCAATACCAATTGGTGGCTAAGATGCTTCTGATTATGAAGCAAAGGACAAACCTAGGGAAGAGTACCTGTTGTACAAAATTGTTGCTTGAGGCGTACTCCTTCACATTGAGTGGAATGGTAGGATAACATCTAAGATTTAATATGAGAAATTTGGTCTGTAAAGACATGTTTAGTGGAATAAGAAAGGGAAAGGAGATGTTGCAAATGTTTACGATCATTCAAATAATCCACATAAGCAGAAGAACGAACGTGTTTACTATGTCGAATAAGTAAAGTCCTAAGGTCAGATTTGGCCTCCATCCACCATAAGAGAGGAGACTCATAGAGGTCAAAGGTCGTCTTTCTACAGCACAAAAAATAAATAATATGTTGGAGAAAAGTGGCTTGTGACAGCAGGGAAGAATTAAACTTCCAATAACCAGGGCCAGAGGGGGCCACCGGACTACCTAAAAGCAGGGATAAGGAACAATGGTCAGAATATTCCACTGGTTGAATAGTAGTACAAACAATATGTAATGATGTAGAAATAAACATAAAATCAATGCAGGTCGACAAAATCCCTTTGGAAAAAGTACGTTCACGTTTTCCAGAGTGTGTCAGAAAAGCATCTTTTAACCCAGCCAAATGTATAATAGAGCACAGAGCAGACATATCTCCAAAAATCTTGTCAGTCGTTGTAAAGGAACCCCTATCAAGCTTACTGGTCCTACAATTCAAATCACCCCCCCCCATGACATTATGGGCCACATGGAGATAAGGGCTAATGAGGTGAAACATAGCAGTATGCCCTGCTTTAGGCTGTGGGGCATAAACAGAAATAACACAAAAGGAAACACTGTGAAAATGAAAATCCAATAAAAGGGCACAGCCAGGAATCAGGTCTAAAAGTTTCAGGACTGTTGGCCGAAGGTGATGGAATAAAATACCCACACCTGAGCAACTCTCAATACCAAGAGACCATTAGGAGACACCTGAGGTCCATTACCTAGTAGCCCTGGCTACTTCGGGAAGGCAATGGAGTCTCATGTCCTGTAAAAGAAAAATACCGGGGTGGGGTTAGAATCGAGGAGATGAAAAACAGCCCCCTCTTTCTGACCTGGTGAATGCTATTAATATTAGAGGAGAGAAAAGGCAGAGAAGAAAGCAGAGACATAGAAAAGGTCATAAAGAGTTCAACTCTTCTTTTTCTTTTTAACTCTGCCCCTTTTAGGTGGAGGTTTAGAACCAGAGGTTTGAGCATCGATGGGCACTACCTCTTCCGCCAGATCTTGTGAATGGGAATCCACAGATGAAGTAGCAGGCTCAGCCTCAGAGAGCACGTCATCATCTAACACTTGGTACCTATTAGTAAGAGAAGCAGGCACAGTCTTGGATACTTTAGGCAGAAGCAGGGACCCAGACTGGTGCTTCCTAGTAGTTATCTTCCCTCCTGGAGGTTCCGAGATGGGGGGGAGGAGGGGGCATAATGGTCAAGGAAGGGTCAAGTATTAGCCCCTAAGAGGGAGTCTCCCCCAGGAGTGGATCAATAGCAGGTTTAGCAGGACAGGGAAGCAAAGGGGTAAGAGGGACAGGGGGGTTGAGAGGGGAGGGAGGAAGAACAGAGTCATGTACGGAACTGGAAATGGAAGGATCACCATCTAATACTGGGAGACCCTTGGTACCAGACTGAGAGGTCAGGGGCGCTGAGGTTGTGGGACAAGAGGTGTCTCCGGGGCAAGTCTTTTGTTGAACTCCTTCTGCACAGTAGTAATTAAGAGCTGCTGTTCCTCCGGATCAGCCAAAGCTGGTTTTCTGTGGGCCGCTTCAGGGCAAGAAGCATAAGCATGTCCAGTTGCTCCACATAAATTACAATGTACCAAATTACCACAGTGGGAACTGGAGTGACCAGTTTCATGACAGAAAGAGCATCTTTGAAGATCACAAACACCACTAATGTTACCCTCCTGACCACACTTGTAACAGGTTCTAGGCTGGCCAGGATAGAAGAGTACCCCTCTATCCCTACCCAAAAAAAGCTATTAGGCAAATGCTGAAAACCAGCTTCATCAGAATGCAGGATAACCTTGATACACCAACCCCCTGTCCATGTCCCTTCAGAATCAAAAGTGGCCTCAGGATGGCCAGTAACCGTACAATGTTGTTTTAACCAAAATAAGAGGTCAGTCACGCTAACCCCCCATTGAGAAACAAAACAGTGATAGTCTTATAGGCTGGCCTGGTTAAAGGATCAACCTCAAAAGGGGGTCAAAGAGGAGTATTCTTCTTTTGATGATATCTGGCCCAAAACCTATCTAGCCCACTGCTCAACTTGAAGCTGACATCAAAAAATATTTTCCAGCGACAGATGAATTAAGGCATAAAGTTCAGAAACAGTGAATTGTAAACTATCCTTCAAGAGAGTTTGGCCAACATACACATGATCAGGAAAGGTGTCCAGACACCCTTTATAAACAAGTCGAACCACATTATGGTGCTGAGCAGGATGAACGGTCTGCTGAAAGAAAGAGGCATAAGTCTTTTGGTTATGAGGCTGTGCCCATGGGGGTAAAGGCAAAGCAGGAGTCACAGGCGTATTCCAAACCACTACAGGGCTATTCCTAGGGATATCTGAAAAATTGGAAATGTCACTCAGCCGGTCATCAGGGGCATCTTGTGGCAAGTCCAGAGGGTCAGTAGCAGAAGTTTTAGGAAGGACAGGGTGTTGAGTGAGTTCCAAGTCGGGGGTCAAATGTAAGGGAGAAGAGATTGGGTCCGAAGGCCGGGCTAGAGAAGAACCGGCAGGAACAGACCACACAGGGCACCTTGGTGCATCAGAAGCAGAAACAACAACTGTACTTACAGATGGTGGGTTAGCAGTCGGTGCCAGAGACACCCCAGGAATCTGAATCAGAGCAAAACCAGAAATCCAATGAGAGGAGTCAGGAGAATGGACCCAGCCCGCCGCCGCTAAGGTTTTCTCCACCGACCATGGCTCCCCCTCTGGCAAAGGCAAATCAGCCCAACGAAACTTACTAGAAGCCCCCTTCTTAGTAACTCGACCCGGTAGCTGAGAATCAATAGAAGCAGAAAAAGAAAACACTGTGGCAGAGCTCTGATCTGGACCCATGGTAAAAACCGTAGGCGGACCGGCATGCGCAGTGTCTGAACCAGTGTCCATAGCAATGACTGTCACAGGCGGGTTAGTGGGAGAGTCAGGCCACTCCACAGGCTGCATACCTGAAGAATGAAAACATTCCAAAAGTGCTTGTTTCTTTCTCAAATGGTCAGCTTCTTCAAGAAGGAAAAGTTGATCAAGAGTGAGCTGTGCCTCATCCCGTTCACAGGAGACCACTACAGACAAGCCAGAAGAATCTTGTGGGTGCACAGGATCCAGACCAGCAGCAGGTATTTGTACATCCATGGTATTCTCTTTGGGAGAACTTGCAGCAGCATCAAAAAAGATATCCAGTTCAAGCAACTCCGGCGCCGAGGAGGAGACAGGCTCCACAACCTGCCGTCCCTCCTGCACCTCGCTCGTCCGCACAGCAACTGGCTCCACCATCCTCTGATGGCCAAAGGGTTCCCCTACTGATGAGTAGGGGAATTTTTTATTCAAAACTTAAAAGAACATATAAACAGTACAATATTCACATCATACAAAATCAAAAGGAAGAAACATAAATAAGGTGAAATCTTAAAGCAGTATTACATCATACATGCTATCCTGTACAAAAAGAATAATATAGGAAACAAGTCCCCTTCCCTCATCCTACTAAAAGAGTGGGGGAATTATTTATTCATGACTCACAAAAAAATCAGAAAGAAAAATCAGTATTTCTGCATACAAATCATAAACAGAAAACAAACACAAAACCACAGGTGAGTGGAACTTTATGCTTGTAACCATTAAGCAAAAATAAAATACTAAAATGTATACCCCTTCCCTCTCCCTACTAAAAGAGCAGGGGAATTCTTTATTTAAAAAAAAAGAAACATAAAGACAGATCAACATTGCTTCAGACAAATCATAAAAAGAAAACAAAAACAAACCTACAGGTGAGTACTACTGCAAATTAAAGAATCCAAGAAAATAAAGAAAATACTATGTATATCCCCCCTCCCTCCCCCCAAAGAGTAGGGGATTATAAACAGATCAGTTTTGCATCATACCGATACCTGTTGGAAGAAGGTAAAAAGAAAAGAAAGAAAAGAAAAATAAAAGAAAAAACATAATAGAACCTTGAAACCTCCTCCACATCACCCGGTATCCAACCAAGGCATATGACGCCACCATAGTTTATAGACAGCAGGCAACACGGATTCCTTTTCCTCTGCCCGCCATTTAGTAATAGATTGTTTCAAGTGGTGAACCATTTGAGTGGAAGTAATAAGCTGTTGTCTAATAGTCAAGCCACAACTAGCATGCCAAATTTGAAATTTTATAAAACCTAAAATAAGTCTCATAGTACAGGTGTCATATACTGTATAACCCATGATCCAGGGAAAATTCCATCAATCCATACCGTCGCCTGCTGGCTCTGAAAAGGATTGAGAGGTCACATACGATGGAAAGAATCCCAGAAAGTCAGTACAAATGGACACTCTCAAAACAGATGTTGCATAGTTTCAATCAAACCATTACAAGGGGGGCCCCGAAGGTGAAACTGTTCGGTAACATCTTTATGCTTAATATTTTCTAGCACACCAAATTTAAGATGTATGCATAACCATAGAAAGTCCCACATATAAGCAGTAATTCGAGGACTAGTCAAAAATTCAGTGAGGGATAATTGTATCTGAGAAGGCAAGCTCACAAACCAAGGATCAGCCAAAAAAAAACGGACTCCAAAATCCATGCATACATTACTTTCTGAGAACTGGCAGAGAAGTGACTCCGATCCACCTTCCAAAGTTTTAACTTACCCACCACATCTATCAAATAGGGAGGCAACTGAAAGAGACAAAGCTGGTTTTTAAGGGCACCCAAAGGTTCCCAGGCCGCCAGTATGGGCTCTGATTCATCTAAAATCCAAGGAGACCAGGGACAATTCAGATGAAGAAGCACTGGAACCAAATTATAGTAAAAAAATGAACCATAAAAAAACCCACAGGGTTAATCATGCTCAGACCCCTCGTACCCTGGGAAGGTAAGTGAGCCCACGTTTAACTGGATTAAGTCTACTACCCCACAGGCATTGAAAAAAGATGCTGTAAAGGGACATCTCTAAAGACTGGGGGGGGGGGAACAGCTGCCAAAAAAATTGAAACTACACAGTAGGTGTGTTTTAATCAAATAAATACGTTTAACTTTTGACATACGCCATTTATTCCAGTTAAGCACCTGCATACGTGCTTCATCCAATTTTTCTCCCAGTTATAAATATGGGGATGTGGGCCTCCAAAGAAAATACCTAACATCTTCTGGTATCCTTCTCCTACAGGGATCCCACAAACAGTTGCTGCATCAGTTGCCTCATACCCAATCGGAAGAATACGACTTTTGAGGTGATTATTAGCTGAACCTGAAACATCTGAAAACCCCTGCTATTTCCTATGGGCTGCTGTAGCCAATGCACAATCGGCCAAAATCAACCCTAAATCATCTGCATAAGCAATAGCAACAATAGGGGGATCACTGCTACCTACAGAGAGTCCAACAATATCATCCACATGATGTAAACGATGGAGCAAAAGGTCTAGAGTCAGAATACATAAAAGCGGACTAAGCGGGCAGCCTTGCCGGACCCCACGTGCCACTTGTACTGGATGCCCCATCCACTCATTAATACTGGGAACCACACTAATACCTTTATAACATGTCTGTATCAGGATACTAGAGTTTTGGGGAAATTATAGGACCTAAGGGTTTCCTAAAGATAATTGTATTCAACCTGGTCGAAAGCTTTTGATTGACCTAAACTAACTAAATGACCAAACAGTTCTGAATTATACCCCTTATTTAGAATTTCCCGGATTAATATTAGAGCATCCTGCAGTTTACGGGATGGCACACCACTAAACTGTGTAGGGTGAACAATAGAATCCAAAACATGTTTAAGTCTAGTGCCTATAGCTTTCTTCAATATCTTACTATCCGTATTTATAAGGGTAATTGGCCTCCAATTTTTTAAATCTCCCCAGTCACCAGATTTGAACAGGAGAACCAAAAGACCTTCCAACATGGTGCTAGGCAATTCACCCAGCAACAATGCACTATTAAAGATGGCTGCCAACTCCTCTCCCAAAACCTCCCACAGGGGTTTATAGAGTTCATGCTGGAGACCATCTGAACCAGGGGTTATTTTTGGGGAGAGAGACCAAATAATAGATTTCAGTTCCAATGCAGAAATGGGTTTAATAAGAGCATCCTATTCTTCCTAAGAACACAGGTGCGAAGCCATAGAGTCATGGTCTCAGTAGGTAAACTTTGGCTAGTAAAAGCCGAACTAAAAAATCTATGAATTTCAGCTAACAGAGCCATAGTACCCAATAACTTAGAACCATTGACACCAGTTAAATAAGTTAAACTTCTCTGAGACCTATAAGCAGAGTAGGACTCAAAGGGTAGAACATCCTGTCTTTTTCCAGACACCCCATATTTTTGTCAGTTCTCAAGCTGTTGCATTGCTTCCAACTGTACAGCCGCCACTTTGGCTTTAAGCGAAGCAATGCGGGGGCTCTGTTCTCCACCAAATCTATCATGCGCCTCGATCAATGAGTGCAGCTGAGACCTTAAAAGATGCTGCCTATCCTTTTTCAATTTACCATTCAGTCGTCCCACATGTTTAAAATAGATCTGAATTTCTTTTTTCGTGTCAGCCCACCAACCATTTTTGTCCTCATAAAGGAAAAAACAGATTTCCTGGCCACTAATAGGGCATGAAAACCTTCAAAAATAGGAGTAATCACCAAAAGAGATAAATTTTATTTCCAAATTCCCAGGCCTCGACGTTGCTTTGGGTGACTTCCGACCACTAGCTCCATAAGTCTATGATCCGAAGTGGCCAGGTCAGTCACCCGTGCCGATTGTAACTGTAAAGTGGAGGAAACAAAAAAATAATCGATACGGGATGCACGGGGCCCACAAAAATAAGTGTTAGGGGGTATTTCATACAAATCAGAAAATGCATCAATAAAATTCACATCAGAAATAACTTCCCTAAGACAATTCATGCCACAATAAAGTTTTTTAGAGACAGGACCAGAGGTCAAATTCCGGAGGGCACAATTAAAATCCCCTCCTAAAATAATATGCTTCGTAGAGAACAAAAAGGCCCGAAACAAAACAACCTGGTCAAACTTTGATTGTGGAGCATATACATTAATCAGATGGAGAAACATGCCCTCCCACTTAATATCAAGCAGGAGGGAACGTTCCTCCAGTATCTCTTTATTTATTTATTTGTACATCAGTTTACAAACCTTTGAGCCAGAGGCTCATTTTCAAAGGTACCTTATCACAAAGAGGACAAATACAGTACAACAATTTTGTTACATCGTAATGAATTACAACAATTGGTAATACATGCTGTCATATATAGGTTGCAATTTTAAATTACAGGATTAGCTGAGCACAGATTGGAACAGATGTTTAGTACTTCATAGGCAAACAATGGTATGAGCATACAGGAAGAGGAGTGCAGAGACAGGAGGAGGTGATAATTGATAGGGTAATGGGAAGTGGTTGGTAGTAGGTTGAGTGCAGCCACTCAGGGAGCTTTGTCAGAGCATTTGAGCAAGTACAACTTAGTAACAGTCACAGCTACACGTATTAAGTAGGTGATTTTGAAGGGAGATTTTGAAACTGGAGATCATGGAGGCATCAGAGATAGAGGTGGGGAGTGTGTTGTACCAGGATGGAGCTCTGTAGCAATAGGCCCTTTGCCCATGTGTGGTCCTTGCCCTGGGGACTAACAGTGTGGTTTTTCAGGAGGTTCATGTTTGTACTAGGGATTTTGCTTGGTGGATGGAGGCTGTCAACCCTGGTGGGGATAGTCCAAGGAGAGTTTTTTTTTGTTATGAGGCAGGTTTGATATCTGAGACTTTCATCTAGGTCAAGCAGCATAGCCTTTGTATATAGTTGGCAGGTATGTGTTAACCTGGGGGCCCCTGTAATTAGCCTACAGGCCTTATTTAGTGTGAGGCGGATTTTGTTGAGGTCAGTCTGGTCTGCAGCACCATAAACTGGTAATCCATAATCCGCAAGGGACAGTATAGAGGATGTGACCGCGAGTCGGAGGGCGTCAGGGGGGAGACAATTTTTGTAGCGGTATAGGATACCCAGCTGAATATTGGAGGCTGAGGCTAGGGCAGCAATGTGGTCATGGAATGTGAGAGCAGGGTCAAAGGAGATCCCAAGGTACTTATACGAGTAGACTTGCTCAAGTGGAAACTTGGTGCTAGCGAGGACATGGCATAGGAAATTTCTGGCTTTGTTTTGGGGGTGGGCGAAGAGCATGTTTTTTGTTTTTTTGAGATTTATTACAAGTCTATGCTCTTTGAACCAGGCTTCAGCATCATTGTAAGATGTTTGCAAGGAGTCCTGGAGGGCGATAGGGTTACGGTCAGAGGCAAAGATGACGGCATCATCTGCATACAGCAAAATTTTTCCAGTACATGCACGTGGAAGGGTATTGAGGTATAGTGAAAAGAGCAAGGGTCCAAGGATGGAGCCCTGGGAAACACCAGAGCGGATAGGACAAGCGTTGGAGAGTGTTCCATTAATTGTAACATGCTGAGAGCTGGCAGACAAGTAGCTGGAGCACCAGGAGACAGGCCCAGCGGCAAAGCCAGTGTGGCTGAGGGCAACCAGCAGGAGGGGATGGGAAACAATGTCGAAGGCTTTTGATAGATCTACGAACACTGCCCCTGCCAGAGATCCCGAGTCCAGAGAAGAGTGTATAAATTTGAAAACTCTAGGAGGGCAGTGCTGGTACTGTGACCTGTACGGAAACTGTGCTGTTCAGGACAGAGGATGCTGTATTTGGTTAAGTAATCTGTAATTTGAGTGGCCACCACTTTTTCTAAGGCTTTGGAGAGGGGTGAGAGAATGGAGATAGGCCGGTAATTCCTGGCTAGAGACCTGTCACCACCCTTGTGTGTGGTGGACTGTGGCAATTTTCCAAGCTGAGGGAAATTGCCCCAGGCAGAGGGATTTATTGAGGAGACTAGTGATTGGGCGAGGACCAGATCCAGTACCATGGAGAATACAGGGGTCCAAGGAGTCACTGCCAGTACTATTGCTCTTTAGGGCATTGATTAGGTGAGGTCTGACTTCTTGGGCAGTAACCCGGCATAAATGGAAGCAAGGGCGTATGAGGTCAGGGTCAGATAGGGAGGGGAGAGGGTCAAAAAGTCACTAGGGCGGACTGGGCTAAGGTCTGTGAAGGATGTATTGAGGAAGTTGGCAATAAGGGCTGGGTCAGTGGAAATAGTGCCATCAATGTTGATCTGAGGGTGGGGGAGCGTGTCTCTCATTTAGTTGTTTGATATTGTCCCAGAAGGTTCTTGCATTCCCCAAGAGGAGGTGAGCGAGGACTGATAGTGATCGGCCTTAGCCTTTCTGATGGCCCAGGTACATTTGTTTCTAGCAGCAGCATACGCCTGTCTGTCTGCGGGCCAGCCAGTTTCAGTGGCCAAGTGCCATAAATTGTCCCTGTGCTTAAGGAGTTGAAGCAGGGCAGGGGTAACCCAGGGTGCATTCTGCACTTTGGAACAGAGTACTGTTAGAGGTGCAAAAATGTCACAGGCTTTGTTGAATGTTTGGGTGAAGAAGGATAGTGCCGTATCAATATCAGGGGCGTACTGTATGGGAGACCAATTAATTTGGGCCAGGAGTTGCTTAAGGCTTTTCAGACCACCTGGTCTTAGGCGCCGCCGTAGGGTGGGCTGTGCTGTGAGTTTGGCTATGGGGGTTGTCCAGCGGAAAAGTAAAAGGGAGTGGTCACTAAGTGAGTCAGGAAGGACTTGGATATCGCAGATTTGTTTAGGACGATTGGTGAGGACCACATCTAGAAGTGTGCTTCAGCCCCTCTTAGGATTCACTCTTGTAGGTTGGGCAATAAGTCGAGTCAGATTGATTGCTGCGAAGGAGTCACGGGTAGTAGAAGATGCGGGGCTAAGCCAGTTAATGTTTAGATCGCCCACTAGGATTTGGTCAGATGAGCGGTGTAGAGAAGTAAGGTACTCTGTTAGCGAGACCAGTGCCAGCGTTTGATTTTTTGGGGGTACGTAGGCTGTAGTTAGATAGAGGGGGCCCCTAGAGGGATCCGGGGTCAGTTTTAACTGCTTAATCACTTGAATTTGGGAAAAAAAAAATATCCCCACCCTGGAACAAGTATCTGGACCGTGGGACCAAAAACAATCCCCCCAACTCCAATAGTCAGTAGCTTTCTGTATGTCCGATACAGAATGTAAGCGAACATCCTGGAAAAAAATACAATCTAAATTGGTATGGGTAAAATGAGCATAATACCCATACGTTTCCCCTCAGATTGTATACTATTCACATTTAATGCAGTGATGCGAAAATTATAAACCAAATCAGACATTTATAGAAAAGGGAAAAAAAAAAAATAAACCCCACAAAATTGTCATTTCACTTTACTAGAAGCTCTAGTCACCTGGCCACATTTTGATGCAGCAGGTCTAGTATCATCAGTTTGTTCAGGACATGGCTGTGACTCCATCTGTGAAGATGAAGTCAAAAGGACCTCAGAAACCTCTGTATCTTCACAAGGAATATCTTGTAGAATATGGTAGATATTTGGGTCCTCAAGCAGCCCAGTCATCGGGGTCTTTAATACTTTAGGTTTAACATGTTTCCCACATTTAGACTTTACCACTGTGAACGCAGGTTCAGGAGACAATGTCACCGTGGGAGGGCCCATATTTATAGAGTGCAACATTACCCCTTTTGTAGGTAGAGTAGGAGTCTGGGGAGTTTGCTCTGGGGCTTCAGGAGCAAGAGGGACTGTGGTAGACAAAGTCCCAGACCCATTACACCTCTTCCTAGAATCAGGAGGAATGAGCGGTGCAGTAGCCAATCTGATGTAATAATCCTGTATCCCAAAGTCAGAATCCTCAGTATTTTTTGCTGCCCTGGGGCAATCTGTGAAAATATGCCCAGAATCATCACAGAGGTTGCATTTTAGTGCCTGAAAACAGTGAGCACTGGGATGGCCCGTCTCCCCAAATGGGTACATTTCAGAACCTCACAATGAGTACTAATATGTTTGGTGGACCCACACTTGAAACAGATCTTGGACTGTCTTGGATAGAACAAAAAGCCTTTATCTTGGCCTATGAAAAAGCAGTTTGGGAGACGAATAATATCAGATTCAGTTTGCTGTAGTTTAATTTTCAGTTTCCAACCCCCATTCCAGAAACCCTCCTCATCAAGGATTGGGGCCGGATTCCCTTGAATCGAACATCGCTTCTCAAGCCAATACACAATATCAGCTATATTAACACCCTCATTCCGGAACAAAATCGTAATTACACGAAAAGGTTGTTTAGTGAGAGGGATCACCACAAAGTCCACCCATAAAGGATTTGTTTTCAGATTTGCATACCTGCACCAAAATCGTTCCAATAGTGCAGGAGTCCGAAAAGCTAATGTCAAAGGCATTCTCTCCTTGGGCATGAATCAGGGCATAAACTTCTGCTGGGGAAAATCCCAGAGATTGCTTCAAAAGGATTTTACCCACAAAAAAAATGATCAGGGATATTTTATCGGGGACCTACATACTGTAGCCGAATGGCATTACGGTGTTTAACCAGTTCTACTGTTTTTCGGAAATGGCTCGCATATGTGGGCTTTTCAGGCCCAGACGGGTCCTTGGAAGGATCTGGACCTTCTATATGAGGAGATTCTTTGTGTTTCAGAAACAGTAATGGAAGGAATAGTTGAAATAATCGGGTCGCCAGAAGGGGGCCCAACATAGAAACATACATAGAAACATAGACTTTGATGGCAGATAAGGACAGCTTGGCCCACCTAGTCTGCCCATTTCCTCAGGCCATCTTCAGATCCTTCCTGACATGGTACTTCAGTAGCATCCTCAGACGGGATCATAGGGGGACTACCAGGCAATGGGATAGCCGGGTCCAGTCGCCATTCTCCGTTAGGGCTTAAAATCCAGCCTGCAGTAGTCAAGGCCACCTCAGGTGACCAGGAATCTTCAACCTGCTCACCCCACGGCCCTTTAGAGGAACTGGGAGGAGTTGCCAAAGGTGTATAAGGTCTATTATCTGCTGCCAAGAGCTTGGCAGGACTAGAGAAACCGTCATTGACAGGAGATGACAACGAATGCTTCCGTTGTCTTTCCTCCTGCTGCACGGTCTCCTCCATGGAGAGCAAGTTACTTATTTTTTGTAGTTCAGCTTCTAAACAGCTTCTAAACATAATTTATTTTCTTGCAAACTTAGCCTGGTTTTTGATTCATGAGCGGGACCGCCGTCTCGGGTGATATGCTGGCCACCCAGCGGGTGCATCCCAGCCACCTACACAGTGGGTCCCACATCAGAAGAATCCATACCAACAGACTGCTGCACACTCAACTCCTCCATCCGTTCATCTCCAAGTCCAGCCATAGACTGACCACACTGTACAGCAAAGGGTCCCCCTACTGGAAGAGTAGGGGAATTTCCCCGGTGCCCTGGCCAAATTTCTCCCCATTCACTAAAAATAAAATTCCACCAACAGCTTAATCTGGTTCAATGTCAGGTGGCATTCATCTGTATCCCCCTCCCCGGGTCATGCCTGAAAATAGGCAGAATTTGTCTAGTCACTTACCCGGTCAATAAAAACTAAATAAATAAATAATTACAGCCACCATCTTGTCTTGTATTATTCACTTGGGAACAGAAGAGGGAGGAGTGTTCAGGGAAGTGGCTGTGTTTTATTTTCTTCTGTTTTAATTGTGATATTTGAATAGTTTGTACTTTAAATTAGTACTGCGAGTTACAACTGTTCTGTGAGTTACAACTATTACTTGGGCTGTGATATTGTAACAGTTTGGTGGCTTGTGCTGGTTGCGGGAACCATTGATGGCTGTTAAAACCCTCCTACCAACCCTGTGTTGCAGGTTTTCTTAAATACTGAAAAGCCACTGGGGGTTGGGCTTGAAGGCTGTGAGGGAGGAGCTTGTGGAGATACAAACTGCCCATATGAACTAACTGTAACCCCTAGGTGGCGCTGTCCCAAGGGCTACTACCCCTACCTGCATGGCTAGTAGCAGGTTAAGGGGCCTGAGTTCTGAAACGGGTGCCTCCACCCAGAGGTCAGGGTTGGTAGTGGTCAAGCTAACTTGGGCACAGCCCTCCGGGACACTGTAACCCCACTCTTTCCCTTCTAGTGGCCTGAGCAATATACAGTAATCACTTTCACAGTACCCCTTGTACACCATACCACTACCCACACTGTTTGCACTTACCACCAGGGCTGGTTCCTCTGGCTTGACCCTGGGGACCCCCTGTAAATCAATGTTATGCACAGTAAATAGCAACAGTACAGTATTCTTGGCACAACTGGAACCACAGTCAGGTTAAATGCAGCAAAAAAGTCAGATATGATTTATTCAGGGGACTTGAACAAGGAAGGGGCGAAATCAGGTTGATTGGCTTAAAGGCTATATTTATCAAACAGTTATGCATGCGCTTTAAGTCCCCAAACAGTCACACACTCTGGGTCCCCAGGTAGGAAAATGGTGGGCTAGCCAGGAACGTTGCATCTGGTTGGGGCCCTGTGATGGAAGAAAGCAACATGCACAACACACACTACTTGTAATCCGGAGCCGGAGGGCTCAGTTCATGAAAGAAAAAGCAACAAGACAATCAGATGACAACACTTTTGATTTAGCTGTTGTTGCAGGGAGCTACCCTGATGTTTACTCACGATACCCAATACTGGACACAGGCAGGACGAAATTGAGACTGCAGGTTGTTCAGCTGGAGTGCCCGGAGAAGCGGGGCCCACACAAATAACCGAGGTGTCGTTCCTGTTCAAGTGTTGAGCAGGGGGCTCATCCCCAGGCAGGTCTCTCATCGATGGTTTTCTCTGTGCCGCAGGTAGTCAGGCTGGGCCAGTGTGGCAAGGCCCAGGCCCAATGGAGATGATTTTGGATTCAGTCCGTAGGGCTGGATGCGGCTTCCAGCAAGCAGAATACAATTCAAACCACAGTGGGGAACCAAATCACGACCCACTAGCAACACAACAGCACATTTACACGTAAGAAAATTCTAATGCAGCTTCCAGCAAGCAGAATACAATTCAAACCACAGTGGGGAACAAAATCACAACCCACTATAAGCACACAACACATTCACATGTAAGGAAATTCCACTGTACCAGGCAAAAGGCTCTCCGGTCGCAATTACAGAGCCTCTGCACAATCTGGGAGTTCAGAGGTGGACAGAAGTCCAGACAGGCTGATCGCATTCAGCAAATCTTTGGTCTTCTTTAGGTAGGAGCCTGGTCACAATTCAGTGGCTTACTTCGCTCTCCAAGTTCGGATTCAGTCTGAAAAAGGCACAAGTTCCCTCTCAGGGACAGCAGGCCTTTCCACAGTTCTCCCACATGAATCTACACCAGGGCTGCTGCTTGAATCATTCAAGCTGTTATCTCTTCACTTTCCAACTCAGAACTGAAACTAGCTGCAAGCAGCTTGGAAATTTCCCCAAGATCCAAAAGGTTTGGTTGGCTGATCTGTCTGTCAGTCACAACAAGGGCTCCCCCTCCAAGTTATTTTAGGTGCCAAAATGCAAAAACTACAATTTCTACAAGTTTTGACTCCACCAAGCCCCTGTAGGCAGGCTCCATTTTAGAGTCCCAAATGTACTGATTGGCCCATTTCAGCAGTCCAGGACCAAGATGATGGAAACAAACAGAACTGTCCATGCTGCAAAGAAGGCAGGTTAGAACAAACTGCAATATTATTACTACTCTAACAAAGGATCAGCAAACAAGCACATCTTCTAACAGAGCTCCCTTTTAGATTAATTATGACTGCAATCCAGGCAGCTCTTAAAGAGACAGTACACAGAGGCTATATAGGCACTCTCTGGCAATTACATTTAAACTGCAATAGCACAGGACACCAGCCTGGCAGTGAGCATTTAGACAAGCTCAAGGAAGAGTTTTCGGGAACCCCCATTTGTAGGGGGGTTACACCCTTCCCTGCCTAGAGACAACTTGGTGTCCGTGTCAAGTCTGTACCATGACAATATCAAAAATGCGATATAAACGAGATATATATATATCATTAGCTTGTTACATTACTATACATTTCAATACACTTCACATTACTACATCCATATTGACAATACTTATGCAGGTTTCATACAAGTAATACTGATTCATTTAATAACTTCTTGTACATTAAACAATGTAAGAGGGGGCCCTTCCCTATCAGCTAACTTGGGGCTGGATGGGGCAGGGGCACTATGGTGAGAGGGAAAACAAGTAACCTGGAGTTGACTGACAAGCTCAATTTGGGCAATGAGCTTGGTGAAACATAAAGCCCTTTGTGAACCACATTGAGAGGCAAATCCACTGGCCTCCCAGGGGAATCATAACTAAAGCATAGCACTGGCTTGACAGCTCGGTCAGTCTTTCTGGGGGGAGCAGCCACAGTCTCTGTACTTTCAGCACTAACTTTGGAGCTTTCGTCACTTGTGAGGGGTGCCTCTGCATGGATAGGAATGTCCAAACTTGGAGCACTGTTAGCTCCTTGCTCTGTAGGTTCTGTTTCCACAACACTTTGCTCATTATCTTCTGATGGAGGCCCAGGTTGCTCATTTTGAGGAGGCTCTGGCACAATTAGGCTTTGCGGCACTGAAGGGGGGCTGTCAACACTCTCACATTGTTCTTCAAGTTCTGGTGTGTCACCAGAGACTCAGACAGTCAGCCTCTTCTTCGGGCAATTCACACAGTTCCACAAAACACAGAGAGTCCACAACCTCAGACGTAATACTTTGCACTTCACTTTCAGGGAGCATTGGCTCCAAGGACGAAGCTGTGGGGTTAGGCAGTCCAGAAGGCCCAGCTTCATCCCCACAATTAAACATAGCGTTACCTTGAAACAGCTGTCTCAATTCATAGGAGGGGTAATAGGCATTGTCACACTCACTTTCGTCAGAGGTGGACTGACAGTCACTATAATTCTGGGCCTGCTGCGAGGGAAACCTTAAATCTATAACTACTGGTGTAGGTTGACTCTGTCTCTTTTTTGCAGCAGCACGAGTCACTGGCCCAGGGGAATCAATCTCTGATGGTTCAGCCTCAATTATACACCAATTCAATGTGTGATCTGCTCAACCCTGGCTTTATAAATTTATTTAATTATTTTTTTAATTTTAGAGGGGCTCCTGGTTGTAACCAATATAAATGAACAAATGAAGTCCAGTGTCCCCCCCCACCAAAAAAACTGCCCAAGCAGGCCTGTAAAGTACCTTGCTGATCTGAGTCCTGATTAGAGTCCTGCTGTTTCATTCTCTGTTTGCAAAGACAATACTCCAGCTTCCTCATCTCACATTTATAAAGTGCAGTCTGCCACACCTAGCAGATCAGCAAGGTACTTTTTACATTATTTATAGTGCAGGACCAAACCAGTTGGGGCAACTTTGATGGAGTGGTTTGGCTTGTTCACATTTTGGCCAAAGTTTGATAACTAAGAGCCCCTATTTAAAATATGAGACACAGAAAAATCCTCCCTTACAGGCCTGTTTGGGCAGTTTTTTTTTGGGGGGCACACTGGACTTCATTTGTTCAGCCTCAATTATGACTTGGGTGATAGGTAGCAAGTGGTTACAGTGCATGGTCTTGACAGCTTTGGAGTTATTCTCTGGACGCACCTTGTACACTGGTAAATCATTCAACTTTCCAACTACTACATAGGGAAGATGGTGCCACCTATCAGCAATTTTGTGTTTGCCATGCAGTCCCAAATTGCGTAACAACACACGGTCTCCAGGCCGAATCTCTTGAGCCTTTACTTTTTTATCATGCCTGTCTTTGTTGGCGAGATTTCTTTTGGCGGCCATTGTCTGGGCCAGTTGATAGTCATGGTTCAATTGAGCTTTCAGTTTCTGTACATACAGCACTGTAGGTAATTTTCATCTCAGACCCCATCTGGAGAGACCCCAAAGCAGACATCAAAGGGCAGTCGCGCCTCCCTCCCAAACATGAGGCAGTATGGGGAGAACCAAGTAGTGTAATTTTTTGTGCAATTGTATGCGTGGACCAAGATGCTAATCTGCTGGCTCCACTTAGGCTTGTCTTTGGGATGGAGGGTGCCCAGCATGTCTAGAAGGGTGCGGTTAAAATGTTCTGGTTGAGGGTCCCCCTGTGGGTGATAAGGGGTGGTTCTTGACTTCTGCACCCCCCCATAGAGAGAGCATTTCTTTGATTAGCCGACTTTCAAAATCTCTGCCTTGGTCAGAGTGGATCCGCTGAGGGGCACCATAGTGGATGAAGAAATTTTCCACTAGCACCTTGGCCACGGTAGAGGCCTTTTGATCTTTAGTTGGAAAAGCTTGTGCATACCATGTGAAATGATCCATAACCACTAACACATTGCCAATATTCTGCTGATCAGGTTCTAAACACAAAAAGTCTATGCAGACCAGTTCCATAGGGGTGCTGGTAGTAATATTGACAAGGGATGCAGCTCTCTGAGGCAGGGCTTTCCTTTGCAGGCAACAACTGCAGGTCTTTACATGGTGCTCAACATCGGGCCCCCATCTTGGGCCAGTAGAATCGAGATCGTACCAAGTCGAGAGTTCTGTCAAAACCAAGGTGCCCCATGTGATTGTGGAGGGACCTCAGTACCAAATCTTTAAAGGCCGTGGGCAGGACCAATTGCTGCCTGTCTATTTGACTGCCATGATCCACTGTCTCTCTGTACAACAACAGATTGAGTAGCTTCAACCTGGGGCCTTCTTTAAATAATAGAGCAGTTCACAAGTCAGGGGAATGCAACTTGGACACATCTTTCCCCGCATGCAGGGCATGAAGTGTGGGCTAAATCATAAGATCTTGCGATTGAGCCCACGGAATGCTGTCATTGTCAAATTGAGGTAGTGCGCTAATATCTGGAGCAGAAAAGTGGTAATAGGCAGCAGGTATCAGGAGGGCCCAAGCAATCTACTAAACAGTCCACTGTGTCCGCAGACATCTGTTCATCTCAGTCAAATTTTTGGCACAAGGCTCAGATGTCAGGGTCAGACAGCCTGACCCAATCACTCTTGGAAACTGTCCTTCGTGACAAGGCGTCAGCATCAATATGGTTCAGTCCTGGCCTGTATTCAACAGCATAATCATAGGTTGATAAGGCGGAAAGCCACTGGTGCCCAGTGGAGTCTAACTTATCTGAAGTCTGTACATAGGTTAACGGGTTTTTGTCGCTCTTCACCAATTTCTTTGCCCCATAGAGGTATTCATGAAACTGGTCGACGATAGCCCATTTTAGTGCAAGAACTCCAGCTTGTGCACAGGGTAGTTTTGCTCCGATGGGGTCAAGCTACTACTGGTGAAGGCCACTGGTCTCAAAGCATCCTCATGGGCTTGATACGGCAAAGCTCCTAGACCCTGCAGACTGGCATCTGTATGCATCACATAGGGCTTGGTGGGGTCAGCATAGGCGAGGATGTGGGTGTGGGTGAGCTGGTATATGACTTCGTGAAAGGCTGCTTCACATTCGGGTGTCCAGCGGGGCCCAAAAAGTTCACCTGTGTGGAAATACACTTTCTCGGGTTCTTTGACGGCCCCTTTTTTATATTTATGGTTGGTAGGAGGTTAACCCTGGGTAAGATTCAAGAGTGGGCGAATCACCTTTGAATAGTCTTTTATGAACCTGCAGTAGTAGCCACAGAACCCCAGGAAATGTAGTTCTTTCAAATAATGGGGCTGGAGCCAAGTAGTCAGTGATTCAACCTCACTGGGATCAGTCTCTATCCCTTCTGCAGATACTATGTGCCCTACAAACTTCACGGAGGTTTGAAAAAACTGGCACTTGTCAATGGACAGCTTGAGGCTGAAGTCTTCCAATCGGTCTAGGACTTTAAACAGTCGGGTCTCATGCTCCTCTAATGTGCACCCAAACACAATGACATTGTCTAGGTACACTAGACATTCCAGCAAGTTTATCTCTCACCGCACATTCCATCAGTCGCTGAAAGGTGGCCGGGGTGCCTGAAATCCCCTGTGGCATTCTCAGGAATTCATAGAACTCCATCACACCAGCAGCGAGCATTTCCTGCAGGTGTTTCCTCACATCATCTATGTCTGCTGGGGCGAGACGTCAGGATCTCTCTTGAAATGGCCGGTCATCATGCAGGCGTATGTGATGCTCTGCACCCTGGATACACTCCATGTCCCATTCTTTTAATGAAAACACTTGGTCCCTCTGAGCGAGTTTCTTGCTAATTCTAGCCTTCCATTCAGCTGGCAATGGGGAGTCACCAAAGTCAAATAAGTCTGGTGTCACTCTCTCCTTCTCACCAGAGTGCTTGTTGCTGGGCAATACAGCAGTGTTGGTGCACTGTACTGTAGCTAGGGTGCACCCTCTGTTCACCCAAATCTCCCGATCTGACACATTCTGAATATGGACCTTCACTCACCGTGCATAGGCGTGGGCACGAGCAGGCAAGATGCTGGGTTTGACCAGTAATCCCTCTGGCAACTTTCCATCTCCTGGTGCATCCAACATTAATATTTTGTCCTTTACATTTCTCTTTAGGCAGACTTCTCCATGGATTGTGCACTGGTCATTGGGGGCCAATACCAAGGAGTCAGTTTCCTTTTTCCACACTATCCCCACTGGCTCATCTGGGTCCACTTCATTGGGTCTCTGTTGTCAGTCACAAGTCCTTTTTACTAAGGCTGGAATTCTTAGGGCCCATCCAGTCGACTGCCCTTGTTTCTCATGGCAGAGTTGTGCTAGTCTCCCAAACATGTGGGCGTTTGTTCCAATTAACAAGGGAACCCATCATACAGTCCAGTGGGGGGACACACTAGGGCCAGTGTCTCTACTTGCTCCTCTATGCCAGTGACAGTTGCAGGAAAAGACAACCAGAGGTGGGCATATTCTAGATATGGATAAGACTTGTCACTCAGCCCCCACACATGTAGGCCTTCCAGGGATTGTAAGGGCACATCAGATAAGTGTTTGTCATACCAGTCCTGAAACACAGTGGTCACTTGCACCACTGTCAAGCACAGCCCGAGTAAGAATACCATTCACAGCCACATTAGTCTCCATTGAAGGGCCCACTATCTTGGACCAGTCTGGAGGGACAGTAGCAAGGGCTGGTACAGATGACTTAGCCACAAAGAAGTTAGAGTTGGGATTTCCTGAGCCTTCACTATGGTAGTTTCCAGCACCCCTCGGCCATGGTTTCGCTTTCCAGAGCGCCTCTTGAAGTCTGTATACAACCATATCTAAGTCTTTTGGGGACTGGCATTCTTTCTTCAAATGCCCCTCCTTACCACAATTATGACAGAGTATGCTTTCTAGAGTCTGGCATGGTCGAGGCATCACATTGGGGGCTGAGGTGGGGTACCACCAACAGAAAATCGTGATTCAACCTCTGCCTGGTGTATGGTGAGCATGGGGAGATGCCTCAGTAATTCCCTCACTTCCATAGTCAATTTATCAATCTCTGAGCTGCTGTCAACAGGGGATGCCTGGGAGTGCACGCCTACCCCCATAGCGGACACGCTCTGAGAGGGGTTTGGGCCCATTGTATCTCTGGAATGGGCTTGTAGGAAAATGGTAGCCCTCATTTCTTGGACCTCTCGCAGTATCTCACCCCAGGGTGGAGCGTCCTTGCTAGCCTCCCAATGTTCAACTGGCACTGTATTTCGCCCTGAGCATCACTCACATGTGCATCCTCAGTCATCTGGACAGCAGCACCAGCAGATACAGGAGCCCCCCCCACGGGGCTGCCTCCTCTCAATCCTCCGAACTTCCTTCATCAGTCCGTCATAGGTTGGAGGTGCATCCAACCAAGCAGCAAGGCATAGTTGGAGCAGCAATAATCCAGAGAATGGGGCTGACTTGAGAAGTTGGTCCAACCTATTCTGATCTAACTTAGCTGGGGCCATGCCACCTTTCTTTAGACATTCCTGTAGCACCACTTAGAGTCGAGGCATTTACACGGATAAGGGCTCCCCTGGGTATTGCTGAGTGTTTTTGAACCTACCCCACAGGTCCTCATCCGAATTGGGACTCCCATACACATTTTCCAATGCATTCAAAAAATCTTGAGCAGTTGCTTCTGGATTACTAGCCTGTGTAGCGTGGATAGTAAGTTGGGCAGGGTCTGTGAGGCTTTCAACCACCCTTCTCCTCTTCTATGGTTTGGGGCATTGCCATTCTCGTGTAACCCTCCTACAAATGGGGGTTCCTGAAAAGTCTTCCTCGAGCTTGCCTAAATGCTCACTGCCTGGCTGGTGTCCTGCGTTTTAGCAGTTTAAATGTATGCCAGGGAGTGCCTGTATAGCCTCTGTGTACTGTCTCTTTAAGAGCTGCCTGGACTGCAGTTGTAAGTAATCAGAGAGGGAGCTCTGTTGAAAGATGTAACTATTTGCTGAAAATCATTTAGAGTGTTAATGATAATGTAGTTTGTCTAACCTGCTTTCTTTGCAGCAAGGACTGTCTTGTTAATCTCCACCATTTGGCCCGGGACTGTGAACTGGACCAATCAATTCTGGTGGGACCTAAAATGGAGCCGGACTACAGGAGCTGTCCGAAGTCAAAAGCTGTAGGAATTGTAGTTTTTGTTTTTTGGCACCTTTTTGCAACTGAAGGGGGAGCTCTTGCTTTGACTGACAGCCGAATCAGCCAACCGAACCTTTTGGATCTAAGGGAAATCCCAACCTGCCTGCTGTTTAAGGCAGATCTAAGTTGGGAGCTGAAGAAGCAAGATGCTTGAGACAGTCTCTGTGGAAAGGCCTGAGATTTGGCCTGCATGTCTGCCTGCTGCCCTGAGAGGGGAAAGAGAATTATTTTCGGACTGAATCTGAGTTGTGTGACTAAAGTAAGCTACTGGAGTGGCCAGGCTCAACCTGAAGAAGACCAAAGATTTTGCTGAATGCGATCAGTCTGTCAGGAGTTCCAACTACCCCTAAGCTCCCGGTGTGTGCAGAGACTTTGCGATTGTGACCGGGGAGCGCTTTGCCTGGTACAGTAGAATTCCCTTACATGTAAATGTGCTGTGAGCTGCTAGTGGGTCGTGACTTAGTCCCCCACTGTGTGAACTGTGTTCTGCTTGCTGGAAGCTTTATTCAGCCCAAAATGGACTGCATCCGAATTTGTCTCCATGCGGTCTGGGCTTTGCCAGACAGGCCCAGTGAGACTACCCGCTGCACAGAGAAGCCATTGACGAGATACCTGCCTGGGGATCAGCCCCCTGCTCCACGCTTGAACAGGAATGATGCCTCGGCAACTTGTGTGGGCCCTGCTTCTCCTGGCATTCCAGATCAACCACCAGCAGTCTCGATTTTCATTCAGCCTGTGTCCAGTTTTGGGTATCGTGAGTAAATACCAGGGTAGCTCCCTGCAACAACAGCTTAATCTGAGTGTGTCATCTGATTGTCTTGTGGTTTCGTTTTCCCTTACGAACTGAGCCCTCTGGCTCTGGATTACAAACAGTGTGTACTGTGCATGTTGTGTTTTCCATCACAGGGCCCCAACCAGCTGCGACGCCGGCCAACCCCAGGCAACAGTCCTGACTAGCCCATCTCTTTTCCACCTGGGTACCCTGAGGTGTTACTGTGTGGGGGGGACTCAGAGCACATGCATAACCGCTTGATTGATATAACCTTTAACCTAATTAACCTGATTTTGCCCCTCCCTTGTTCAAGTCCTCTGAATAAATCAGATCTAACTTTTCTGCATGTAATCTGACTGGCTCCAGTTTGTGCTCAAAGTACTGTACTGTTGCTATTTGCTGTGCATAACCTTGTTTTACACGGGGGTCTCCAGGGTCAAGCCAGAAGAACCAGCCCTGGTGGTAAGTGCAAACAGTGTGGGTACTTGTGTGGTGTACCAGAGGTATTGTGAAAGTGATTATTGTACAGTGTTCAGGCCACTAGAGGGGAAAGAGGAGGGCTACAGTGTCCTGGAGGGCTGTGCCCAGGTTAGCTTGACCACTACCAACCCTGACCTCCAGGTGGAGGTACCCGTTTCAGAACTCAGACCCCTTAACCTGCTACTAGCCAAGCAGGCAGGGGTAGTAACCCTTGGGATAGTGCCACCTAGGGGTTACACTCAGATTTGAGGGGCAACATAGTCTATCCAAGTCTCCCAATTGTCCTCCCCCTGGGGTGTGGGGAAGGTGCCTGAAAACATCCTCAGACGGCGATACGAGTTGTGACTTAAGCCGGGTACAGACATAGGGGCCAGCATTGGCACGGGCACAGAAGGCGGGGCAGTAACAGGTGCTGGAGTGGGAGGGGGTGTTGGGGAAGGAACACCCCTAGGTGGCAGGAATAGTTTTTTAAAGTCCTCTACGGTTTTCCCTTCCTCCAGCAACAATTTACCAAATTTCTCCTCAAAATTCTCAGATAATGTTGGGAGCTCATCCTCCCCAGGGTCTTTACTGCCTTTTGGTATCACTCTCCAGGTGGCTAGGACCCCTTCTGAGGCAATAGTCTGTGGCACTTTAGAGCTGTCCACGAGGTCACTACACTCTACCAAGGCTATGAAAGTTTGGGCGATCAAATCAGCCTGTCGACCCAACACCACAGGGTTCTTTAACCATTCAACTTTGGAGAGTGCTCCCTCTACAGTGTCCTTACTGGTACCCAGGGGAATATCCAGTATAAGCAGAGAATTTTAGGGGTCGATCACCTGCCCAGTACACCACCCCACCAACTGGTGTACAGCCATTTCTACTGGGGTAGCCATTAATCTTTAACAATGATTTGTAATTTTTGGCCACTAGAAGTCACAAAATCCCAGCGGTGAGCCTCTAAGATGTTACCCCTAAGTGGCGCTAACCCAAGGGCTACTACCCCTGCCTGTGCAGCTAGTAGCAGGTTAAGGGGCCTGAGTTCTGAAACGGGTGCCTCCACCAGGAGGGCAGGGTTGGTAGTGGTCAAACTAACCTGGGCACAGCCCTCTGGGACACTGTAACTTCCCTCTTTCCCTTCTAGTGGCCTGAACTTTCACAGTACCCCTTGTGCACCATACCAGTACCCACACTGTTTGCACTTACCACCAGGGCTGGTTCCTCTGGCTCGACCCTGGGGAACCCCTGTAAATCAAGGTTATGCACAGTAAATAGCAACAGTACAGTACTCTTGGCACAACTGGAACCACAGTCAGGTTAAATGCAGCTAAAAAGTCAGATATGATTTATTCAGGGGACATGAACAAGGAAGGGGTGTAATCAGGTTGATTGGCTTAAAGGCTATATTAATCAAACAGTTATACATGCACTATAAGTCCCCACACAGTCACACACTCTGGGTACTCAGGTAGGAAAATGTTGGGGTAGCCAGGAACGTTGCAACTGGTTGGGGCCTGGTGATAGAAGAAAGCAACATGCACAACACACACTACTTGTAATCTGGAGCCGGAGGTCTCAGTTCATGAAAGAAAAAGCAACAAGACAATCAGATGACAACACTTTCAATTTAGCTGTTGTTGCAGGGAGCTACCCTGATGTTTACTCATGACACCCAACACTGGACACAGGCAGGACAAAATTGAGACTGCAGGTTGTTCAGCTGGAGTGCCCGGAGAAGCGGAGCCCACACGAATCACCGAGGCATCATTCCTGTTCAAGTGTTGAGCAGGGGGCTGATCCACAGGCAGGTCTCTCATCGATGTCTTTCTCTGTGCATCGGGTAGTCGGGCTGGGCCAGTGTGGCAAGGCCCAGGCCCAATGGAGATGATTTTGGATTCAGTCTGTGGGGCTGGATGCGGCTTCCAGCAAGCAGAATACAGTTCAAACCACGGTGGGGAAGCAAATCACGACCCACTAGCAGCACACAGCACATTTACACATAAGAAAATGCTAATGCAGCTTCCAGCAAGCATAATATAATTCAAGCCACAGTGGGGAACAAAATCATGACCCACTATAAGCTCACAACACATTCACATGTAAGGAAATTCTACTGTACCAGGCAAAAGGCTCTCCGGTCGCAATTACAGAGTCTCTGCACAATCCGGGAGTTCAGAGGTGGAAGGAAGTCCAGACAGGCTGATCGCATTCAGCAAATCTTCGGTCTTCTTTAGGTAGGAGCCTGGTCACAATTCAGTGGCTTACTTCCCTCTCCAAGTTCGGATTCAGTCCGAAAAAGGCACAAGTTCCCTCTCAGGGACAGCAGGCAGGCATGCAGGCCAAACATCAGACCTTTCCACCGTTCTCCCATGCGAATCTACACCAGGGCTGCTGCTTGAATCATTCAAGCTGTTATCTCTTCACTTTCCAACACAGAACTGAAACTAGCTGCAAGCAGCTTGGGAATTTCCCCAAGATCCAAAAGGTTTGGTTGGCTGATCTGTCTGTCAGTCACAACAAGGGCTCCCCCTCCAGATTATTTTAGGCGCAAAAATGCAAAAACTACAATTCCTACAAGTTTTGACCCCACCAAGCCCCTGTAGACAGGCTCCATTTTAGAGTCCCAAATGTACTGATTGGCCCATTTCAGTAGTCCAGGACCAAGATGATGGAAACAAACAGAACTATCCATGCTGCAAAGAAGGCAGGTTAGAACAAACGGAAATATTATTACTACTCTAACAAATGATCAGCAAACAAGCACATCTTCTAACAGAGCTCCCTTTTAGATTAATTATGACTGCAAACCAGGTAGCTCTTAAAGAGACAATACACAGAGGCTATATAGGCACTCTTTGGCAATCACATTTAAACTGCAAAAACGCAGGACACCAGCCTGGCTGTGAGCATTTAGACAAGCTTAAGGAAGACTTTTTGGGAACCCCCATTTGTAGGGGGGTTACATAACTCTTACAACTAATAGTCAGGTGGTAAAAGTTCAGACATGGGGTGTAGGTGGGTGGAGATACAATGGTTTACCAAGCCCACGGGGTCTCTTGCAATGATTGTTATAATATGATATGAAAGCTAGCATTGTTATATGATGTCATATTTGGATTTGATATATATACTAAGGTGGTAATGTATTACTAAGCATACTCGGGGCTGTGATAAGTATTTAGGGTTTATAAGAGCTGTAATACACTGCGGGGATTGTACTAATGTGTTACTGTATTAATGTAGTACACTAAGGGGATTGTATTAATGTGTTACTGAGTAAAAGCCATCAAATGAAGACCAGGGGGTTAAAGAAGGACTGATATCGGACTAGTAATGGAGCATATAAGCACAAGAGTAAGGACTGGGGGACAGGTGTGTGGGTACACTTAAGCCAATCATGGGGGACAGGTGTGGGGATACATTTAAGCCAAACACAAATAATGGGGAGTAGGTGTGAAGGGCTGCAAGGGGGGAACGCGAAGGGTGGTGGAAGAGGATGGAATCGGATATGGGTAGGTGGAGGCTGCAGAATAGAGGGTGGAATGATGGATGCCATGAAGGGAGGGTGGGAGGCACAGGGAGGATAGTGAGTTGCAATGGATGTGGGGTGGCTGTTTGGATGAATTTGTTATGGAAACTAGGAGGCTGTCCAATTTGCTGCAGGCTAAGGAAATTGGAGGATGAAGTAGTGGGGTTATGGAGGGAACTAAGGAGAGTGAGGGAGGGGGGAGCTGAGGCAGGAGTGACCCCACTAAGGAGGTGTGGGGAGATACAGAGAGGGAACTGCAGAGCTAAAGATGGGATATAAGGAGGGCGGGGGGAGGTGAGCGGAGGTGCAGTAGGAGGAGGGAAGGATCAGGGAAGGAGGTGATGGGCACCATTGAGGGGTTATCAAGAAATGGGTTTGCAACCCGGTTCGAACGGACCAGGGTCGCTGGAGGGCCGGCCAGGGGGAGAAGGATAGAGCCCAGAGATCACCTTCCTTCTGGGGGGAGTGTCTAGAGCATTGCACCCTGCAGAGGCCAGGAGTCGCACCGCTACCGCACTCGCATACACAGGGGCGGGCGATGCTGGCGCATTGCACCCCGCCTCCCCAAAGGAAAAGCTGAAAAATAGCTGCCTGTCGCTCACACGAAGCTCGCGACAAGCTGATTGGCTCTCGGGCCAGCCCTCCGACCCAGTCCGAGGACTGCGGCATGGGGAGGCCGCAGCCCCCGCCGCTGGGGCAAGCCACGGTATCGGAGGGCTCGAAAGGATGCGGGGAGGAAGCCTGGTGCCCGTGACCAGGCAGAGAAACACCAGGTGACCGGCAGCTTGCAAAAAAAAAAAAAAAGAAATGGATTTGCAGTGTTGGCAGAGGAAGGGGAAGGGGAGGTATCGGAACTGCAAGAGAGGGGGAGTAGGGCAGGGAAGGTCGAAGAGGCAGGAATTACAATGGGAAACAGAGATGGGAGAGGAATGGTAGGGTAGAGGAGGAGGGAGAGGCAGTAACAGGAGGGGAGGCAGCAGGGGGGAATGATGCAAGGAGCACAAAAGGTGCAGATGAGGGATGTAAGGAGGGAGGCAGCGAGGTTCTGGGGGGTGAACAGGGATCACGGTGGAAGGGGGCAGGATCAGAATACGATGGGGACGTTGGTGTGGTGACCCATACTGAAGGACTGATGGGAGGAAGAGGAAAGGCACAGTCATATCTGGGTCGAGGCAATTCTGGGATTGACCGCAGACAGGGCAGGGCAGGCACTTCTGAAGTGCGAAAGCAGAGGGAAGATGAAACCACACATGGTCGTGCACATGGGAACAAGTGACTTGGCTGGGGAAACAGTGGAGGTGGTAAAGGGGAGGTTTGAGGAATTGGGTTGGCAGTGTCAGGAGGTGGGGATGTTGGTGGCATTCTCTCAAGTGCTACTGGTACTATGTGCAAGTACAGGGAGAAAAAAAGGATAGAGGAGTTCAATGGGTGGCTGAGGGATTGGTGCCGAACCAGGAAATACGGACTGGTGTCAGACTGGGGCAGGACCTGGGATGACAGCAACCTACAGTATCTGCAGGGGACAGGTTACATTTGAGCAAGGAGGGAAGAGGGTACTCAAACAGGGAACGGAGGGGTATATTTCAACAAGGGTGGATTTAAACTGGGAAGGGGGGTGGCGAGGGGACCATTGTTAGAAACAATGCCTGCAAAGGGGACCATAGGGTGCTCACCCCCTCAGTTAGAGGTGAAGGCAGTGAGGAGGGGGAACAGAGAGGACCAAAAGGGGAAGAGAAAAGGTAAGGTTGAGGAGGCAACAGGCTGGAAGGTGGTCTTACTGAATGCAAGAAGCCTAAGGTACAGAACTTGGGAGTTACATGCTCTCTTGGCCGTGGAATTGGTGGACATAGCAGCCATCACAGAAACATGGGCCACCCAGTATCAGGATTGGAATATGATGATCCCAGGGTACAGGCTATTCAGAATGGACAGGGCCAAGGGGATTGAGGGGTGGTGGTCTATGTGAGGGAGGCAATTAAGTGCGTAAAAGAGAAAGGGGAGGAAGGGAGGACAGAAGCTCTATGGATGCAGTTCTAGGATGCCAGAAATAGGACACTGAGGATGGGGGTAGTGTACAGGTCACCATCACAGGGTTGTGACCTGGACCGGGAACTGGCAGATCAAATTCGAAGGGTAAGCAGAAAGGGAAGCACGGTGGTGGTGGAGGATTTCAACCTGCCGGGGGTGGACTGAAGCACAACTGCCGCCATGAATGCAAGAGAGGTGGTCCTGTTGGAAGCTTTTCAGGACAGCTTCTTCACACAGCTGGTACAGGGGCAGACACAGCTGGAAAGGACTTTGGACCTTGTACTGGATAATGGGGAAGCTGTAAGGAACCTAGCAGTGGGGGAACTGCTTGCTGGGAGTGACCACTACTCGGTGTGGTTCATGCTAAACATGGGGAGGGACACAGGGGGCATGGGTACAAGGGTGGTTGAGTTTAGGGGGGTGGACTTTAGGATGATGGGGGAAATTCTGAGCAAGCACTTGGCAGACATCCAACAACATATGGATGCAGATCAGAAATGGAATATGATGAGGGGAGGGCTGGCACAGGCAACAGAGACCTGTACTAGGAAATAAATCAAGAAGGGCAGGGCAAAGAAACTCAGTTGGCTGTCACTGGAGGTCAGAGAAGGGGTGAGAGCCAAGAGGGTGGCATTTCAGATGTATAGGAAAATGGGAAGTGGAGAAGATAAAGATGTATACAGGGAAAAGCCTAGGGAGGTCACCAGACTGGCCAGGGGAGCCAAAACATCTAGAGAGCTAAGACTGGCTCAGGGGATCAAAAGAGAATAAAAAGACTTCCTCCAATACATAGGTGAGAAAAGGAGAAGCAAAGACCAGCTTGTGAGGGTCAAGAAAGATAGGGGTAGAGAAAGGAGTGGAACAGGCAGAGGCACTGAATGAGTACTTCTGCTGTGTGTTCACACAGGAGAGGGGGGGCAAATACCTCAGGCAAGTGGGGTGGTGGGTAAGGGGGGAGAGGACGACAGATGTGGAGATTACAGAGGGCAGGGTACTGGAGGGGTTGAGGGCATTAGGAGTGGACAAAGTGCCTGGACCAGATGACATTCACCCTAAAGTACTGAGGGAGCTGGCAGAGGTCCTAGTGGGGCCACTGGCAGACCTGTTCAATACATCCCTGGACACAGGATGCATATCACAGGACTGGAGGATGGCCTTTGTGGTGCCCATTCATAAAAGCAGTCCAAAGGATAAACCAGGGAACTACAGACCAGTGAGCCTCACCTCAATCATGGGCAAACTCATGGAGAGCATCCTAAAGAGGAGGCTTGTGAGCTTCTTGGAGGCAAACGGTATCCAGGATGACCAACAACATGGGTTTTTTGAGGGGAGATCATGCCAGACAAACCTGGTAGAGTTCTATGACTGGGTGACATGGGAGCTGGACAAGGGCCACGCTGTGGATGTCCTGTACTTGGACTTCAGTAAGGCCTTTGACTCAGTGCCGCATGGGAGATGGAGGGGAAGCTGGTGTGGGGGCAGGACCAAAAATGGTGACCTGGATCAGGAACTGGCTGAGGGGGAACTCTATCACCAAGAGCGGTGGCGAGCGGGGTACCACAGGGATCCGTGATGGGACCAGTACTGTTTAGGATTTTCCTTGCATATATCTCGAATGGAATCCAGAGCAGAATCAGTCTGTTTGCAGATGATACCAAGATGGGAGCTGTGGTAGATGACATTGGGGGGGAGGGGTTGCAGGAGGACCTGAATAAGCTGCAGGAGTGGGCAGATAAATGGCAGCTAGGGTTCAACGCCAAGATGTGCAAGGTTCTGCACTTCAGAGCCTGGAATCAGGGGAAGGATTATCACTTAAATGGGGTTCATTTGGGTTGCTCCACAGAAGAGAAGGACCTGGGATGATCATAACAAGCAGCATGAACAACTCTGTTCAATGCAGAAGGGTGGTGGCAAAAGCCAACAAAATGCTGGGGTGTATAGCTAGAGGGATCTCCAGAAATAGGGAGGGTATCCTGCCCCTGTGTAGGTTGCTGGTAAGGCCCCACCTGGAGTACTGCATGCAATACTGGTGCCCGTTCCTGAAGAAAGATATCAGATTATTGGAGGGGGTACAGCGTAGAGTTAAAAGATGATACAGGGATTGGAGGGCAAGCCATACAAGGAAAGGTTGGGGGAATTGAACATGTACTGTCTGGAAGAGAGGAGGGACAGGGGAGATATGATTGAGACCGTTTAAGTACCTGAAGGGAACAAACAAGACTAATACAGAGAGGATTTTCCAGAGGAGAAAGGGGAGGGTCACGAGAGGACACTAACTGAGACTGGAGGGAGGTAGATTCAGGAGACAGATGAGGAGACATTTATTCACGGAAAGAGTGGTGGATAAGTGGAACTCCTGGCCAGGTGAGGTGATGGCCTGCAGGATGGTAGACAGCTTCAAGAGGTTTTTGGGATAGGGTAAGGGTAAGGGGTAACAGGATGGGGTAAGGGAGGGGCAGCAGCATTATAAGGTGCTAGCTGTGCACTCAAACAGACTCGATAGACCATGAAGCCTGTTTCTGCTGGCATTTTCATATGTTCTTAAGGAGTATAACAAACTTGGAATGATACAAGCACATATTGGTTCTGGTGATCTAAATGCATAGGGAGAAACAGTGACTAGTAAAAGGGTAGAAGGGAGGAAGGGGTGAGGAGAAGAAGTAGGGTGAGTAGATTGATGGGGGCCATTCATAGGGATGGCAAACAGTATCAGAAGGATTGATGAAGTCCAACCCGGTGGTGCTAAAGGTTGAGGCACTGGACACCACACCTCGTGCCACGCTGGCGACCCGGGTTTAGGAACAGACTCAGGTCATTTGGGGGTCGGCCGGGGAGGCAAGGATTGAGCATCTGGAGGACTGCTCTCCTTCCTCGGGGTGGGGGGTTTGTGCTGCGTGTGTCAGCACACAAGAGGGGTTCAGCCCACGCCCAGGGTGCTTGGCTGCCTCCATGGAGGCGGAGACAGTTGCTGCGCCCATTGCACAGGCGAGGGTGTGGGGAAGAAAACTGAGCAATAATACTGGGACCCAGCAGTATCCATGATGGACCGGAGGACATACCACTGGGTTGTAGCCTCAACAGTCCGCAGAGGTGGTGCAAATAATGCCATGATAAAAAAAAGAATGGATGAAGCTGGAGGTGAGAGAAGTGAGGGGGTGGGTGGGTGTCTACTGGAAAGATCAGATGAGTTTTGGCAGTGAAGAGACAAGGAGCTCTGTGCTTCTGCGATGTATAGCTTCGTGCGGGAAGCACGTGTAAGGCCCTGAGTTTCAGTCTGCAGCTTGTGCAAGCACCTGTTCGGACTGAATCCAACCTGTGAAGAGAATCAAGGAGATCTGAAGAGTAGAAACCAGGCTCACCCTGTAGAAGACTGGAGAAATTGCTGAATCACGCTCAGTCTGTCAGGAACTGAATCTACTGTGTGTTCTCCTGGGTATTGTGCAGTAATTGCGATCGGGATAGAGAAGCAGCCTGTCTGGTATAGTACTTTCCTTTTACATATAAATGTGTGTAGTGCTTGTGGGGAATCGCGTTTCAAATCCCCTGTACAGTGAACTGAGTGCATGAAGCTGGAAGTAAACCCCAGCTTAATCCAGACTACATCCATTTGCTCTAAACTGCAGTGGGGTCCAGTCACAAGGACCTTGTCCACATGGCCTGCTCCTCCTGGCAATCCAGGACAATCTGCCTTCCATCCAGTTCCCAGCATTGAGTTTGTGAGTACAAAGCAGGGTAGCTCCCTGCCATCTGCTTATCGAATTGCAAGTGTGTCATCTAATTGTTGTTTGTTTTTTTCATTTCTTCACGAACTGAGCCAACCGGCTCCAGATTACAATTTGGGTATTGTGCCAGTGTTTTTCCATCACAGGGCCCCAACCAGTTGCACCGATCCTGGCTAGCCTCCCCCCCATCCTGGATACCCAGTGAAAGTGACAATTTGGGACTCTGAATATGCGCACAGTACTGTGATTATTCATGTGTTTAACCTAATTAACCTGATTTCCCCCTGTCCTTGTTACAGCTGCTTAAATAAATCAGATCTGTTTGTTTCAGCAAAGTTACACTGACTGAGGTATTCGTTTATGTTAAAGTATTGTACTGTGGTTTTTGCACTGTGTCATCTTGTTTTACAGGGGGTCCCCAGAGTCCAGTCGACAGAGCCAGTCCTGGGGGTAAGTGTACATTGTGAAGATATTCCTGATGCATTGTGTGGGCCACTAGTGGGAAGAAAGGGGGGTTACAGTGTCCCAGAGGGCTGTGACCAAGCTAGTTTAACTACTGCAAACCCTGACCTCTGGGTGGAGGCACTCGCCATTGGACCTAGGCCCCTCACCCTGTTAGTAGTTAAGCAGGCAGGGGTAGTAGCCCTTGGGATAGCGCTACCTAGGGGTTACATGTATATCACCCCAAACCTCAGTTTCCTACCCCTTGAGTCTAGGAGCTGTAGCTAGATTGCCTCTGTTCTCCTTTCTTCCCCCTTGTCCCCTGTGCATTTGATCCCGTCTCTCACATAGACTGCCACTCCACTGCCCCCCCCTTCCTTACGGTCCTTCCTGTATACTTTGTATCCTGGGATTGTCAGATCCCAGTCATGGTGCTCAGTTGCCCACATTTCTGTGACAGCTGCAGTATCCACCCTCCACACTGCTAAGAGTGCCTGTAGCTCAGCTGATTTGTTGCCTAAGCTTCTTGCATTCAGTGAGACCACCCTCCATCCTGCCCTCTTCCCTTCATTGGCCTCCATTTCCTTCCTTCTACTCCCTCTATTTTCGGCTGCCATGAGCGCTTCCCAGCAAGCCTGGGGGATAGGCTGTGACTCCACTCTATCAGATCCCTGCCTACCTGCTGTCCACTTGCCACCCTCCCATCTAGTTTAAATCCACCTTTGTCCCAATATACCTCCCCAGTCTTTGCTTTAATACCTCCTTCCCCTCCCCACTCAGGTGCAGCCTGTCCCTTGCAAACAGATTGTTATTATCCCAGGTACTGCCCCAGCCGCCCACAACTCCATATTCCTTGGTTTGACACCATTCAACCAACCATGTGTTCAACTCCGTAATCCTCTCCTTTCTCACTGTGCTTGTGCAGGGTACTGGGAGCACCTCGGAGAATGACACAGACTCCCCAGTCTCCTTGCACAATCTTCCCACTTCCTCAGTCCTCTCCTTTGTTACCTCCACTGTTTCCCCGCTAGGTCATTTGTCCCCACATGTACCACAATGTGTGATCTCCTCCTACCCATCCTTATGCACCTTAAGATTGCCTGTCCTGCCTTATCTGCCTTTAATCCTGGTTTGGACTGAACCCATATCTGACTGTGCCTCTCCCCCTTGCTGCCCCATCTGATACTCTTGAGTATAGCATTCCCCAACACCAGTACACCTCCCTCCTCTTTCCTTGTGCCCGTTGCCACCCCCCCACCCAGGTTCTCATTTCTGGGGCTACTCAGGATGGTGCTTTTACAATGTGTCCCAGTGTCTTCCCCCTTTCCTTCTCAATTGAGACTCCTCCCCTCCTCCTGTTTGACTGCCAACCTTCCTTTCCCTCCTCACCTCTCTGAGTATTATCCCTCCCCCTGCCATGCCATGCTCAATCTCTCCACTAGTAATGCCCCTCTCTCCCTTCTCCTTTTTGTGAGTACTATTCCTTGTGCAGTCTCCTTCTGCATCCTCCTTCCCATGTGTTGCTAGTACAGCAAACATGTTCCCTCCCCTCTTTGCCTTATTGAGTGTTTTCTACTCCCTCCTGCCTACTGCTGCTCCTCTTTTTCTAGATCATACTAGAGTCCACCCTTCATCAGCTGGCTTCCTGTTTACTGTGCCCCCTTCCCTGACCCCTCCCTTGCCCCACTGTTACTTCTCTGTGGTGCCCCTACAATACTCTCAGATGTCAGCCCTCCTACTGACACAATCCTCCCCTCATCTCTCAACCTCCCCAGCTCTCTACCAAGCCACTGAACCTCTTCCTCAAGCCTCCTTAGCCTGTGGCATATTGGGCACCCTCCCAGCCTCCTCAGTATGTTCATCTGCATTGCTGCCCCACAACCATTGCACCCTACAATCCTGCCCATGGTCCACACTACCTATGTTGCTTCTCCATACCAACTCTCCCTACAGCAAGTAGAATTAACTAATACTAGCCCAGGCTCTAACAGAAATTGTTATCCTAAATGTCCTTGCATGCAGCATATGACAGCCAACTACCATACTAACTGGAAACCACAATCCTACTGATAAGGATTATAGATCTTCTCATTCATTTTATATATTTATATGTCTTTAATACTTAGCTCATACGGCTGTTCCTTGTTTCCTCCTTTCTGGCCTGTTCTGAGGGCTCAGATCAGTTTGCAGCTCCCTAAGCTCCTCCCTCACATCCTTCAAACCCAAACCCCATTGGTATTTCATTATTTAAGAAAGGCTGCTGGAAGGGGTAGGAGGGAGGGCTTATACAGTCACTGCAGCCACAGAAACCTTTAAGCTAAATTAAAAAGAAAATAAAACAATATCAAAACTTACACAAATCCTCTATACATTAACTCCCTCAACAGCAAGTAGAATTAACTAATCCTTCTCTCCTGTAGTTTAATAAACAATAGCAAAACTTACATAAATCTTCTCCACAGCCAGCAAGCAGACTTAACCAATCCTTCTCCCCTGCAGTCTGATGGTTCAGTCAGAAATTAAAGGCTATGTGGGTGGGCAAGTCTGGGCATGTCCTGTGCAGTCACTACAGCCACAGAAACCTTTAAGCTAAATTCCACTTTAAGCTAAATTAAAAAGAAAATAAAACAATATCAAAACTTACAAAAATCCTCTATGCATTAACTCCCAGCTAGTAGAATTAACCAATCCTTCTCTCCTGTAATTTAAAAAACAATAGCAAAACTTACAGAATTCTTCTCCACAGCCAGCAAGCAGACTTAACCAATGCTGCCAAAAGAACTGCTGTGCTATCTGAGTGAAAACTGGTGTCATCAGAGGTAGGAGCTAGCCTGATCTGCTCTGTCTGGTGTGACCGAGGGAAGATTGTGGTCAGGAGCTAGTTTATGGGTACCTGCTACCCACAACCAAGACAGCACCCACATGGTTGAGGCAGAGAGATCTTCGGTCTAGGCCCACTTACACCTCGACACGCTGCCTTGCTGCTGAAGAGTGTGAGACAGATGTCACAAGAGAGCAACCAGGCCCAAGCCTTGGCCTGCATCCAGTCCATCCATTTGCTGCCTGTGTTGGAATCCTGCTATCACTGCTGTCTGCACTATCTAGGGATGCATGAGTACTGGCCCACCATCAGTTTTCTTTTGGATTACAAATGTGTTGTTGGGAATTACGTTTTGTGTTTGGATGTGTGTAATTTGTTGTTTCAAACTTCTAGCCAAAAAGTCAGTTGGGTGGGGTAAAATCACAAGCTTGTGTCTTTAACTGTGTGTACCAATGCAAGATCCCAGGCAGCTTGTCATCAGGCCTGCAGCAGTTAGACACGGGAGTACCCAGTAACTTGATTAATCTGCAGTTTTAAGTGTTGAATGGGTTTTGCAATACTGTGGGTTACTGCTACTGATGGTAGTTGGGAGACCTAACACTACAGTAGGCCACACAGGACATTACACATCCTCTGTGGAGAGGCCCGATGCAATCAGATATCTCTTGCAAGGGGTTTAGCACAGGCGACTGTTAATATGTCTAGTTATATATGCCTAATTGCTAAATAATTGTTTGTTTGCTTTATTGCACACTCCTTACATAGAAACATAGAAGTTGACGGCAGATAAGGACCGCAAGGCCCATCCAGTCTGCCCATTTTTTCTACCTTATAAATGTGCCATCGGCCTTTGCTCTGTCAATGGCCTATCTAGTCATACTCATCTGTATTGCTCCCTTATGCCTATTCCATGCCTGTTTGAAGCCCTGCACTGCATTCATATCCACCACTTCCTGAGGTAGGCCATTCCATGCATCCACCACCCTTTCTGTGAAAAAGAACTTCCTCACATTACCCCTTAACTGGCCTCCCTCTAATCTCATGCTGTGTCCTCGTCTTGCTATTTTTCTTATACTGAAACATGTTAGACTTTTTCACTTTGTTAATGCTCTTAAGATGTTTGAATGTTTTGCTCATATCCCTTCTCCCTCCTTTGCTCTAGGGTATACTTATTGAGCTCCGTTAATCTGTCCTTTTCAGGACTGAATCCATTCATTAATAAAGTCCTGTTGTTGGTTTCTTTCTTTTTACATGTGAGCATATTATTAGCGAGCTCCTTTGATTGTGGTACAAAGTATATTTTTGGAAACGTTAAAGTGTGGGTGCTTATTGGTTTCAGGGAGGTGACCTTTATCCAATGGGGAGGTGTGTCAGTACTGCATCCCAGGGGACAGTGTCATGCTCATAATCTGGACCACTATTTCTTTCTTTGGGTGCAGGCACTGTACTATTCTGTTTTACCCTTCTGAATCAAACCACTCCTCTATTATTTAATTACTTTTTTATTGACCAGGTAAGCACACTACACAATTACAATTCTTTAATTTCAGGTGCAACCCCGGAGGATTACAAAGCAAAGCAAATAGGGCAACCCATATTAAAAAAACACAGAAAGATTACAGGCTGCAGGAAGACATGGTAGCAACACATAAAACAAAAGTACCATATCAGATGCAAGCACTTGTTTACAATGGTGACTGGCACAGAACATAAGAAATCAGCACACTATACAATACCATCATTAAGGTGCACGGACAGTTTGCAAATCAATTGAGGTATACGTACAGGGTACTGGACGGGACCACAGCATATGAGGGGAAGGGCATATCTGTGAAGATTAAGCGCACATGCAGGCAGGGTCGGCCTTCAGGGAGTCCCAGAGGGACCTTTTGAAGAGTAAGGGTGAGACAGCACTATGGTCCAGGGACAGGAGGCAGTTCCAGAGCCTAGGAGCATATACAGTGAGGGTTGGTCACCTGAGGCAGTGTGGGTCTTAGGTACAACCAACAAGGGTTGGTCATTAGACCTAAGCAGGCAGTTTGAGTTATTCACTTTTAACTGACTTGCAAGGATAGGAAGGGTAGCAGTTCTGATGACCTTATCAACTAAACATCTCAGGGCAAATGAATGACTATTTGCTGGTGATAGCCATCCCAGTTTCCTGTAGAGCTCACAGCGGTGTGTGTGAGACAGGCTGCAGATATGGTAAACCTGCAGATATTATTATATGCTGCATCTCATTTACATAGTATGGATTTGGCAACATTGGCATAGGAAATAAGCCTGTAATTAAGGCTGGGGAGAAGCACTCCCCTGGCACGGGTGCTCTACTCATACAATGCATGACAAGCCTGTTACTGGTCAGAAGCCCAGACATTAATTTTCTTTGCTTCTGGTAGGGTTGCTGCCCAGCTCCTTTGCCTCCCTACCTGCCCTGCACCCTCCTTTGCTGAACTCCTCATCTCCAGCTACCTTCTGTTACTCCTCTGCATTTTGTTGGGTCTGTGAGATTCTTTATGGACAAAATCAATACCGAGTCTAGCCTTTCCTCAGATTTCATCATTGGGCCCTTGAATTGACACTTATTATTTTGAGTTTGATTCTGAGTACTATTTTCAGATCTATGGTACTGCCTTGGGGTCGTCGATGGCCCCATCCTACGCCAACTTGTTTATGGGTTGGTTGGAACAGGTGGTCATCTTGTGTAATGAGTGTGGGAACACCATTACAGTTAGGGATGCATGGATATCCGACCTGGTGAACCAATCTGGGTTGGACATCAGGCTTTTTAACAGTATCCAAACTGACTGGATATTGATGTTACGTTTAAATTGGGTCAGGTTTACCTTGTTTGCATTGCTCATGTGTCCCATCGGCGGTTGGCACAGATACAATCGGGGAGAGTGACACTTGTACAAGAGCTCTTAGTAAGTTCTATGTGATTTTTTTGCACTGGATGGGGGTGGCTGGGCATCTGGTGGGGCATTTATTTCTTCTTATAATATTTGGGCAGTGAAGTTGGGAAAGAGCTCTGTTTTTCATTTTGAAAAAGAATAGCATCGGTCTCAGTGAAGCCTACTTGACTCCTTCTGTTCCCATCCCGTGGCAAGAAGAGCAGCTGCCATGGTTCATTGTACCAGATTACCCTGTTCCTCCCTTCTTCTGCCAGTACCCAGTTCATTCTGCACAGGTACATTCGGGGAGGGCGACAGCAGAAATCTGACAAAAGATTGAGTTTACAAATTTTACAGTATCCAATTGCTCTGCACCTTTGGGGATGCTGATTAGAAGAAAATTGTTTCTTCAAGACCTGTTTCCAGATCATCTCATTTATCTTCAGCTTTTTTTTCTGCCAGTACTCAGTTCATTTGGCACAGGTATGTTCGGGGATTTTTTTTTGCACTAGTTGGAGTTGACTGGGTGTCTGGCAGGGCAGAGACTCCTCCATTATTTCACCGGTGTCTCGTTCTTTTTCAATATCAGTTGAGAAGCTTGTAGGAGGGTTTTCTCCCTTTGTATCAAAATTAACTGCTGCAGCATTAGTCAGTTCATTAAGTTAATTAAGCCCCCCCAAAACAAAACGTGACCAATATCCAAACCAATGTTGAACTGGTCTGGTCAGATTTAAAATAAAAAATATCCGGCTCCGATATCTGGTGAATTGATATCCGTGCATCATTAATTACAGTCAACCTACCCAATATAGGTATAAGTAGGAGCTAGCAGTATAGCCTATAGAGATTAGAGGAACGAGGTGTGAATGAGCTTGATACATCGAGCAGACCAGACCTAAGTTTGATTCTAACAACCTCCACTTGCATACTGTGTGACTCTGAGCAAGTCACTTAACCGCCCAGTGCTCCCAGGTCGCCCCTGAAAACAGGCACTTGTGCCTAGTGGGCCTTAGCTGGTTACCAAAGACTAAAATAAAAAAAATAAAAAAGTAGAGAATCTCTTACCTGAGTACTAGGGAGCCAGAGGTAGGAGTTTTGAAGGGATGTCATCCACAGCACCTGTAAAATAAAAAAAACAAATATGAAAAGGGGCCCCAAAGGATCCATAGCTCTTAGGGGTAAATAGAGTGGAAAGGACAGGTTTGACATAGAAAATATAATTATCTGATGGGGAAGGAATCCGTGCCCTATCAGACCTATAAAGTAAAGAGAAAATTAGGTTAGGTTAATTTGTGCAAGTTGCGGTCTACATGATTCCTGTGTGTCTCCCAGTCCTGATTTTTTATTGGGGGGCTTCACCCTGTGAACCCCCCATATGGGGGGCTCTTCCCCTGCCCCCCATCTTTAGGATTCTCAACTCCAGTCGGAGTTGATTCAGAGTGGGTGTGCTGGACCGGGAGACAGCATGCCCCTGTCTCGGGCACACCAACACAGTGACCTGTCGGCAAAGTGTTGATTTTGGTGACAGGTGTGTATTTCGCTGTGTTGGTGTCGCCGTAAGGGTGGCATACCCTTTGGAACTGTATTAAGCAGATGTTGAGTCTTAAAGGTAAGATTTCCCCCTCAGACATGGACTTGAATGGTGTCAACTGCAACCATAGCTCCACCATAGCGAAAACTTTCAATTGCCACTTCTCAAATCTTACCTCTTACACCAAGGCTTTCCCTGTGCCCCCATCTAATGGGCAGTTCCTTCTTGGGGCCTCCCCCCTCTGTTCATCCTCCTTTTAATGGCTGCATAGCGGGAGCTATGTATGATGTAGTGCTATTACATTGAGAAGAGGGATCTGAAAGCACATGACTGTGAATGCACCACAGCTGTCTCCTTCCACTGAGTGGAGCTGAAACATATCTCTCCGCATCCTCTCTATTCAGTACAGTGAGGTTGCTACCTCTCTCCCCCGCCTCACTATTTTCTAGCTCCTGAATAACTTAAAAGTCATTGAAATTCCAGTTTTATTGCAATAAATGTTAACTGTTGGGCCCGACACATCAGCAAGACTTCAACCTGCTCTGAATAAAATTCTCATCTCAAGCACATCCTAGCAAAATATCTCATAAAAGTAACTGCAGTGCAGTTCATGGGGTGATATAACATTGCAGGCTGTAGGTCTGAACTGCTCTGCCTTTGTCCCGCTGTGGCTGCTACAGCTGGGGAACGAATGCATGTACCATGCCAGTTGTACTTATGTAATAGTGAATTATCATTATTTATATTCTGTATAATAATAGGTCTCGGGATTTCTGCAGGTTTGCTGTGTGCATTTTATATCTTATACTGGACATTTCTAAGACTACTGTATGTGTGTTTGGTTCTCTTTTGTTGTCTTCCTTGGATGGTGTCAGTTTTGTTAGCTCTACCCGAGCCCTGCCTACACATGCATCTCGGGTCCATAGGAACCTGCCAACAAGAAGACAAACTAGATGATCAATGCCAATAAATATGAGTATTTTTTTTGAATAAAACGAATTTGAGTTCTGTGCATTTACATGACAGATTTTGGACAATGCCTCTCATAAATGACACATTGAATTTTCTGTATGTTCACATTGAGAGCAAAATGTTTGGCATGACAGTGCATCAACTCCTATCTGAAATTATTATCATTAAAAACTCTTCATGAAAAAAAAATAATAAGGCCACCTGACTGCTTTGTGAATAAGCAGTATCTGTATTTTGACCTGGTATCTTCCATGTAACATCTTGATGGAAGTAATTACTATCGAGTTTTAAGAACTCTGAAAGGCACCAGAATTTAAAATGAAACATAACGTGAATATAACCTAATTACCGTTATTTTCATTGTTTAATAACCTCATAACCCGTCTGTCTAGTGTCTGATAAAAATAGTTTCCAGCACTGCTGATTTTCTATTCTGTTAATTCAGTTAAGGAAAATAGAAAATCTCAGTGATCATAATTTTAAATCACTGCATCATATTAAAAAAGTTATATCGAAATATTCAAAGTATAGGTAAATGTCTGAATACAGCAAGATTAACCTTTTATATGGCTGCGAGTTAATCTATTTTAAATTGACAATATTTATTGCTTTCTAAGATCATAATGCAGATACTTAGACTCAAATTTAAATGTTGTCGGACCCATATAATTTGATCAAATAAGACATAAATATCATATTATAATAATGAAATTTTGAAATAACATTGAATCTAAGTAAAAAATAATGTAAACATGGTGATAGTCACAGTCAGTGTTTGGTGTTGGAGGAAAAGTGGGGGGTGGGTGGGTTGTATTTAATAATACATTGTCTTGAAATAGTGTCCCGGCCAGATTCCATAGTGTGTCTGATTAGGATTTCAGTGACATGTTCTGTGTGTCCATGAAGAGGTGGTGTTGTTGGGGAGGGGTTATTGAATTAAAGTAACAAAATGCCTTCCATGTCCTGACTGTAATGTATAACAATGAACTATAAAAAAGTTTTCTGAGTAAGCAGGTACGAAACTAAATTAATAAAATGGCAATCCACATACATACCGTGATGCATACCTCCAACAGCTGACTCGGGGTAGGGGTTGGAGGGCAGTCAAACAGCAGATTCTGGTAACTTTCTCTGTTAGTTTGGGATGGGATCTATAGTCTCATCACAGCCCCCATACAGCTGGCATCTCTAATGTGTCTAATTTAATTCCTTTGCCCTATAAAGATACTATAGTCAGCTGGAAATGTCAATACTGTAAATGTGCTATGTTTGTATTCTGAAGCCATACGGTGCCTCCATTAAAAAGTTGTATTTCATCAATAGGTAGTAATATTCGATCCAAAACATTTCTTTACATCATTTTTGATAGTGAAGGGAGATACTGAGATGGTCTTGTAGTTATCAATGGGAAGATATTACTTTACCTCTGTGTCCTGGGACGATGGTGGCATGTTTCCACACTTTAGGAATTGTCTGGGTACATAGGGATTTAATGATTGACATCCTAATGGGATCCCATGAGGCAGTTCTAGCTGATTTGATAGATCCAACATCAACACCTTCTATACCTATTTTGGTTTTAGCATTTTAACCTATTTTGGTTTTAACATTTTATTTCATTGTCTCTGATTTTGTGATGCTTCTAAAACAAAGCTGTGGACACTGTAGGCCACTAACTGTACAGCCATCCATCCATTTCTTCCCACATATGTTATCAGTGGTAGTAGGCTGCTATAAACTGCTAATTAGTTATTAAAGATTTCAACCATTTCCTCATTGTCAGATATGACCAAATCATTCATTTTTATGGCTGCATAGTAAGTGCTATGCTGATGTATTGCTACGTATAAAGAGTAGGTCCTCTGGGGGCATGGCAGCAGCTGGATACCGAAAGCACCACAGCTGACTCCTTCCACCGAGTGGAGTTGAAGCACATCCAGCCAAGTAGAGTTGAGGCACATCTCTTCAAGTGCTCTCCATTTAGTACAGTGCACTTCCTTCCTCTCTCCTCCTCCACACTATTTTTTTGCAGAGCTAGTTGCCGTTCACAAAGGAGAAATCTCCACTTGACCCAGACTAAGCAACACTAATGGAGCTGAGATGCTGCTTCTGAGTCTCCTCTGTATCTCCACTGATAAAGGGACAACCTGGAATAGCAGAGAGGGAGAGGTGAAAGCACATCTGTGTGTATGTGAATATGATGGATTATGCAAGGGTATTACCACTGACACTGGTGTGCCACTGCTGACCATCACATCGCCCACAGTGAAACAGAAAGCGGTTCATGGGGTGATGTAATATTATAGGCTGTAGGTCTGAGCTGCCCTGCTTGTGTTCCACTGCATCTACTACACCTGGGGAGTGAACAGCATGTACCACACTGGTCATCAGACCATGCCGCCTCAATAAGCTGGACACAAGGTATCCTCATGCTCTGTACCTGCCTCTGCTAACGGTTCCACTTAGTTGGAGCCCAGGAACCCATGCGCCTGCTACTGAAGGCGATGTGACAGCATGGGGGATACAGTTGGCAGGACTCACCTGCACAGAGATAGGCTGCTGTCACCTCAGGGGCTGGCGAACTGTCTGACTTGTAAAGACAGATACCAGGAAACATTCAAACACCAGAGGTGTGCAAGAACTACTCCATGTATTGTACGCCATGGTGTATCTTTACAGCTACATAGAAAACCCTCATTTTCATTGTTTAAACATTTTCTGTGATTCATGTATTTGCATCTCTTGAATTTCAGCACTTTCCTGACTCCTATCTATGTTTGTGACCTCAATACAATTCTACAGAAAAAATTGCTTTGTCATTGAAAACATCATGCAATCCAATCCACACATTAATTCTATATCCCTCATCAGAAAACCATCATTTTCATTGTTTAAACATTTTCTGTGATTTATGTATTTATATCGACTGAATTTCAGCACTGTCCCGAGTCCTATGTCTATTTGTGACCATAATAACATTCTACAGAAAAGATTGCTTTGTCATGGAAAACGTCATGCAATCCAGTCCACACATTAATTCTATATCACTTGTCAGATCAATGCAGTAGCAGCCATTTTGGTCCTTACCAGAGTTTGTTATCTTAATTGAGTACAGACTACTGAGGTTTGTAGACTACTCAAGCAAGTCCCCGAATTGAAATCTGCTGGTTCATATGGTATTGAGCCTCAGTTCCATATGATTGCTGCCCACTGATTTTCCTACTCTACTACCAAGTTGTTTAATCTATCCCTATCTGCAGGTATTGTGCCAGACCTATGAAAATCCTCTCACGTAGTCCCTGTGACCATGTGACCCTGGTCCTGCATGACCTGCACTGGCTGCTGGTGAGATGGAGAATCACTTTCAAGGTGGGCTTGCTCACCTATAAGGCCCTTTACAAATTGGGCCTTGGCTATCTGTGTGACCTCCTGACTGCTGGACGCTTGCTCCGCTCCTCCACTGAGGGCCTCCTAGCGGTTCCAAGGGCCCAGCTGAAGACCTCTGGAGATTGGTCCTTTGAGGTGGTGGGACCCAGCTCTATGGAACTCACTTCCAAGATCCTTGAGGGATGCACCACTGGTGGAGGCATTTAAGTGGGGTCTGAAGGTGCATCTGTTTAGAGAAGCATTTGAAAACCAGTTATGAGATATAGGAATTCACTGACTGCTGATTTGTTATTTTATTGAGATTTTAATTGAAATATTGCTGCTCATGATCACTGTCATTGACAGATGTTTTATTGTTGTCATTTATTACCTTTGCCTATTTGTACAGCGCTCAGAGCCTCCGGGATTGGGTGCTTAAGAAATAAAGTTTTAATTACTTACTGTGTTTAAGAAAGTTAATCACACACTCATCACACTCATCATGTAATTATAGGCCCATCACCATCTTTCCTGTCCTGAACAAACTGTTAGATAAAATTGTTGCCTTTTAGCTCACTAGCTATATCTTCTCCCATAATCTCCTTTCCCCTACACAGCATGGTTTCAGAAAGGGACATAGCACTACCACTTCCCTTCCCACACTCACAAACAGTATTGCTTTTGCCATGGATGGGGGCAGCCTTATTGGTGCAGTTCTTGTAGACTTAACATGTAGGATAGTGCATGGCTTCCCATTCACAACATAGCCATTCTTTAACCGAGTGGTTATTATGATGACTGTTGACCTCGAGAGCGAGAGGTCTTCCAGTCATCCCAGCAACCACGAGGGTAAAGAGTAGCCCTGTTGTGACTGGGAAGCCATGCGCTGTTGTATACAGTGTATGGTCGATCCCAGATTGAAAGAAGCAGCACAGACGCGGCAACAAAAAAAAAAACCCAAGACATAAAGGGGATGGAAAACACGGTTAGATGCAGCTATTGCACTTCTTTTACAGTTGCATCAGCTGCCAGTGGCTTCCACATTTACAAAGGCTGCTACCAAGAACGACTTTGGCGATGCACTCCCGTAACCCCTCCCCAACAGCAACACAAGCTGTAGCAGTTGAAGACTGTATCTGCCTGATGTAATTTTCTGTTTCTTTCCCCATGTTTTCTTACTTACTCTTGCTTAATAATAAACTGCTACTCTGCCCTTCAGAAACTGTCTTTGAGTATACTGCAGCTGACATCACAATGACAAGTTATTCAGTGAGATTGTGCCATGATTTTTACTGTGAATCTATCAATTCTGGTGTGTTTATTTGAACTGCCATTTTTCATTAGGAAAAGGGAATGAAACACTATCATGATTGGACTTGATGCCAGCTGTGCAGCTTGAGAGCATGTCAGTGTGACGTCCGTACTACAGCAGAATGAAACATTATTCTGCTGCACTACGGACGTCACTACTGCAGCAGACCAACATTTTTAAGCAAACTGAATTCGGTGCATAACTGCATTCTAGCATACACTATAAAGGCCTTTAACCTGGTGAACCACTCCCTGCTATGCCTCCAACATGCTACTCTGGAAATCTCATCCACTGCACTCCTTTGGTTCAGTAACTATCTTACAAATAGGTCTTAGAGGGTCAAATCTGGGTCCTCCCTTTCTGAACCTACCCCAGCCTTGGTTGGAGTTCCTCAAGGGTCCATACTAGGTCCTCTTCTGTTTGCCTTGCACATAAATTCAGTCAGTGATTCTATCCCATATGCAGATGATCTGACCCTCTTCACTAGCTCCAATAATATTGAAAGTATCAAACTGCATCTGACCGAGGACCTACAGTCTGTTCATAAGTGGCTGACCGCAAACCAAATTGCTATTCAATATGAACAGAACACAATCCATGTTTTTTGGAATATCCTCTAGATTAAAGCTTTTGCCCATTTTTCCCTCTTCTATTGCTTATTAGGGTTGAGCTCTAGTCCCCATTGTCATCTCTTTCAGCTACCTTGGCGTTGCCCTGGACCACTCACTCGTCCTATGTGTTGGGTGTCTGCAAAGCTGTTAATTCTATGTTGGGTGTGTCGTACAAGGACAGCCATAATTTTACTCCCCAAGCTTGGCTGGCCGTTGTTCAAGGGATGCTGCTCCCTGAACTCCTCTATGGGTCCCCTGTGTACTCTGCTGCATCCAAATCCACCCTTCATAGGTTGGATGTCACTTATAATAATATTTACCAGTTTACATTGTCATCTCACCAGCTTGCCCACCATTGCTCCCTGTATGCCAGGCTTGGTTGACTTCCCTCATCATCTTTGTGTGACAGTATATTTGGTGGTATAATCTACAGTATCTTGCATAACCACCTGCCCTCATCTCTAGCCTCACTCCTTTAGCCAGCTTGAAGTACATACCCTCTGAGGTCGGGGGGAGCATGCCCTTTTTTCTTTTCCAATACTTGACACAAAGATGGGGGAAATTTGACTTGCTAATGCTGCTTCATAGTTATGGAACTCAATCCCTTTTGAACTTCCTCTATTCCCCTGTCACCTCGTTCCACAGCAGGTACTGTGAACATTTACTTAATGTGCTAAACTACTCTTGCCCTTAGGTCTTGTCAGTACCGTCTTGCAGATAACTCAGGTGACATAATTTACTCCTGTACTTGTTTGTTTTTTCATGTGACCTTTGTGATATTTATTTATTTGTGTATTATTTCATGTAATTCCTGATGCTGTTTGTGACTGTCTTTACTGACATACAGTATATCTACTGTACATTATCAATTTGTGCTAATTGTATAATTGCATTATTTTATTACCATTTGTTTGTAATCTTCCAGGCCATACCTGAAAATGGTAATTGGGTTGTCTAGTGTACTGACTGGGTTTATAAAAAACAAATAAATAAATGCAATTTTGGGATATTTACTATTTTATCTTTTACTACTAGTTACTTTCTGTTAACTTTGAGATTATGGTCCCCAGCATAAATTTTCCTTGTTTTATTTATTTATTTTACTTTTCTTGATGTCCCCTCTCCGGTTACCTGGCCTGTCTCTGGTGTGGTCTCTGAGCTACGGCCTGTTCCCGCACAAGTCCCTGACTGACTTCCTAGTTTGGGCCCATCTCCACTCAGACTCCATTGGCCATTCGACCCCTCTGAGCCCCGGGGCAGGACCGCCGTCTCCTACTGGCACTCTATCTAGAATCTAGTAGAGTGACTAGGGAGTGAAAGGAGAACCAGGCATTGGTCAGCATGACCCGGTATCATGCATGGGGGCCATCCCACTGGACCCACCTTCGCCTACCAGGCAACCAGGGTTTTTCACTTTTCTGTCCCCCCATTGGCTCATCTGTGCAATGCACACCAGTGTGAGGTGTGCACACTCACAGGAGCACCACCACAGCCAATCCCCTTGCAGGAGATCCCGACTGTTGCTGTACCCCCATCTGCACTGGGAGTCACCAGACAGTGGAATCTTCTACCTCCCCAGGAAAGGAGGGCATTTCTCCTGATGCTCAATCTTTTCCTCCCCCTGCTGACTCCTAATGACCCGAGTCCACTCCTGAACCCAGGTTGCCGGTGTGGTGTGAGGTGTGGCATCCAGCACCTCAACCCTCAGCGTCACTGTGCTTGCTCAGTTTTCCTTGTTGGCATATAATTGCTAGATATTTATCACTTCGGTGTATGGCTTCTTTTCTATTGTTATAATATGGGAACAGAGATTTTCTTTTGGTCTCAATGCAACAGGCTTGTCTGGTGCATCTGCTCCTTTTAATTTTCTAGTTACTTGTTTCTTTAAATGCGTGCTATAAAGGTGTGGTTTCAGCATGAGCTCCTGCCCCCTGAGAAGGAACCTAGCTATGGTTTCATGCATTGGGGTGTAGTTTGGGATTTCTCATATTTTGTGGCACATTAAATCTGGTGACCTTTGCTACCTAATGGTCTGCCTACTTTATTTTCACACCATACCTTGTCCTAGTTGGTTCTACTCAGAGGAAAGGCTTGGACAGCCAAACCTGAAGCAGCTGTTACATATATTATATCATTTTCTTCCCCTGGAGATTCATTCAGCTGTTCTCAGGATCCTTGGTGACAGGGCATACCCTACACACAACATTTCAGTGGTGGAGTCCTCACATATAGGGACTCCTTTAATTGCAAGGCTGAGCCCTGTAGCACCTCGCTGAAGGTGGATAGTCTCAGACAGACAGAAGGAAATGACAAGGGATCTCTATAGTGGAACAGCATGTTCGAAATTTGGTATCTTGGAGTCAGTATATAATTACAAATTTAGAATAGATTCTAAGCCTGGAGGAGTGGTGGCTTATGGTCTTGGATCAATAGTGGTTCCCTCCACAGGGGGGTTTCCTCTCCTTCATGCTGAAGTTCGAGTTGGGTCTGGATGGTGGCTTTCCTAAAATTATCCAAATCTGTGCAGTTTGATCAGCCCTAGCGCTGTTCCCTTCTCTCCTTAAGCAAACTGTGGGTGCCTTAACTGGTAAATTCTTGCTTTTAGCTCTGACCTTTTAGAGCAACTTCCCTAAGGTTCCTTCAGCCAAATAGAACTTTATTCCTGCAGCACCACTAGGTGTGGAACCCTCCTCATGGTGGTTCCTGTGCCTTCATTGTACCATGAAAGGGTAGCAGTCTCTGTAATAGGGAAAGAGGGTGTGAATGGCCACATCTTACATTCCATAAGCATTCTAACTGGCACTGGGTTGGAACATCACCAACCAGAACAGCATGGTCAAGAACTGTGCGACTAAAATGCCATCTCTTTTATCAGAGCCCCCCGCACCTCCCAACGCAGGGAGCTCTGACCCCGTACCCCCCGGACTAAAGGATTCTCACTTGGGGGGGCAGATCATGGGACAAGGTGACATTTGTGGCGCTGTGGAATACTGTTTCCATGGCCCCTTGTAAAAAAAGAAACAATCCCGATCGCCAAAATCTAAGGAGACCAGGATTAGAACCCTGGCCTCTACTGTTGTTTGGCCAAGCCACTCTATGCTTCAGCCCTCCACACCACAGAAGCAGCTCAGCCAGCCTTCTGGATTCTGGTGCCCTTGACAACTGTCAGCACCATGGACAGAAACCTGGGGAGCACTTACTGTAAGTGCTATAAATTCCCTCTTGCTGTCCATGATAACGCTATCCAGACTAGCACTCAGTTGACTGGTGCTATTCTGGCAGCACTATTCTAGGGGGTTATCATTCTAACTACCTACAGCTCAAGTTCAACCCTCAATAGTACTAATTATAAGATGGGGCATAACAATGCTGAAATCTCATTGGTTGAAACATGTCATATGACCATTGATTCTTTTCTGACAACCATGCACCTCTCATTTTATTTATTTATTGAATTTTGTTGACCAGGGAGGCCCACTGGGTTCCTTTTTTAGGGGCGACCCAGGATTAGTTACATAGAAGAATGCACAATACATTGGTCATACATACGGAAAAGAAAGTTAGGTCTAGACATGCGCATATTATCTTATGGAGACACTACAGACCACGGGATGCCATGTTGGACAAGCCATTAGTTACAGCACTACAACAGTAAAATCAGCAGTAGGCAAGAATGAGACTATTTACTTTCCTTAGTAGTGCAGTTATATACTTTAAGGCGCAATAAGATTTGGAGCTTGGGGGAGCTTTAGACAAGCTCAGGTAAAATTGAGTAGGGGTGCCCTTCAGCATGTGCAGGTGCAGCTGGTTTTGGGTGATGAGGTGAGCTTTTAGTGAGTGCTTGAATGCGGGGAGAGAGGGTCTGTTCTGCAGGGCAGGAGACAGCTTAATCCAGAACTGCTTTATTCTACACAAATGACCTACAGTATGTCCCGATGCCATGTGCACTCTTGGTACATCAAGGGCCAGTTGTGAGGTTGCTCGGAGGGTTCTTACATGCTGCCTATGTACTGTTAGGTTCTGGAGGTGAGGCAGGCAATTGCTCAAAATTTTGAATATGAGGCAGAGCGAAGGAAGCTTGAGCTTGCTATCTTGAACTTACATATGTTTTTAACAAATACTTGTCAATTTTACAAGTGGGACAACACACTTCAGAGTGTTTGGTCATAAGTGGGTAATGCACTTCTCGGATGGTTGTGGCAGTCAGCTATGCCCTGTACCTAACAGCCATCTGAGGTAAGCATTATTCTCTTACAACCACACACCCTGTCATGACTCATGTGTTATCCCTTATACAACCTATCAACAGTACTAAGTATTCTGTCAGCAGCACTAAATGTTCTGTCAAAAGCACTAAGCATTCTATCAATAGCACTAAGCATCATATCAACAGTACTAAGCATTCTGTCAACTGTACTAATCATCCTGTCAACAGTACTAAGCATTCTGTCCCAATCCAAGAATTCCAGCACAAAGCAACCTTCAGTACTAAGCTCTAACATACTAATCTAACCTTATATCAATGAATACAATCTATGTTGCACACACTCCCTTAGTTGTCTGCAAAACCAGTAAACTGAAGTTTTATATCCTTTGCTTGAGACATCATAGGCCATTCCTTGACAGAAGATGATGTCACAAAGGGAAGATTAGGACTTCTAGAGAGGACTGAGCAGCAGAAGACTGAAATTAAAGGACTCTGTTCTAGTGCCAAGGTCCTTAACAATAATGAACAAGGAGAAGACAAGTACCCCAAAATATTTCAATTACAAGCTATATTTTTCCTAAATATTGTAAGAGGTGGGGCAGCCGAGGTGGGCAACTTCGATATAGTACAGCTGATGGAGAGTTACTTATTTTAGTTTTTTTTTCCTTTACTATGCCACCTTCAGGAAAACTTCCAGAGGAAAATTATTTTTTTTTTTTTATTATTTCTTTTTTTGTCGAATGCATAGGTTCTTTTACTGGGAAAATCTGATCTGTAGTCTGGACACACAAACAACACACATGCCAACTGCCAGAGTTAATGTGCAACGCAATCACATTTTATTAATGAAAATCTACAAAATGACTATAAGCAAAACTTCCATAGCAGACCTTCTAACAAAGGAAAATCCCCCCCCCCAGAAGAAATTACACACAGTACCAAATGCAAGAAAAACAGTAAAACTCTTGCTTCATGACAAAACTAATCGCTTCTGTTGGCCTGCAGGAGCTACTCGTGTCTGCAACACTAGGGAAATCTTTTGTCCTTACCTTCCCTAGTTCAACCAGTTTTTTCCAATGATAAAAGCAAAATAAAAACTTTTATCCTGACTTTATTTCAGAATGGCTACTCTTCCTTGCTCAGTACTGTTTAGCTTAAAGAGCAGCTAACACCTACTTGAAAAGTCATGCTTGTCCAGAGGCTATGAGAATGAGATCCTGATTTGCTGAATCGCATCAAAATCCATTCTGAAAATAAGTTCTTAGTGTGTTCATTTTGTTAATAAAAAAAAAAGTGCCAATCCTGTTTATTACTTCGGTTCTTCAGTGAGTGAGCGCTGGATGTCAGCAGGCTGTGACCTCATGTAGGGAAGATCTGACAGTGCAATTTGGAGGAGTACTGTCAAAGCAGTACTTGCAGTTTTGGCTCAGTGGACAGGGTAGTTGATTCTTTAGGAACAAAAAAAAAAACACTTTTGCAAGTATTGAACCAGTTTTGAGGCATAAGCACTGTGATACCGATGGCTTAAATGGCTGATAAACTTGGAACTGTTCTATGTATGCATGTGGGGCAGCACGTATGTTACTCATTCAGTGCACAGAGAACCACCTGGCAAGGTTAGGACAAAGAACAGGAATACAGGCTACGCTCCCTAAATACATTCTATAATAACATCATTTTCCATGTTAATGTACAAAAAATGCCTGAAGTCAAGAGATTCCTTGAATGTCACTATTGCAGGACTCTGCAGCTGGGAACAATAGATCTCTCAGCTTGGTGAGATGCCGCCTGCCATCCCTGCCATAGCACACTGCATGTTCAGATAGCTGCAAAATTATCCAGAGGCACAGGGTGAGCACGCTTGATTAAGTAATAAAAATGACCAGTCGAAGGGAGTGGGGAGGCAGTGAATCATCCTAATGAACAAGTTATTTATTTGGAAGCAGGACGTCTCATTACCTACTGGCTCCCAGTAAATCTACTGACCAAAATGCAATGATCACTTGCAACCGAGGAATATGTATGGACTGCTGCAGGAACCCCCAAATCACCAAGCAAGCCACTCGTGATGTAATGGGCTACAGAAACAATTATCAAATCTTTCCATTTTTGTGGGGTTGCTGCTTCAGACCCAGACAACATTCACTGTATCTTGCAGGTTGGGGAAGGGGGGTATCAAGGCGAGAGACAGAATCAGTAAAGGACTGGCTGAGCTCATGCTGAATGCTGCACAATCACTGCATATACATGTACTACATATGCATGGGGATAGGTGTTACCGGGTAACCTGATGTCGGGGAACACTCGACAAACCCGATAACTCCTTGATGCTTGTTTAGATGCAGTGCCTTATAGGAATCCATTGCATATTGGGCAGATATGCATACAAGCATCAAGGAGTTACCAGGTTTGTTTGACGTTCCCCTACATCATGTTACTCAGTAAAACCTAGACCCATGCATATGTAGTGATAGTTGTACAGCAATAGCACATAGGCCACAGCAGACAGAAGCTGAAGATAGAAGAGGAGCCATGTGAGGACTCTGACAGTGAACTTCAGTCACAGGATGAGCTAGACTGAACCTTTCAGCCGGTAATTCCCTGATTTGTAGGATATTTATCTCAGTATGGATCAGTATTCCTATCATTAATTAGTACAGGATACAGTAGATACGACATTCCTCTCATTCCTTTACAGGTGCTGTGATAATGAAGATGGATACCCAAAATGCAGTGTGCTGATATTGTAGTATGTGCCGTATGCTGTGAATCGTTTTAGTTGAAGGGTTACTGATTGTGCTGTGAATCCGTTACATTTATACTGCCAACCTGGTTTAATTCTTTTAATGTGTGCCATGAAATGTGATAAATATGACTCGAATACACATATCTGCAACTTACTTTTGTTTCCGGTGTAGTATCAAATTGTGCTATCCGTCAGAATTTGCTACCCTCGTCAACTGTGCACGCGTATTAGCGTCATGCATGCGTACTGCAATAGTCCAAGGATAGCAAATTCTGACAGGGAAGTCAAGGGGAAAAGCTCTGGCAAGCGGTCATTAGAAACTTGTGCAAAAGGTGAAACCTGCAAGTGAGGCATAAGTTTTTAAACAAAACCTGTATTTCGCCCCTTCTATCTCTTAAATGATCATTGGGCTTGATGGATAAGCTCAGTTTTGGTCTGCTTATGTTCGATGACAATCAAAGAAAATTGTACAGTATCCTGTACTCAAATGCTAATTTAATCCTTATAGCATGCAATATATTATAATAGTGATCTGATTTTTCAATGCAGACTCATTTTGGTTTACTAAGTTTATTTGGGTACTTAAAATTACTGTTTTTATGTTCTGAGTATCACCTTTCTCTGTAATCTGAGTTCGCCAATAAAACCTGAGTCGTCTTTGTGTATTTGTGTGTGTGCATGTGCTAGTCTTGTTGTAGTGTTACTCATTAAAACAATAAAGGATATCCTGACACCTCACCCTGTGTCCCAATTAATGCTTAAAACGTTTCCTTTAAAGATCAAGGTATTACGTGTTCTCTTATTCCTATGTGAGTAGGGTAAGGAATAAGGATACTGTCTATATACATATCGTGTACCTTGGCTTGTATCATTTTGCCCTATATTTGAGTGAACTTGTGTGGCATGCACTTTATGTCTTATAGGCAGTCATAATATCTACTGTAAGTAGCTCCTGTCAAACCTACTACTATTAATCTGTGAAGCAGTATGGGGGAACATTGTTCAACCAGGAGAAGCACACTAAGCTGAAGCTTGTTTCCAGTTGCAACCTGGGAGCACAAGGAAGTTAGGTGACTTGCTCAGGATCACACAGTATGCATCTGCATGGCTGTGGGATTCAAACCCAAGTCTCAAGATCTGTAGCTCAGAGCCTTAACCCACTGCACTATACTGCCTCCGATATAAACTATATACCGTGGATGCAAGTGGTTATTTGAGAAGCTGAGCACCTTGTTTGGTGACTATTACCATCTCTGTTGCAAAGTCTATTGAGGTATTGTGCTACTGTTGTGGTATATGGGGGGGTCTATGGGGTACTCTTTACCCTATAACCTATACTCTGAAGGTGTCAAAATGTACCATAAGTGTTTTTATCTTCAACTTATGTCTGTTCTTGAGTGCTTGGCCACTGAATCCTCTGAAGTCTGTTAAAAAAAATAACTTGCCATCGGCTGTGATTTTGTTCTTCATTTGCATGCCTTCCTGATTGAGAATTGTGTCCCATTTTTTAGCTCTTTACTCATTTTATGGTGCACTTCAGAGGCTGCATAGTTTCCTAATGTTTACATGCTGCGGGTGCTGGGCTGATGTCTGTATAAATAGAGCAGCTCCATGGCTTCCCCACTCGTGTCACTAAAGAGCAGTGTTTTTCTTAGTATTGCACTCTGTCGTTTTTAATTTAAAATATTTTTATTGTGCCTTGTGAATATAGTATCTTACCCCATACTGACCACATTGTGTTTTTAGTTGGAAAAGTTTTAATTTTTAGAGCAGATGGGCTGAAGGAACCCTCCCCCGTCCCAACAGCATTCCCAGTTGTATGTGGGTACTATATGGAGCAGCTCCATGGCACCCCCACTCGTTTCACTGAAACAAGGTCTTTTTGTTAGTGGTGCTTTTTATTTTTTATTTTATTTTATTTATTTAATTAGTATTTTGGAAAGACCTTTGAGCATGAGCTCTTTTACAAAGGTTCCACGTCAGGGTGGACAATAAGACAATACACATATTCAGTGGTTACAGAGGCCTGATCATTAGGCATTAAAGAGCGATTACATGACAGTTCACTGTGCGGGAATAATGTTTATGAATTATGCTTGGTGCCACTTGTTTATACATTTATTTGTTTTGGCCTTACTCGTTCCCATCTTGAGTATGAGCTGATAGTTGAAGGCCCAAAGAATAGAATAGAATCCACCTCCTCCAACTCACGGAGAGTATACCTGGCAGCACTCAGGAGAGGAAAAACCCCCTTTAACGGAGGAAACCTCTGAGGAACCATGGCTACCAAGTTGCCTTCCTTCTAGGCATACTATGAGGAGATGGAAATAAAGGCTGAATGTATTTCTGCTTCGGGATTAGGAATGTAGGTCTCAAAGCAAGACGATGTCCATCTTCCTAGATGTTTAATGATGTAGGCTGGAACTTTCTTTCAAGATACGGAGGTAGCAGGACCGATTCTAAATGAATATCCAGAGTAAGCAAAAGGATCAAGTCCCAGGCGTTGCAATAGTGATTGAATGGAATCCACAAATTCTTTGGTGGTTAGAGGAGCATTATTATGAGAAGTAAGTAGGGGAGGATCAGGACTGGATTGACTATGAAGGTTGCATAGCTGGTTCAGAAAGTAGACGGGGCACCAAGCCGTATTAGTAGGAAAATATCGCATGTCTATGCCTTCTTGAAGTCTGTCCATCTTTGATGCGGGTAGATGAAGAATATAGTAGTCAGCTTGCTTGGTAAGATGTTTAACTTTGAGAAAGGATGTTGCAGAACTTGATGAGGCTGTAAATTCTCCGGGGCGTAGAAATCCGTAAAATGCCAAAGATATAGCTGCAAGTAGAATGGTGGAGTGTGAAGTAGGAGGTTCGGACTTCAGTAAAGTAATTAGCTGTTTGAATATGATATCGTCGATGGGCAAGCGAGTAGGCATCTTTTTGAATTAAAGTTTTTGGATTGCTGAAAGGAGGAGCTTAACTGCAGGATAAGATGTCAAGGAGCCAGATGATGGATCTTGTAAGCAGAAATGAAATTGAATGCCAGCTAAGTATTGACGAATGGTAGAATAGGATAATTTACTGGTTGAATGGCAATAGGTCGTGAAAGCTAATATGGTAGGTAAGGAAATCGGGAATGCAGAGGAGGCTGACATGGCGCAGAATGAATTGTATTTTCTCCAGGCTGTGTGGTAAGCTGATTGTGTGCGGACAGATAATGCTGACCACATGAGGTTTTGTGCTGAAGTCAGGTAACTGCTCATGGCATGACTAGATCCCTGGAACGAGGAGCTGGAGTTGGTAGAGGATCTGCCATAGGAAGGAGAATACTGAATTTCTGAAATTGAAAACGGGAAAGGTAGTCAGCTGCTATGTTGAGATGACCAGGAATATGAAGACACTGAATACAAAAATTATGAATCAGAGAAAGCCATGTTAGTCTCCACAAGAATAGCATGATTGCAGGAGAAGATGATCTGCCTTTGTTAATAATATCTACTGTTATTTGATTGTCTGTATAAATTAATACTGTAGACAAAGACCAGCAATGACCCCAAGTGGCAGCTGCTGCAGCTACCGGATATATCTCAAATAACGAAGAAGAAGTCGTGGCCGTGGGTAAGTGTAGAAATTCATGAGGCCATGTTGAAGAAATCCAGGATTGATGGAAAATAGCAGCAAATCCGTGAGTAGGCGAAGCATCTGTGAAGACTTTAGGAGAAAGCTCTTGAGAAATGTCTTTGTGGAACATAGAGTGACCATTCCATTGGTTTTGGAAGAGGAACCACATGGCAAGGTCGGATTTTGCAGTGGCTGTAATAGAAATATGATGGTGGAGGGCTGAAGTTGAAGGGAGCAATTCGAGTAAATATGCTATGAATGTACGTCCTTGAGGAATTATACGTGTAGCGAAGGAGAGATAACCTAGCAAAGACAGGAGTTCGTGTTTTGTACAAGATGAGCGATTGGAGAATGAAAGGACCAGAGTCTTGATTCTGCATAACTTGTCCATAGGGAGTCTGGCTTCCATGCGAACGGAGTCGAGAATGATGCCCAAAAATTCAAAGGAAGTAGCAGGACCAGAAGTCTTTTCCTCTGAAACAGGCACAGCCAATTGATGAAATAAATGACGTAAGGCAGAAAGGGCTGCTGCCGGAGGTGCAGAAGGAGGCTCAATAAGAAGAAAATCGTCAAGCAAATGAATCACTGAGGTCACTCGACAACGATTCAACAACAACCAACAAAGTGTCGAAGAAAATATATCAAACAGTTTCGGACTGCTTTTGCAACCGAAGACTACTCACACAGCAAAGTAGTAGGAATCTGCCCATTTGATGCCAAAGGGATGGATGAATAGGAAGGAGTTTAAACGCATCGGCAGTGTCAGCTTTGGAAAGCCATGCGCCTCTGCCCATCTGTTTGATAGTCAATATGGCGTCGTCAATCTTGGCATAAGCCAGAGAAAAATCCTGAGAAGGGATAAGAGAGTTGATACTAGGAATGCAAGTGGCACATGGAGCGGATAAATCAAATTTAAGGCGCTGCTTTCCAGAGGATTTGCGAGTAGCAATGCCAATAGGGCTGACACGAATGAGAGGAAATGGAGGATGGAGGAATGGTCTGATGATATAGCCTTTAGCCAGTTCCTTCTGTAAGAGGGAGGAGACCAAGTCCGGTTGAGAGAGAGCTGTTTTCAAATTAGGAGATTTGTAGGAGTCTTGAAGAAGAGAACATATGCCAGTATGGAATCCAAAAGTGAATCCAGAGACGAGAAATTGCACCAAGCAGCAAGATGGATGATCGGCGAAGAAATGGGCCAGCGTGGTGACATTAATAGGAGTAGAGGGGTGACTGAATAGTCAGGTCCTGCTTCTGAGGTTAGGGCAGATTAATTTTGCATGAGCTTCACCACAATGACTGCAAACGTGTAGCATACGGCAGGGATGAAGGGAGCAACCCATATCGTTGAAATTATTACAGACAGATCTATCAGCCATGAAAGTAATTGGACGACCATGTTTGTCATAGGACAAGCGGGGCATAGCAATATGATTATGTATAGTCCTGGTAATAGTGGAGCCTGAAGAGGAAGTACAGGAAGCAGATGAATCCGGAATGGATAAAGGGCAGAAAGAAGCAGCATGGGAAAAGGAGCCACAAATCTGGCAAGTGAGAGCCTGCTGGCCAGCGAAATGGCGGCAAAACAATTCATTGTCGAGAGAACCCCAGTGAAGGCAGACATTCAGGTGAGATAAAGCAGCAGCTGCCTTAGCCGAAAAAGATTTATGGTAGTTGTAAAAGTGAGTACCACCATAGCGGATGCCGAGGTTGACTATGAGATATAAATAGGTATCCAGCTACTCCCTTCGAGACAGAAAGGCAGAACACAGAATGTCTCTGAACAGACTAAATGCCAGGATGAATTCAGGAATAGTCAATTTCTTGGAAAGCCTAGGGTACTTAGAACGCAGAACAACGGAAAAGTCACCACAAGATACGACTCTGTTCTCAATAGTATCATGAGAAGAAATAAGTAAGGAGATAAGGTTGACATACTTCCCTTCGATGTTATCCTTGCGGAGATGAGCAGGAACCAAATGAACAGGGGAGACGGCAGGCATAGAGGAATTGGAGGCCAAATTACCTGAGTTGGAAGCAATGGCAGGCACTGAAGGAGAGGGAGAGGGCTGAGGCATCAGGGCTGGAGCAGGCAGAGGGGCAGGCGGAGTCTGCAGAGGCGGAGAGGAGGACTGGCGACGTTCTATAATATCCAGGCAATTGGAAATATCAGTCACAGAGGAAGCCAGATGAGAAATCAAATCTTTTAGTTCAGTAAAGGTATCAGGAGCAGGGACAGCAGGGCAGGCTGGCCCCGGGCAAGGATCGTGATCTTGATTTTCAAGCCATAAATCATACAGTTCCTGCTTTTTAGCACCAGCAGGAACCGGGACCCCAATAACCTTTAGTTCAGTGAGGAGACAAGGAACAGTCCAGTTCTTTAAGGAATGGTGAGACTTCCAAGATTTTTTCTGAGGAGCGGGGGGGGGGTCCTTCAGGCGAAGCAGGAGGATCCATGAATGCAATCACGAGCTGAACACCAGGAATGAATAGCTGAAACAAAAAACAGCAAATATGTCCAATGAAGAAGTCCAGATATCCAGGAGGTAGCGACCAAGAAATCCAGGACAAGCAGGAGGCCACGAATTTCCAAATGAAAGAGTAAACGAACCGCCAGGAAAGTGGAATGAAAAAGAAAAAAGCTGGGGGCAGGCGGGACCAAAAAACGGCCGAACCTGCAGCAGGAAACACTCCGGATGAACCGAGAAAGGGCCAGGCGCGTAGCAGAAGAAGGAGAGAGTGAGAATCGGGCTATCCAGTACCTGAAACTGCGGAGGTAAAAGAGAAGAGGGGGAAGCAAGGAGAAGAGAGCAGCAGGAGGCGTCAAAAGAATGCCGCAAGCGGCGAAAAGCTGGGAGAAACAAGGCAACAGGTAAGCCCAGTGAGGAGAGAACTACACGCCCGACCCGGCGTTCAAACTGAGAACACTAAGCAGAGAGGGCTGGGCATGTTGGTATTTTATAGGAATCCCTGCCCCTTGAATTATGGGCTGGCCCTATAATTAGACAAATAGGAGAAAAAACAGAGCAGTTGTAATAGAATTCTAAGCTATTTCTAATTGGTTGCCCTAGGTAGCACACCCCTGGAAACCTCCAAATTCGTTGATAGACTATGGAAGAGTAACTGCATAGGGTTTAACGCTATCCCAGATGGCGAGAGGCTGGGTGACAGTGAAACAAGGGGGATTGGGTTTGAACCCTACTGCAGAGAGCGTAGAGGTGGGGGATAGTGAAACGGGGAGGGCTGTAATGGGGGGAGCAGCTCCAGAGGGCTTATCGGTATGGTGTGTGTGTGTGTGGGGGGTTGGGAGGCAGTACCAAGTGTGTTTAAAGAGGACTGATAGTTTACTTAAGCCCTTGGCTAAGCTGGAATGGAGGCAGGGTTCTCTAGGTAGTCCTGCTGGGTGCTACCTTGGGGGTAGGCCTGTCTATCAAGTAGGGCCTGAGAAACAGGTGCATTTTGAGTTAGACATTAGGTGCTGTTTGAGGCCTGCTTTGAATTGAGACAGGCTGTTGTTTGTTTGTAATTTCAACGAGAGTTCATTTATCCAGAGGGGGCCCGATAGGAGAAAGCATGCTGCCCTAGTGAGGTTCGGCAGAATGGTATGGACAGTGCTCCATTCTTCCTCCGTCTGGTGATGTGTTTTGAGAGAGAAGCCTCAAGCAGGTTTCTTATACAGGGTGGGGTTTTTCTGAGGAGTGCCTTCTTTCCCAGGAGGCAAGTTTGGTATTTGATTCTGTCTTTTAGGTTAAGCCAGTTTCTACGCTCATATAGGGTGCAAGTATGAGTGTAGTGATCTGCATACAGGGTGAGGCGGCATGCCTTATTGAGTGCAATTTGGACTCTTTTGAGCACTGTATCAGTAGCAGCTCCATAGACCACCAGCCCGTAGTCTATCGTGGAGAGTATGGAGCTGGAGACTGAGATTCAGAGTGCTTCCGGGGTGAGGGATTTCTTATGCCTATAAAGGACCCCAATCTTTGTGTTTACCACTCTGACAAGGGAGTCTATGTGGTGTGCATAAGTGAGAGAGTCATTAATGGTGACTCCAAGGTACTTGAACAAGTGCACCTGCTCAATCTGCTCACCAGCCTTATTGGTGATTACGAGGGGAGCATGTTTGTGTTTGTTGTAGGGGCTGGCTTGTAGCATGGCCTTGGTTTTCTTGTAATTTAGTAGCAGCTTTTGCCTACTGAACCAGTCCTCGAGTTTATTGAAAGAGTTCTGTAGTTCTGTTTGTAGGGCAACCTGAGAGGTGCTACTGCTCAGCAGCACGACATCGTCCGCATACAGTATAAGTGTGGTGTCACAGGCTGTGGGTAGGTCATTTACAAAGAGGCTGAAAAGCAGGGGCCCTAGAATTGATCCTTGAGGGACTCCTAGGAGTACATCTCTGGAGCTGGATAACGTCTGCCCGATTTTGACTCACTGGCTCCTATGTGTTAGGTAGTCATTGAACCAATTCACGGCATAAGTTGCCACACCCAATCTTTGGAGCTGGAGTACTAGTAGAAGGTGGTTGACGGTGTCGAAGGCTTTCTTGAGGTCAATGAAGATGGACCCCACCAATTTGCCTTCATCCAGGGCCTTGTGCGCATAGTCAGTGTATTCCAGCAGTGCCATGGTGGTACTGTTTTTTTGCCTGAAACCATGTTGATTTGGGCAGAGCAGATTGTACTTATTGAGGTATTCTGTGAGTTGACTTGCCACGATTTTTTCCAAAGCTTTTGATAGTGAGGAGAGGATAGATATTGGCCTGTAGTTTGACACCAGCACATTGTCACCATTCTTATGCACTGGAGTTACCAGGGCTTGCTTCCATACCTCCGGAAATTGAGCTAGGGCCAAGGATTTATTAAATAGCATTGTTATGGGCATGATAAGAACATCAAGGGTGAGAGATAGTAACTTCATGTCTAGCCCGTCACTCCCCAATCTGGTTTTGCCTAAGACTTTCCTGACCATTGTTAGGGCCTCCTTCACCGTCACCTTCTTAAAGTAGAAGGCTGGGTGGTTAGTTATGAGAGGTTGATGCAACCTTGGTCCTCCACAGGCAGAAGGTAGTCTGGAGGCAGCACTGAGGACAGGTCTGTAAAGGCCTGGTTAAAGGCATCAGCAATGGCTAGCAGATCTGAGGAGGATGAGTTATTAATGTTGAGCATCATAGGGTGCTGCTTTTGATCTTTACCAAGGATGCTCTTGATGTTGTCCCAAAACCTCTTTCCATCTCCCCATGTGTTTTTAAGCTGGGTCTTATGGAAATTGACTTTTGTGAGCCTGATAAGTTTGGTGTACTGATTTCTAGCCATTTTGTAGCACTGTAGGTCATGCCTGCTGCCTGAGTTTAAGGCTTTTTCCCCCAGAGGCAGTCCCTCTCCTTTAGGAGGGAGAGGAGCTTGCCATCAATCCAGATGTTAACCTCCCCCCAAATTTTCTGTTTTGTGCATGGTGCATAGGTATCACAGATGGAACTGAAGCCCTCAGTGAAAAAACTAAGGGCCTGGTCCAGTGTAGGTGCCTTGTTGATGGGGGACCAGTTGTAGGCAGACAGGGCCAATTTGAGGGATCCAAGTCTGCCTTTCCACAGAACCCTGCTCTCGATGAGGCAGGGTGGGCTTTTGGCAAGTTTAGTGGTCCATATAAAGGAGATTGGGGAGTGGTCACTCAGCACGTCTGGGAGAACCCCGAGTTCATAGAATTGAGTCTGTGATCTAGCTAAGACCTAGTCAATGAGGGTGCTGGTACCAGCCTTGTAGTTCTGCCTGGTGGGGTGAGTTACAAGTTGCGTGAGATTGTGGGAGGTGATTAGGTCTCTGGAGGGTGTCACATCCTTACATAACCAGTTAATATTAAAGTCACCGGTCAAGATGAGTTCTGAGCCCTTTCTGAGAGTGCTAATTTCTTCCATAACAAAAGGAAGGCCTTCCTTGGTTTTCTTGGGGGGCAGGTAGGTTGTGGCAATGGTAAGGGTCTTGCCTTTTAGGCCGACTTGTATTTTTACCACTAGTAGCTCATAATCCTCCACAACTTTTGAGATGGGGAGGACGGAGCAACTCAGTGAGTTTCTGGCATATAGGAGGCAGCCACTGCCTTTTCTGCCTATTCTATCAAGTCGAAACACTTGGAATCCTTCGATGGCCACCTCACCATCTTTGATCCTACCCGACAGCCAGGTTTCAGTTAGGCAGAGTATGTCAAGTGCATGGATGGTCATCCAAGCCTGGAGCTGGTCGAATTTGGCAGTTAGGCTGCAGATATTTAGCGATGCTATCTTTAGGCCATTCACTGTATGGACCCCCCCTGCTCCTCAGGGTTGTTGGTCCAGGGTTTAGGTGAACATTGCCAGACAATAGCAGTAGCAGAAAGATAACCTTTCTGGCAGATAGGGTGATGTTTATCTTCCCTCGTGTCTTCTGTCACCTGCGCTTCAGGTGGGGGAGGTATCTATATGCTTGTGTTAAATTAGGGGGAAGCTAACCGTTAAGGTTACGGTTTGGGAGGTTGGCTTGGCAATAACTGTGTATTGAAGGTGCGGGAGGATAAAGAGCCTATCGTTACCGGAAGTGGTAGTGGCTATGTGTATGCTTTTCTTCCAGCTTGCACCCAGTGAGGATTCAGAGTGGGGAGGTAGGAGTCTGAATTTGTATATGGTACCAGCAATGCCAAAAGAGGTAGTGAGGAGTAGTAGTAGTTGGTGGTTGCACATCATGGTGGTTTGTTTGGTGTTGCTGGCCTGCTTAACTGCTAGCTGATTTATAGTTGAAAGGGTATATAGTTGAATTAGGGTGAGGTCCCTAACAATAGGGCATGTTAGAGCAGTATTTGAGAGGAGTTAGATGGAGTGGCTGGAGAAAAGGTTGAGAGCAAATGTGTGATCCTGTGGGTGGGACTGCTTGAAAAAGGGGCGGTGAGAAAGTGGGTCAAGTCAGGTATTGAAGACAAGGAGGCCAATAGCATGAAAATGTGCAGCAGTGGAGTGACCAATCAGCTGCTAGGCTGAGGAAAGAGGCGGAGATTGGAGTCTATTTAATACTTTGAGGAGGTGGGGGCGGCGGCTAAGAATTCAGTCCCGAACACAGCATAGAAAGAGATTTCCCTGAGATCAGGAAGTGCCAGACATTGGAAAATCAGCCAAGGAGCAAAGCTGCCGATCAGTGCCTGGCTCCTCCACTGGGCATCCAGTCTAAACAGTGGCATTCGAAAGCATGAGTTTCGGAGGCCCGGTGCGTACCTGAATCTGTCCTAGGGTCAGTCGGGTGGTCTGTTAGCTGTGGCCTGCTCAGAGAGAGCCAGGGCCACAGGAGCAGCTAGGGAAGCCCGCAGATGGGCTGTCTGAATCTGTCCGGGGGTCAGTCGGGTGGTCTGTTAGCTGTGGCCTGCTTGGAGAGAGTCAGGGCCACAGGAGCAGCTTGGGAAGCCCGCAGATGGGCTGTCTGAATCTGTCTGGGGGTCAGTCGGGTGGTCTGTTAGCTGTGGCCTGCTCGGAGAGAGCCAGGGCCACAGGAGCAGCTTGGGAAGCCCGCAGATGGGCTGTCTGAATCTGTCCGGGGGTCAGTCGGGTGGTCTGTTAGCTGTGGCCTGCTCGGAGAGAGCCAGGGCCACAGGAGCAGCTTGGGAAGCCTGCAGATGGGCTGTCTGAATCTGTCCGGGGTCAGTCAGGTGGTCTGTTAGCTGCGGCCTGCTGGAGAGAGCCAGGGCCACAGGAGCAGCTTGGGAAGCCCGCAGATGGCTGTCTGAATCTGTCCGGGGTCAGTCGGTGGTCTGTTAACTGAGGCCTGCTCGAGAGAGCCAGGGCCACAGGAGCAGCTTGGGAAGCCCGCAGATGGGCTGTCTGAATCTGTCCGGGGGTCAGTCGGTGGTCTGTTAGCTGTGGCCTGCTCGGAGAGAGACAGGGCCACAGGAGCAGCTTGGGAAGCCCGCAGATGGCTGTCTGAATCTGTCCGGGGTCAGTCGGGTGAGCCTGGTAGCTGTGGCCTGTCCGAGAGAGCCAGGGCCACAGGAGCAGCTTGGGAAGCCCGCAGATGGGCTGTCTGAATCTGTCCGGGGGTCAGTCGGGTGTCTGTTAGCTGTGGCCTGCTCGGAGAGAGCCAGGGCCACAGGAGCAGCTTGGGAAGCCCGCAGATGGGCTGTCTGAATCTGTCCGGGGGTCAGTCGGGTGTCTGTTAGCTGTGGCCTGCTCGGGGAGAGCCAGGGCCACAGGAGCAGCTTGGAAAGCCCGCAGATGGGCTGTCTGAATCTTTCTGGGGGTCATTCGGGTGTCTGTTAGCTGTGGCCTACTTGGAGAGAGCCAGGGTGCCTGCTTGGAGACAGCCAGGGCCACATGAGCAGCTTGGGAAGCCCGCATATGGGCTGTTTGAATCTATCCAGGGCTGTCAGATGGTTAGCTGTGGCCTGCTCAGAGAAAGTCAGGGCCACAGGAGCAGCTTGGAAGCCCGCAGAAGTGCTCATAACAGTTTGTGAATTAAATCTTTCCAGTGAAGTGTTTGAATAAAGTGACTTAACCTGTACTACTGTGATGTGCTTTATTTCTGAAATCTGGACTTTGGCAGCTGATGGGCTGAAGGAAACAACCCCCCTCCCCCATTAGCAGTCCAAGCTGCATTAGAGTCAGGGAGATTATATTTTGGACTGTCAGGAGTTCACGTTCTTGAACTGCAGCTATTTACAGACAGTGTAAATGATTAGGAGTTTCACATTAGTATCATAACTCTGTGTTGTACACTGTTCTGCAAGCTGCACTTGTCCTATGCAATATATAGAGTAGTATGTGGTTAGTTTTGTTATCCCCACCCTCCAACTGTTCCATGTCACAAGAGTGAATCTTTTTCAGCGACTCACACAAGAGCGAGTACATCGTGGTGAACACAAATACAGCACACAACCATGTACGTCAAATATTAAATTGGCACATATCTGATTACATGTTTAATGTGGGGTGTTGTGGCCCCCACACCTCCCTTTGTGGGATTCAAGCCTCCCACCCCCCAAACTTTAATAACCATGTCTGGGGAGGTGGACACTGGAGGAAAGATGAGGAACAGAGGACAGCAATAACTTGCCAAAAATAAAATGACATACCTGTCTGAAGTCCCAAGCCTGGGACCACCACCACTGCAGCTGGTATCCCTACCCACTACGCTACAAGAGTAGCTCGGTGGCATCATGCTCCATATTCCTAGTTAGCTCATCCCTTTTCTCCGTCTTCCGTCCCATTGCTATTCCCTTCCCTCACCATTTTTTCCAGTCCTCCCTTGCTATTCCGTCCTTCACTATCCCTCCACAGTAGCCATACCTGAAAGCGACCTAAATGATTCACTCATTTATCAGTCGCTCATTTTGGTTTGCTCTTTTGACATGATACCCCTTCCAACAAAGTCTAATTATAATTGCAGTTACGTGTCAATGCAGACATTATTACCTCAGTAGTTATGTATGCTTCCATTGGCCTATCAGGAATGCTGTCAGCCACATGCCAAGCGTGATACAGTGGTCCTTCGATATGCACATTATTACATAGAATGGTGTCCTAGAATCATAGAAATTGGCTGCAGATGTGGACCAATAGTGTTGTACAGTGTGTCCATTCTCTCTACCTACTGTAAAAGTTGCATACCCTACTTGATATCTGGCTTTACCTTCTCTTTCCTGTGGCTACCATTCCCCTTTGCCAGTCCCATGCTTTATTAAATTCCCCCACTGTGTTGTCCCCCACTTCCTCAACTAAGAGGTAGTTCATTCTAGGCATCCTCCACCCTTTCCCTGAAGAAATACTTCCTGATGTTACCCCTTGGACTACCCCCTTCCAAACTCATGTCATGTCCCCCCTTCATGAACATGCACCTTATGAACATACTACCTTCTGGTACACTATTTATGACCATTAGATACTGGCAGGTTTCTATTATGTCTCCCCTGTCTCTACTCTCCTTCAGGGTATACATAGGGAGGTTTCTCAGTCTCTTTTATTATGAATTTTGTTTTAATCCCTGTACTATCCTTGTTGACCCTATTGGAACTGCCTCCACACTGTCTAACTCTTTACAGAGATGCAGCCTCCAGAACTGGACTTAGTAGGAGATGTGGCCTCCAGAGCTAGACACAGTACTCCAAATGTGGCATCACGAATGGTCTGTACAGTGGCATCACCACCTCTTTTCTTCTGCTGGTGATACTGATCCCTGTGCATCCCATCATCACACTGGCTCTCCCTGCTGACTTGCAATATGGTTTGGTTGCTTTTAGGCCATCAGGTGTGATTATCCCCAAATCCCTTTCCTGCTTGGTGACCATCAGTATCACCCCCCATCATGTAAGCCTCCTTTGTCTTCTTGCACCCCAATTGCATGATATAGCACTTCTTTACATGGAATCTCAGATGCAGCATGGTACACCATCACTCCAGTTTACCTAGCTCCCCCCTCATTTGTCCCTGATTCATGGAGCATGCACCCGCTTGCAGATATTAGTGCCATCTTCAAAGAGGCACACCGTCCCTTCCAGCCCGCTCCCCAAAATGTCACTTAAGAAGCCATGAAATAGAACTGGCCCCAGAAGAGATAACTGTGGCACCCCGCTGCTCACCCTACTTTCCTTAGATTGACCTCCATTTACCACCACCCTCTGTTATTTATTGCTCAACCAGTTCCTAACCCAGTTTACCACCTTATGACCCACTTCCTGGCTGCCCAGTTTGTTCAGTACTCTTCCATGTGCAGTGGCATTAAAGGCCTTACTGAAATCAAGATAGGCGTTATCCACCAATTCTTCCTCCCCCCATCCACTTCCCTTTTCACCTAGTCAAACATATCAATTATACTTGTCTGACATGTCCTTCCTGCTGTGAAGCCATACTGTATCAGGTCTGGTGCTCCGCTGGATTCAAGGTGTTGAACAATCCTTTCCTTAAGTAGTAAAATTCCTAATTTTCCGCACTATTGAGGTTCTGCTGATTGGTTTCCACTTTCAAGCCTCCTCAATACTCCACTGTTGTGAAGAGGGACTACGTCTTCCCTCCTCCAGTCCTTTGTAAACACTCCCATAACGACTCGTTCATTCAAGATCCATTGGTTGTGTTGGTCACTTGCAAGTCATGCAATTGCATGTGGGCAGCGAGGGCTGTCTGCTATCATGAGTGTGACTCACTACGGAGTGCTGCGTGTTTGAATTAATCAACAGGCTGGCATGAAATTAGAATTAATGCACCTGTTGCTATGATGACGGGCCAAGCGGAGTTTGACTCGCATTTGCTCCCACTCCGGCTTCACACAGCTCTCCCCAGAATGGCATAATAGAATGCCTGTCATCCCAATTTACCTGTGTCATCAACCTGTCCACCCGCGTTTCCTCCTAATCCTTGTAGAAGATGTCTGGATTGTAGTTGCTGGCCAACCCATTGAAGTGCTATGATGTATGGGATGGCAGTATAGCCCAGAGGTTAGAGTAACGAGCTGTGAACAAGCTTGGTACATCCAGCAGACCAGACCTTGGTTTGATTCTCACAACCTCCACTTGCATACTGTGTAACTCAGAGCAATTCACTTAACTGCCCAGTGCTCCCAGGTCACCCCTGAAAACAGGCACTTGTGCCTAGTGGGCCTTACCCGGCTACCAAAGACTAAAAAAAAAAAAAAATGTACGTCTGAACTTTCCCTCAGACCTGCCGCTGTACGTCAAAGTGTTGTTGGTCATGTTTGTGATGAATGGCTTGTTGTAGGTGACTGGTGATAGCTTGCAGAAGGGGCAGTGGCTCTGGCCGTGTCCTTTGTCTAGCCCCCAGCCACAGATTGCAAGTGATAGGAGAAGTAGCAGGATGCAGCCACTGAGCAGGAGCCAAGCAAGCTTCATGGGCACAGTCAGGTGGGGGAGATACTGTGGGGGGGGGCAGCATAGCTCCCAGAAGTGGGAGAGGCTATAATCTCTTGACAGGTATAGGATGAGCACCTCTTACAGATACCCAAATTAGAATATTTAAGAGCAAAATAACATTTTGTCCAGCAAAATTTGTAATTGCTCCCCCTTTAGCAGGTGCCTCTCTTAAGTAGGTCAGAACAAACTCCTTAATTTCATAATTGGAAAGGCTATGCCTGGAGTTCAATGGCCAAGCAGCCAACCACTCCCACTTCCTGTGCTATACAAGCAGTTCCTCTCAGCACTTTTTCTTTGCAGCCGAAGGCTCTGTCGGTCTGTCCTCTGAGCTGGTTGGGCCTACCTGGCTGGCTGGAGCCTGTGCCCCCCTCCCCCCATCTTGTTGCTCCTGCTTGTCTCTGCTGGCTTCTGTTTTTATTTCCTATTTCTGGTTTGTATTTTGCCTTCGGCTGTGTGTGCTTCCTTCTGTTTTGTTCCCTGTTTTCTGTGTTCGTGTATCTTTGGTTTTGTGTTTTGGGGAGGCTGGAGGCTTTGTTTCTAAGCTCATAGCATACTGCTACTCCAGAGCTCATACTACTTGCTTTCAGTTACTCACAACTCTCAAATTTACTTACAATGCAACTGCAAACATGATCTGTGTGTTTCAGCTCACTCATAGCTGCTCCATGTTGCATATTTGATTAATTTCACCTGACTCAGATTTACTCTGAACCTAGCTATACAGCTCAAGCATGCTCATTTTGCTTGCCTCATTGCAACAGCTTCTTTGTATTGCCTGGTTACACCTACTTCAGAAGCATTGTCTCCCCTTATTTATGTTTATTGCAGTTACAACTCGGTGTACTCCATACAGATGTTGCTTTTATATTTATTCACCCTGTTCTACTCTGAGGTCAGCCAAAATGCTCTTGCTGAGGCTGTTAACCTAGCTTTAAAATCCTGCCTCACCACCGAAAATCCTCAGAGTATTCATCACCTTGATTTGGCTTTTTTATGTCTGGCTGGCTTGCCCCACAATTCAGTGCTGTTCCATTATCTACATGGCAAGACCTACGTGCAGGTCCACCTCTCACTGCTACTGTTGTATGACCTACGTGCAGGTCCACTGTTGCCTACGCAATCATTGCTTCATGCCTACTGCATCCCCTCAGCTTCAGCCTCTGGGATGTCTGCTGCACTCAATCTGCATTCGACCTGCAAGGTCTCGGCACTCACCACTCATTATGTTTCAGCATACCAGTGCTCATTCAGCTGATCAGCAGCTTTTCAGCTTTTTATCAGTTTTTGGGGCATGCAGCCATACCATTCTGGTGCAGGTTCCCTGCAGCCGACAGTCTCGCTCTGCATTTAGTCCGCATCTCGAGCATGTCCGACTTGGGACAGGGTCCTTCTCACCTGGCTCATGGCTGGGAATGTCTTTGCTCCGAGTTTGGCCTTAGCTTCTGCAGCTCCTGATGTAGCATTTAAGACTAACTGTGAAGGGTGGAAAAAGTTACCTCCTTTGGCTCTAGTGTTCCACTATAACGGTTAGCCATTGACTTTAGTGGTTTTCCTAGAAAGGCACCTTCACTGCATTCTCCCTACGACTGCCTCGGGTTCACTTGGTTTGAGTTTAGGGTGAGTAGGCCAGGTGAGTGCCTCAGCAGTCGTTGCTGTCCTCCTCCCGCCTTAGTTGCCTATCGTGTTGCAGAGTTTTCTCACAACCTTCCACGGCATTCCCACTAGAGCGTTTGAGTGAGAGCCTTCCTCCAAACTGGAATATTTTCCACCTCCCTTTAACTGGATTTTCCAAATTGCAGCTGCAGAGCCATCACTAAATAAATTATCCCAAGCCTGGAAGGAAGGCGACCTAGGCCTTGGATCCCCCGAGATTTCTTCGTCATAGGGTTTTTTTCTCTCTTCTGCACCTCGGGTCATAACTGTTGGTTAGCATAGTAGTGTACCCTTGTTTCTTTAGGTAGGTTCTGTTGTTGGATGGAGGTGGAGGATGTCCTTCCATTCCCTCTCTCCTTAGAGAATTCCCCATTCTCAATGCAAACCATCAGAATCATGCTACGCAAACCTGGGCATTTCATTACATCATTAACTCAGCATCTCATTACGTTATCAAACCGTCTATGCTTCTCTACTACTACATTACAGTTATTGCTCCTCTGTCACAGTTACTGCTTGCTCGTATGCTTCATATCACCTCATTCTTTGGGATATGATTGTACTGCATTTCTTTTGGGGATTTCTAAGGTACCTTTAACCACGGGAATCGTCCCATGGCACCTCTAGGGGTGGAACCCTCTCTGAGAGTTCCTTGCCTTTTGTACCCCTACAGGGTGGTAATTCCTCTGGAATAGAGACTGTGAATGGCCAAAACCAAACTAACATAGTTGCACAAGCATAACACTATACTCTCTATATAGAATGTTATATTGTACAAGTTTGTTGGGCTCGCTGTAAATAAAATTCTATGTTGTTCAGGCTGTTAGCTTCTACAAGGCTTGTTCACATCTCTTTACTTACTACCTGATCATGTATCACTGTCCCTGTAATAACTGACCCTCCCTAATACTAATTGTAAAGATTGTCTGTTCCTGACATTCATCATGATTTCATAATTACCCTTGAACTTACTGCCTGATCATGTACTATTTTTATGCAATTTCCACCTGTAAGCATGGCCAGCTCCAGCTGTAATCATGGCCTGCTCCTGACATCCTGTACATATGCTGTATATTTATTTCCTGTAAATATGCCTCTGTACAATGCTGTCTTTGCTCACCATGCTTGGAATGTGTTTATTCCCCGGGTCGCCCCTGAAAAAGAGACTTGTGTGTCTCAGTGGGCCTACCCGGTCATCAAAATTTAAATAAATAAAATAAATAAATACTGGCTGCGTAGGACATTGAATTGGAAAGGCTATACCTGGAGTTTAATGGCCAAGCAGCCAGCCACTCCCACTTCCTGAGCTACATAAGCAGTTCCTCTCAGTCTCATTGTGAAGCATTTTTTCTTTGCCCCTCCATCCTCCCCTCCTCCTGCAGCGGCAGCACTCTCTCCTTAGGGAGATTCTTAAGGTACCTTTAGGCACGGGAATCTGCCCGTGGCACCTCTGGGGGTGGAACCCTTTCTGAGGGTTCCTTGCCTTTTGTATCCCTACAGGGTGGTAATTCCTCTGGTATAGAGAGTGCGAATGGCCAAAACCAAACTAACATAGTTGCACAAGCACAACACTATACTGGCTGCGTAGGACATTGAATTATTTTTAAACCAGGTTTCAATAATTCACTTATTGGCCATCTTGTCATTTAAGTTATCATCCTCCTTTAATGAAAATTAACTTTTATTTTGTCTGCTATCTGAACAGCTTCCATTTCCAATGCTGTGTGTGTGTGTGTGTGTGTGTGTGTGTGTGAGATAGGGCACAGTATTCCATCCTAAGTCAGATCAGCACTGACTGGAAAAAGTCATTCATGGATGGCATTGAACTCCAGCTCATCAACTGACGTGCAGTGCAAACCTTCATCCACCCTCCCACCAGCCACACACCCCCACCCCACCCGACCAGAACCAGTGGCTACATGTGGTCATATTTTGTGAAGTACTTTCTGTGTACAGCTTGATCTCTGTCCAGGAGAACAAGTTGAAGGTCTTTTATAACATGGCCAGTGCAGACCAGAGACAAAGTACTGCTCCCATTTCTCAGGAGTTGTCATGTGACCGTGGATTAAGTATCAGTTAATCCACTGTCTCATCGCAATCTCGGTAGCACTGAGGGTTGAGGCGCTGGACGCCACACCTCATGCCACATTGGCGACCTGGGTTTGGGAGTGAACTTGGACATCAGGGGATGGCAGGGGCAAGAAAGAATTGAGCATTTGGAGGAGTGACCTCTTTTTATGGGGGAGGGTTTGTCATCTGCTGCAGTTTGAGTGGCTCCTGACGGTAGCTGGGAGTTGCCTAAACTTGCACACACAATCAGTGATAGAGCAGTGACAGATGCCTTATGCACCGGGGCGGGAACGCGCCCATCATGTGCAGGGTGTCATTGCATGTCTGTGCTTTGGGGAACGCTAGAACAAGGAAAATGCCCTGGAACCTTAGTAGGTGAAGGCGGGTCGAGGGACAGACCACCACGCCCAACACTGGATCCTCCAAGCCTGCCTCCGGATGCTCTTCTTGCAGAATCCTGGCTACCCACTAGATGTTCAGATTTAGAAAGGTCACCAGTAGGAGTTAGTGGTCCCATCTTGAGGGGCTTAGATCTAGGGGAGGGTCAGTGGTTTGGGACCAGAGAGGGGAGCTGACTGCCATCATCTGGTAGATAGGCTGGGGATTTCAGGTGGGTGGGAAGGTCTTTTGAGTGTCCCACTGTAGAGAGTCTGTGGCTCCAGTGAGTGTTGAGTAAAAGAGTCTATAAAAAAAAAAATTCACTGTCTCAATTAATCCACAGTTGCTCTCATAGTACCATGAGCAGCCACAGCTCAGTAGCTGAGTCCTTGAAACTGTGTGTAATTCTGTGTGTCTCTGGATTGTATTCCCTCCCCATCCACCCACCCCGTGGATCTCTTGGCACTGAGCCCACACTTGACCAACCGATATCTGTAGCTCCTTTGTCTGCATGTTGTCAGTATGATTGCTGCCCCTTGAAATAACCATTAACCCCCATGTCTTTCCCTGGTAATGCCTCCCATGTTCCTTGCAGATCACCTGATGCTGTTGTGTGTCCCTTGCAGATCGGTGATCACCGTCATTCCAGAGAGGCATTAACCCCTGTCTTGTGTCTGCTTCTGGTGCATGTCAACGCTGTGAGTCATCAGTGTGTATGTTACTCAGTTATTCTGCTCTCTTGAGCTGTTCACGTATTCTGTGACCACCCGATAACTGTAACTCTTTCCTCTGCATCTCTCCCTGTCAGATCTCAGCAGGTATTTAGCATAGTATTTCTTTTCTTGTAGATATTGTTGTCCTGATTTGTAAGCTTAATGCTTTGTCAGACAGTTCATGAAAGATGACATGTGAGAGCTGGCACCATGCACTGTTTTCTTCTACATTCAGCAAAGTAGAGCTCATTGTTGTCAGTTTTATTCATAAACAGAAGCATTGTACAATCCGTGGAGTCTTGTCTGTGTCTGCTGTGGGTGCTGGCCATTTTATAAGTGGCTTAACCTATGAGGGAGCCCTGGGTTACTGGGGCTTTCAACTCAGCCTGCAGCTTCATGCAACAACCCCCCCCCCAGCCATGGATTAATTTCCCAATAACCCACGGCTCCCTCGTGGGTTAATCCTTACTTTAAAGCCTCAGTGCCCATTGGACCTAAGATGATGCAACAGCTTCTGTCATTTGGTGATGCTGCTCTCTGCTGCCACATTTTATTCCTGGGGCAGTGCACCGATCCATACCAGGTGACACAGAGTGATGCTCGCTACTGGCCATTCTCGTTTCCGTGATATGGTGCAGTGTACCAATCTCTGCCCAGGGGTGATGCTGCTCCCCCCTGCTGACTGACCCCTTTCCCATGACTTAGCGAGATTTACCCATCTCTGTGCCTGGAGGATGTGATCCGTAATGCCTGATAGTGGTCCCTGGTCAATGCTGTCATGTCGATTGCAAAGTAGTGACCTCAGTCCCAAGCAGATTCTCCCGGCTGATCCAATCTCAGTCCCAGAGAGAGATGCTCCCTGCTGCTGCTTATTTGTTTCCTGGGATGTGGATACTGAAGGCTTGAAGTTTCAGCCTTACACCTTGCATATCCAGGACTGTCGTCACAAAGCCACATTTTAATCCTGAAGACAGTCCCTGAGAGAAGCAACTACTAACATCTGTTGCTGGTGCAGTGGAAGAGTCACTGCCTCTGTTGCTGGTGATCGGGGTTCAAGAACAGGTCTTGGTCCCAGAATGGCAGTCTGTGGAAAGGATGACTGAGTGTCCTAGGGGCTGCCCTCCTCCTTAGGGGAGTGAGTGTTGCATCACCTGCTGCTACACTGCTACCTGGTGAACAAGGCTGGAAGTGCACTTAGGGTGCCCTGTGGGAGCAGAAGTCATTTGCTGGAGCCTGGAGCAGTGGTCCATTCTTTTGTGTGCTTGTCTCCATGTACTCCCTTACATGATGATGCCCTCATGGGTTTGGCTCTATACTGTGGCTTAAGTGAAAATCACCTGAGCATTATGGATCCCGGGGTCATTGGTCACCCTGGTGCCCGCAGCTGACAGGGCCATGCCATGGGTCAGAACGGTCCCTTGGTATGGCCTCATTGTGGAGGGATGAATCCATGGTATTGATGTACCCTGGTGGATTGACAGGGGGTGCACCATGGTGTTGTAACCACTCCTTGGGATGACCCCACTGTGGAGTTGTAAATCTATAAGACTGATGTCTCCCAGTCAGCAAGCTGTTTGAGGGGGGGCGACCTCAGGGGACAGTGGTGGACTGTACAGAATTAATGGAAAAAAAGCAAAGAAAAGAACTACCATCTGACAGGTATGTGTCATATAAATTTATAGACAGTCATAATGCCGTCATGCAAGCCCAGTTATTAATATTCATAGCAAACTTTACCCGGTTAACAAAAGAATAAAATAAAAATAAAAATAAACACAAACCATTACCTTTTATGGCCATGCTCGAGGTTAAGGCCCTGCAACCCTGCAATGCCCCAGTATGGGCATTGAGCTTTTCATGTTGCCCCCGCAGTGCAAATGCCACCACTGTGTCTGCCTGTGAGGCTGCCCTCAGCTCCCATAGTTCCCTTACTGTTCTAGTATGTAGTCCATCACGTCCCATTGTCTTGTCCAATTCAGTTTTTTGAGTTAATTCAGAATATTCTCTGTTCCATAGATGGACTGGTGTCCACCTCCTTACCATACTTACTCATGTTGCCTACCTGTGCTCCCTCACCTTCTTCTTCTATTAAGAAAAAAGATACTTTTACAGTATTGATGATCCCTGATATAATTACCCAACACACAGCAAGACATTTATTACGGGGCATGAGGCCAAGTAATCAGGATGTCAAAAGTTAGTGCCAGTGCCCGCTACTTGCAGAGCATCATGTTTATGTGACATGCTTTCCAGCATGGTATGCTGACATAGCATATGCCATGACATGTTTCCTGACTCAATATGAAACAGGACCCACTGGTAAAAATATGTACTTGTACATACATGGCACTGGCTGTGGACACAGACATCTTCTTAATTGACTCATACTGAAATCAGCAAAGTACATATGTCCCAGTGTTTGTGATCAACACCAGTGCTGCACATGTCGTCCGCCAGAAAAGGGTATACGGACCGACGGTACTGCAGCACACCATGTCTCAATCAGTCAGACTGACAGTTGACAACTGTAGGTGTACACAAAGCCCTGTCATAAGTGGGATGCATACTGCAGTAAGTTATGCTACTGCAAAATACTTTATTGAAGACTTGCAAAGAATAACTTCCTCCATTACTGTGTGTCACGGTTAATGTCACAGCACAAGAAGGTAATAAGCACCGGGATGAGGCGATGCTACAAAAGTCTCAACAGACATTCTAGAAAAAATGAGAGCACCCACCAAAAGCGCAACAGGCCATCAGGCAACTTCAATTTAAGTTCAGTTTTGCCGTGATAGTTTATTTAGTATATATCCATTCAAATGGTCACTTAACCAAAACTCCATTTACAAGTGTCACTTTTAATGAAGCAATTTCTGTAATGAATGTAACATTGGTTGAACAGAAACTTACAAAGGATTTCTATTCACAGCTTGGTCATCAAAGGTTTTTACTGTACATGCTGTCAATGGTACAGTGTTAATATTATCATAAAAGCAAGCAGGTATCATAAAATCACAACAGAGAGGAAGAAGCGGTCGTTACTGCAGCTGGAATGGCGCTTGGTGCCAGCAGAGGGAGAGGTCATTGCCACAGCTGGATGGATGCACAGTGCCATGAGGAAGGGACTGTGTGCAGCTGTAGCTACGGAAGAGGACTGGCAGTCGTTGACGCCCACACAAGGAAGCTGTGGGACAGAACCAATTAGGGTGTTTTGTACCAAGTTTGAAAGCAGGGGCTTGGCTATAAAACAGCTGCAGCCCACTGCTTTAGTAGAGGAAGCAGTCATTGCCGCAACTGAAAGGGTGCTTGGCACCAGCAGAGGGGACAGATCATTGCTGCAGCTGGACAGGTACACAACGCAATGAGGAAGGAGACTGTTTGTGGCTATAGCCGTGGGAGACTACCAGTGGTCGTTGCTACCGGCACAAGGAAGATGTAGGAAAGGACCAATCTTGGCACTCTGTGCCAAGTTTGAAAAGCAGGGGCTCGGCTACAAAACAGTTGCAGACCACTGCTTTAGTAGAGGAAGCGGTCATTGCCGCAGCTGGAAGGTCGCTCGGTGCCAGCAGAGGGAGAGGTTGTTGCCTTAACTGAATGGTAGCTTGGTGCCATGAGGAAGGGGACTGTGTGTGGTCATAGCTACCGGAGAGAATTGACACACAATCTCACACCCTCCTAACCCCCACTACCAAGACTTCTTTAATGCTCATAATGAGTTACTCAGGGCCATGAGTTTTCATGGAGGAGGAGGGGGGCACTGGAGTAATTCAGGGGGAAGGAGAGGAGCTGCAAGAAAACAGGGACAGGGGTCTTCTTGGATGAGGAGGGGGCTGGGGGTCATGGCCAGGATAGTGGGGTGCAGCAGATGTGTGGCAGTGGAGCTTATAGAAACTGTGGAGGATGGGGTGCTGCCCGATATGTATTAGAGTGGTGCAACTGGAGGCAGAGATCAGATCGCTGAGGGAGGAATTGGTAAAGGTGTGGAGGGGGGGGAATGTGAGTGGCTGCAAATAAAGGCAGTACAAAAGGACTGGCTGGGGACAAGGTGACATGGGGCAGGATGGGTGAGACAGGGAAGAAAGGTTCCAGGATCAGTAGGCTAGGGGAGATATGCCTGGCAAGAAGTAAAGACTAGGGGAAAGGGCCTAAAGGAAGGCTGCATAACTCAGCAGTAGGGGGAAGGGAACCACAAGATGGGAAGGGTATTACAGTGTACAACAGGTACACTCCTCTAGCTGGCAGACTTGGGGAGGGAGTGCTAAATGGTCCAGGAGGAGCAACAGGGATGGCCCAGGAAAAAGGGGAAACAGAGGGGAAGGGAGTGAGGGAAACATGGGAGGAATAGTGATAGCAGGGAAAGGGGTAGAACTGAGCATGAAAAGGATTCTGAGATTGCAGGAGGAGGAGAGAGGCCACATAAAGGAGGATAAGGGACAGGGGGAAGCTGAAGGGAAGCCAAGAGGTAATGGAGAGGCTCAAGTTAGCAAGCGCCTAGAGGGCAAAACAGAGGAGGTGAATGAGAGTTACCAACTCAAAGAGAAAAGCTGAGAGAGCACTGGCAACAGAAGGACAAAGGGGGGGAGTGTTCATTGATGTGAGAGGCAAGGGAAGTAGAAGCAGATAACACCAGTGGGGGAGAAGGAGGAAACTCAAGGAGGGGCAGTGCTCAGGGAGGAATAAAAGAGATTGAGATAAGGCAGGTAAAACTGATGCCTAGAATTAGGAGAAGGGAAAAGAAAACAAATATGCAAAAGGTAAACAGGGGCGAGGTCCTACTCATTGGGGACTCGATTTTAAGAGTAATTAAATGGGGATCAGGGGTAGTGCGGTTTGGGTGGAGTGTTTGCCAGGTATGACAGCATCAGAGGTAATTCACAATTATTTCATCATGGGACAAACCACAGGATGAGAAAACACACCTGATTTTCCACCTGTGGGACAACTGATTTGGATGGAAGTAGCCTGTCTGAAGCACAAGTGAGATTCACAGTGCATCTAGGTTTCTAGCAGCCTGTGCTTCTGATCTATAGCTTTTTTGGAGGTGTTGCCTGGGCATAAGCGAGCACTGAAAAAACAAAGGATCAGGAGTTCAACCAATGGCTGGAGGGATGGTGCAGGCAGAGGGTATGGGTTGTGGGTGACTGGGAACAACATGGAAGAACAAAGCCTATATGCCCTGGACAGACTGCACCTAAATAGGGAGGAAAGGCAGTACTTAAATCAAATTAAAGAATTCATAGTGCAAACATGATTTCCAAAAGAAATCGAGGGGATATAAGGATAATGACACACACAAGGACACGCCAAAAGACAGGAGTGGCATTCAGCTGCCCCCAGGAAAGTGAAGAAATGTTAAGCAAAAACATGCCTAAGTACAGGGGGGAAGGGGAGGGAAACTTGTGGAAAGGACTTTCCACAAACGCCAGAAGCCTGGGGAGTAGGATGGTAGATTTAGAAGCATTAATGGTGGGGAAGGGATTCAATATTGTGGCCGTAATGGAGACCTGGTGGTCCAAGCCCCATGACTGGGAAGTGGGTACAGATCATTCAGTAGGGATAGGATTGGTACAAAGGGTGGAGGAGTAGCACTATACATCAGTGAGGGAATCAAGATCACAGAAGGGATGGAAGAGCAGGGAGAAGTGGAAACATATGGGTCATGTTGGAGATGAAGGCTGGGACAGCATTAAAGTAGGGAATTGATAAACAGATCCCATTGCAGAGTGAGGAAATGGACATGGAGATGCTGTGGGAGGTTCAAGAATGGCTCTGAAGAGGAGATTCTGCTAATGGAGACCTAAATCTCCCAGATATAGAACTAGGATATCCCATCGGCAAAAGTCGGCTGAGGTGGAGAGATCCTGAGGACACTCCAGGATGCCTTCCTACAGCAGCTGGTCAGGGAGTCCACAGGGAAGGTCATACTTGACATGGTTCCTAACCAATGGAGATATCATGGTGGGAGTGGGGGTGGGGGCCAGTGTGGGAGATAGTGACCACAGCACAGAGAGGCTTCAATGTTAGAGCAGGATATGAGGCTAGTCAGACCACCACGAAGTTCATGACTTCAGGCATGCAGATTTTCCCAGTATGAGATAGATAGATATTAAAGTGAGGAAATGAGGGTGAGAGGGATGGAGGGTTCATAAACGCCAAAACACAGACTTTAATGACAGATAAGGACCACTTGGCCCACCCGTCTGCCATTTCTTACCTACTGGATGAGCTGCAGATTATAGTTAACCACCAGCCTACTTCCTCCTACCCCGCTATAATTGCCTTATGGCTGTCATGTGTATTCTTGAATTCCCCTTTTTGACCCCACAACCTCCTCAGGAAGAGTGGTTCCATGTATCCACCACTCTTTCCATGAAAAATATTTCCCACCTTGCCCTAGGTCGTCCTCCCCCCATTTTCAAATTGTGTCCACTTGTTCTTGCACATCTCTTTTCTGAAAGATGCTACCTTCTTGGACTTTGTTGATTCCTTGAGATAGCTTGAAAGTTTCTATCATGTCCCCCTCTCCCTCCTTTCCTCAATGAGTATACATATTAGCTCTATTTGTCTCTCTTTGTATGGCTTCTGTTGCAGACCCTGCACCATTTTAGTTGCCCTCCTCTGGACTGCTTCATCCTGTCTATGTCCTTTACAAGAAATGGGGTCTTCAGAACTGCACACAGTACTCAGATGGGGTCTCACCAACTGTCTGTACAGAGGATAACAACTCCTGTTTCCTACTGGTGATGCCTCTCCTGTGCATCCTAGTATCCCCCACTCTCCTTACTGCCTTCTCACTGATTTCCTACCTTAAGGTCATCTGATACCAACTACCCCAGGTCCCTTTCCATTTTTGATGTTGTTAGTACCCCCCCATCGTGTAATTCTTCCCTGGGTTTTGTTTGCCCAGGTGCATTACTATGCACTTCTTTGCACTGAATCTAAGCTGTCATCTTTTGACCATTCCACCAACCTTGCCAAGTCCTTCTCATCCTTTACAACCCACCTTGTTTATCAACCCTATTGCAGATCTTTTGTGTTGTCTGCAAAGAAATACTTTCCTTCAGCCCCTCTGTGATGTCATTTAAAGACATTAATTAAAGGACTGGTCCCAGTACTCAACCCTGTGGTACCCCAGCAACCCCTTTCTTCAGGTGTACTCTGATTTACTATTACTGTCTGTGTATTGTTGTCAACCCAGTTTATTACCCACACTAACACCTAGGACCCACTCCCAGGCTGGTCAACTTGTTTATTAATCTTTTGTGTGGGACTGTCCAAATGCCTGTACTACAAAGTCTAGGTGACCATATCCATAGTCCCTCCTGGTCCATTTCTTTGGTCACCCAGTCAAAATCGATTAGATTCATCTGACACAGCCTTCCGCTGTAAATCCATGCTGCCGTGGGTCCCATGCCCACTGGCCTCTAGGTACTCAACAATTCTTTCTTTCAAGTGATTCCATCATTTTCCCCACCACTGAGGTCAAACTAACAGGTCTGTAGTTTCCTGCCTCTGCCTTGCTCCCACTTTTGTGGAAGAATCACATCACTCTCCACCAGTCCTCGAGTACCTCCCATCCTACCAAGATGTATTAAAGGGAGTCAGTGGTGTCACTAGGGGTCTCACACACCTAACATGATAATTACTAGAATGCCAACAAGTAGGACCCTAATGGTCATTCATGTCTGCTCATTAGTCAGCCCTCATACTGGTGCCCAACTTTGCTGTCCCCCACCCCTTGAGGTGTCTCTATCCCCAGTTCAAGATATTCCCTTGTATTGGTTCGTCAGCTCAGCACTCCACTATACCTGTCCCAGCCCCCTTGAACCCTCTATAGTCTCTGCCTCCACCAGTCCCTTGTGCAGCGCATTCCTTGGTTCCACCACCTTCTCAGTGAAGTAAGCGCCTCTCCTTTCCCTCCCTCTAGCTTCCACCTGTACCCTCTAGTTGCCCCCCACTCCCTTTGGAACACCAGGCTGGAGCCTCCTTATTAATCCCTTCATAGATTTGAAGACCTCTGCAAATGTCCCCCATCCCTCCTCTCCTCCGAAGTGTACATGTTAGGCTCCTCAAACCTCTCCTCGTAGGTCCTTTCCTCAAGCCCCAGATCATTTGGTTGCCTTCCTCTGGACCCTCTCCAGGAGTGCAATGTCCCTTTATAAAGTCACGGTCTCAAAGCTGCACACAGTACTCAGGTGCAGCCCAACCAAGCAGTTATACAGAAGGATCTCTTCCCTCCTTCTGGGTAACCTCCCTAGCGATGCATCCAGCAACCTATTGGCCTTGGCGCTACCCTCCTACAAGTCTCAGGTTGTTCATTTTGACATCCACCACAACCATGAGTCCCTCTTGCCCATCAAGACTTGTGCAATTACTCCCCAGGGTATACACTTGGTTCAGGTTTCTAGCCCCTAGGTGCAGAACCCTGCATTTCCCTGTATTGAACTTCAGTGTCCACTTCCTTGACCACCTCTTCAGAGGGAGCCTCCAGAGTCCTCCTGCAGGGTCCTCTCCCTCCCCTCCTCCCCATCCACCACCAATCCTTTGAGTTGTCTGCAAAAGAGACTCACTTCCTCCTGATAGCCTTCCTTATGTCAGAGACATAGGTAGTTAAACAAGGAGGGTACATGGACTGATCTCGGGATCCAACCAATGACCATCCTTGGAGATGGAACAGCCCTCCAGCCACCACCCTCTGGGCAAGCTCAAGGCCAATTCCTATCCATCTGATCATCTGCTTGGACCAGACCCCTTTTGGTGTGGAGCTCTTAGTGCCGACAGTTCCCCTTCAACTAAAGCATTGTTTCTAGTGGCCACTGACCTAGCCACTGGATTTCTCTATGCCCCAATATGCAGGTAGGGCTGGAGTAGTGTTTTATGCTCTTTGTGAAATTTGGTGTCTCAATAGGAAGAAGAATCGGCCAAGACCTGAGAGCAGCTGAAAGCGGAATAGGAAACTGGGAATTGGAGTTATTTACTTGCTCGACTGTTTTATGGTGACCTCCCTGCTGGTCTTTTCTCTCATCCCTTTTATGTCATTCTGCAGGGCTTTACGGTAAAGATGGAATCCTTCCGGCACGCAGGATGCTGCGCTACTCTGACAAGCCTCTTCTGGAGCAGCTGAAGGACACACCAACATTACTTTGGTTAAGCCCCTATGTAGGGCTGGACACGGAGCAGGGGATGGAGTTGATCTGCCTGCTGGGGGCACTGACGTCGTTTGCTGCTATGCTGGTGGAGCCGCTGCGAGACAGCATTGTCTTTTTCTTCCTGTGGTTTCTCTATCTCTCCATTTACCAGGTAAAAACAGCATTCCGTATAATCGGTACTGGACTGTTAAACCATGCTAGTCCTCTGACAGACTTGTAATGGTAGCTTCCCGCTCTGGTTTGTTCTATGTCCTTTTTTTTTTTTTTTTTTTTTTTAGGTAGCTTTATTTTTACGTCATCTTTCCTGACCTAAAGAGTACTGTGCAAGATGCAGTAAAACCGCTGCAGAAGCCAACATTTAAAATATACCTTAGAACGCAATAACCTAAGTTGTGCATTGGCTCCAGTGGTAGTCACATGGTATGGGCTGTCCTCCCTGCTAGCTGGGACAGATTGTAACAGTCCAAGACACTTCTTAGGACACGCCCCTTTCCAGACAGGATTTTTTTTTTTTGTAATTAAAACTTTCATTAAAGTTTTCAACACATACGACATGCAAAGTGCAGTAATTATGAAGCACGTCCGCTGTAAATCTGTAGTTAAACCTACGTAAGTAATTGATACGGTATCAAACCAATATGGGGCTGTAATGTAGGAAGAGAACTGATTCTGCTACAAACAAACAGCAAACTAGTGTATAAACACTGCTCAGACTGCAATACTAATAAGAGTAGAGTAGTGAGGAACCTCAACACTGTAACACTTCATGTGTGGGGGTGGGGTCTGCACCAAGTGGGCTGGAACCACCATATTGGTATATCATAGAGGTTTAGAGAGGGAGGTCACAAAGGGGTACTATACCCTGTAAGGATTCTGAAGTGTGCCAGCAGCCAGTTATGATGGTCTTTCATAGGCAGCTACCAGGGGAGGGGGGGGATGTTTGGGAAGAATTCACTCTGGGTCAGGATGTTCAACAAGACTAAGAATTTTCTTAATTCAAAATCCAGTTGTAGAAATGAAAGGAAAAGCGACTCCTACCAGGACTCGAACCCAGGGACATTGTCATTCCGTGGCATGCTCTTAACCACCTGAGCTATAGGAGCCTCACGTCATTAGGCTTCCTGTGTTTTCCCTTGAAACACACATTCCTTTCATGGTATTGCAAAATCAGCAACTTAGCCAGTCTCACAAAGACTCTGATTACTTCCTATTTCTTTCTCTCCATGCAGTTGGCTAATTGCATGGAGAGAAAGAAATAGGAATTAACAGAAATTATCAGCGCACTCATAGAAAAAAAAAGACTGAGCTGATATAAACTTCAGATATTTAATCCAGTGATAGAGGTAACGCTTACTGGCAACCCCAGCACTTCGACCACTAAGGGTCTTCCTCAGGGTGTGTCACAATATTGGATACACCCCCATTTATACACATTATAGATCACATGTCGTGGCAATCATCAATAGAAGCACACTTCAAGACATAACTCAGTTGTAAATAAAGATAATGCTAATATTTACACAACATGTATTTTAAATCTAATTAAAAGACGCTAAGCAGGTTCACCATAACAAGTAAGGCACTGACATTTAAAAAAAAATAATTTAATTTATTCAAATCCACATATTGTTAACCTTCCCTTCTAGTCTTTCTGTTTCTCACTCTTGGTAATATGTATGTGTTTAAAAAAAAATAAATAAATAAATAATAATTCATGTATAAACCTTAAAGCTCTAATGGTCTTGTACATAGATTTGACTGATTTTAAGAACCAAAAAACTGCTATAGCTTGGTTCTGTAATTTTATTTTCAAAAGAATATTTAGAGCACCTCTCCTGAACGTCACCAAAGTTCACCACATATAAGTAATCCTGCCAGTAATATTAAATTTATAATTGTGTAATGGCATTAAGAAAGCTCTAAAGAAAAAAGATTGATACTATGTGGATTTGAATAATTTAAATTACTTTTTTTTTTTTTTCCAAATTTCGGTGGCTTACTCGTTATGGTGAAGTAACTTAAGTACCTGCTTAGCATCTTTTGAGAAGATTTAAGTACATGTTGTGTAAATATTAGCATTTTCTTTATTTACAGCGGAGTTATGTCTTGAAGTGTGTTTCTATTGGTGGTGGTTAACATGACATGTGATCTGTGACGTGTTGATATGTGTAAATGGGATTGTACGCCATATTGTGACACACACCCTGAAGAAGACCTTTAGTGGTTGAAGCACTGGGGTTGCCAGTAAGTGTTGCCTCTATCGCTGGATTAAGTATTTGAAGCTTATATCGGCTCGTTGGTCTTTTTTTCTAAGAGCACGTTGAACTTTTGAGTGTGTCTGGATATTGGGTAAGCTACCCCTCTTCGCAGCGGCAGACCACAGTCCTGCACTCACTGAATCTTTCTGAAGACTAAGGATTTTCTCTTCAGTAGTTTAACCCTCTGGGACTGCGGTGCCTGACAGAACCACTGTAGCTTCATCCTCTCTCGTGGGGCTTTAACAGGTCACCAAACTCCCCATCCCGGATGCAGGTAGGATTGGATAGTTTTTTTTTGGGGGGGGGGTCCTTGTTTTCAGTTCTGCAGTCAGTACTAATTTAGCATGTTCTAGATAAGGTTCCAGTGTATCCAGTCCTACGTGTGGTGGGTGCCATTTCGGGAAGGTCCCCTTCGCTTTTTCTTCTGGTGGCCATCTTAGTACAGGCTGCACATTCTCATTGTAGCCATGTTGGTGTTGGGTCAATGCGCCCACTGCATTATGGTGTCGACCTCTTCTGCTCCATCTTTGAGTCCTACAGAAACGGTCGACGAGGATCAGGAATATGCTGCTAGGATCTCGGTGGCCAGAGGTGTCTTGCTTCCTAGGCTTCTGTGTGCCCTCCCCCATCTTTTACCACACTAACGTTGGTATTATTCATAAATGGGACACCACCTACAACATCTGCAGGTTTGCCGTCGGCCCCTCGCCTTACTCGCCACTGTCTCCTGTACTCCACCCTAAACTGGCTGTCCCTAAAAACCTGCGCTTATACACTCTGGGCTGCTTCGCTGACTCCATGACAAGAGACCCCCCGCCCTGACAGCATTGGGGCCTTGCTCACCCCGGTAGTTCACTCCTGCCTAATGAGATCCTCTAATTCCTCTTCACTCTCCGTCCCGCACTGTTCTACAAAAATGGGGGAACAAGCTTTTTCCCACTTTGCCCCCAAATTCTGGAACTCTCTACCTCCTACTCTTAAATGCTCTTCATCCCACCCCTCCCTCAGGACTGCACTCTTCTCCTACCTACACGCACTTGATTCCTGTGACTGTACGTAACCCCCCTTCTCTCTTACTTTTACTTAAGCTAGCTTACCATTGTCACTGTAATTATTGAAAGTTTTGTCTTGCTCCCCATACCTGCTTCCTTCCATCCCTGCAAGGATGGTTACTGTTAATAAGTATGCTTTGTTTCATGACTATCCCTGTGAGGATATCTACTGGTTTTGTATTTGTGCTGCTTTGTACTTCACCACGTCTTGTATTTTGTAAATTGTATATTGTACTCTCCCGGGTTGTGCGTGAAAATAGGCAGGGTTTTGCCTAATGCACCTACCTGATCAACAAAAGCAAATAAATAAATAAACAAACCCTGGCCTCATTATGCATGAGGAGGAGGAGGAAAGGAGGAAGAGCATGTGGAGAGCTCTTATGAGAGGCCCAGCTCCACAGGGCTTGGTCCCTCCAAAAGACCCTTCATTCATCTTCATTGTGTAGCAACTCCAGTCTGCCATGGGGTTTGAGCCTGAAGAGCAGGACATCACCAAGACAAACTACGTGGAGTTCCTGGAGCTGCCTGATTCTCCACCAATTATTATTCCTCCTTTTATTGCATGTCCTGGAGGATGCCACCCTGCCTGCCTGACACAGACCAAATATGGTGCCTGTGATACCTAGGAAGGCAGAAAATCTGTATCAGGCCCCCTCAGATAAGCCTTTTTTCCGTATCAACTTGAGGCTGATTCAGTCGTAATAAATGCAGTCCATGATTGGTCTAAAGTGTCTAAACCTCTTAGTTCTCTTCTTCCTGACAAGGAGTCCTGGGGACTAGATGTTCTGGGAAGGAAGACCTTTGCTTCTGCTGCCTTGGGCCTGAGGGTTGTAAATATTGGGCCCACATGGCAAAATGCCAGAATACCCTCTGGAGGAAGGCAGCTGCCCAGGCCCTACCAAGGGGACTCCTAAGCAGAAGCTATTAAAGGCCCTTCAGACAGGGACAGATGTAGGTAAGCATCTTTTACGCTCTTCCTGTGACATATTTGATGCATCTGCCAGAGCAGCAGCCTTTGGGGTTTATCTGAGAATTCATTCTTGGTTGAGGGTGGCAGGATTTGCCAGTGATGTCCAGCACTCCATCCCAAATGCCCCATTTAGAGGATACAGGCTGTTCGGAACAGACATCCGGGATATCCTCTCAAACCTACAGGCCTCTGGCAGGACTCTAAAATCAGTATATTCCCTCTACCACACACAACCAAGAAGTAGACGGAGGGTGCCCTTTCATCCAGCCAGTAACGGACACCGTTCAGGGGCCAGACAGCAGAGGAGAATCAGCTTTGCCTGCCCCAGGACCCACCTAGATGCCCATTCAAAGGCTACTAGAGGTGGGGGTGTGGTAGCAGCTGCAAGATTTGTATCTGCATGACTCTCTCCCAGACCTCCACCCACCAATACCTTCAGGGGTGGTCCTTGGGAGTCGCCTTTCCCTTCAGCTGGACCAGTGGAGGAAGATTATATCAGATGCTTGGGTCCTGCAAATAATAGAACAGGGCCATGCTATGGAGCTACTTCCAGACCATCTGTTCGTGCCTTCTTCCTATCCCCCAGAGCACATACTAGAGGAAGTACATATCCTGATCCAGAAGAGGTCTATAGAACCAGTTCCTTGGGAACAAAGGAACACCTAGGATTAGTTCTCGCTACATCCTAGTCTTGGAATACACAGGAGATCTGAGACCCATTCTAGATCTCGGGGATCTGAGACTCTTTATTCAGTGCAAGAAGTTAAGGTTGGTCACTCTACAAGGCATGCTGCCACTACTGCAGGTAGGGAACTGAATCTCTTCCTTGGCCATGCAGCATGCTTACTTGCTTATCAAGATCTGCCCCCTCACAGGAAATACCAGGTTTCTAAGATCGTGGATATTAAGGGGATACGTGATGGTTACGTATGTGATGGCTGACGTATCCACACGAGTGGCAAGCAAGCTCGGGGTTAACAAGAGTGGCGTAGCCATGAGTGATTGAACCCTGAGCTCACTTGCCACTCGTGTTGATATCGGCTATCCCATACATAACCATCATGTATCCGTTTTATACAAAAGGGGTTTGCTGCTTATTAATTTTTTATTTTGGCTGTATAGTTATATGGTATGCTGTTTACCTTTCTGGACGGGCAGCAGAGTGCTGTAAAAATGTAGTGCACCTTTTTTTTTTTTTTTTTTCTTTTATGTCTTGCCATGTACACAGTGGAGATATCAGGTGTTGTGTAGAGAGTACGGATAACTTTTCCGTTTTCCACTGTGTACATGTCATTCATTGATTGTTGCTCTCTAGTGATGATCTGGGGTTTTATCAGCTGGCTTATCTGCAAACCCCTATTATATAAATTGTTTAGCCACACTTACTGGCATGTCCCTTTCCCCTTTAAGGATCTCTGGAAGTCTTCAAGCTGGCTCCTCCCACCCACCTGGGGCCGGGGGGGTTAACTCTCTGCTCCACCCCATGACTCCAGATCTTCCTTTCTGTTGGAAGATTCAGGTTGCCTCCTTCATGCTTCCGCATTTTGTAGGCCCTGGCTTTAAAACCTTCGATTATTCCACAGATTAATTTAGTTTGCATTAGTGATCGCGACTGCTTATCTTTGATTATAGAAGACAAGTCTTCTGGATTTCACCGGTGTTCGTGCGGCCAGAAAATGTTGCGCACCGATCCCCACACCACGCAAGTCTGTTGTTTGGGTGTCGACCATGACACCTCAAAGTACTTTTTTTTTTTTTTTTTTTTTTTTTTGGTCTTGCATTTCACTTTAACGTCCTCAATGACCATCTCGCATGCCTGAAGTTGGGGAGGCTGGAAAAATGGAACCCTCCATGAAATCTAAGGAGGCTTGGTGGGCGGTTTCTACTGCCTCGGGATCTGCCAGGCAGTTGAAACACATGCAAGCCTTCGAGGAGGAAGTGGCTCGTGCCAGGGAATCTTGCTCTCTGAGCTTCTTCGTTTTACTCAGCCTTGGCTCCACCTTCTCGGGTTCCTTCTGAGAGTTGTGCCAGTATCTCCTGACTAAGGGAGAGGGTCCTGTGGGCGCGCATTCCTCTCAGTCCCATAAGCGGGAAAAGGACCTGGGATCGTCTTTGTCGTAGCGAAGATGTTCTTGGGATCGGGAGAGATCTCGGTCCCAGGAACCGGCAGTCTCGACTTCAGTGGAAATTGCCTCTTCGGCCGCTGTCTTCTCGGCTTTGCCGTCTGGCCAGTCGACTGAAGTTAAAAAAAATCGACCCATTGTCGCAGACTCCAGTCGACGATTCTCTCGATCAGACTTCGGTCCTTTCTTTCCCCGATGAGGAGACCCGACCCGCTGGGAATCCTGTTGAGGAAGTGGTCCCCTACCCTGGGAAATCACCAGTCCTGCCAGTGTTTCCCGAGCGACCGAATCTGCCCGTCCGATTTCGATCGAGGTCTAGGACCCCTTAGACAGACAGGCCGAGGAAGAGCCACAAGAGCGCGAAAAAGAGGCGATGCCATTGGTCGTCCTCATCCTCCTCTAATGAGGAGAGGCTCCGGCGGAAACTCTGGCGCTATGAGGACCTCATGTGGCAACAGCTGATTTTGACTGGGCACAAGCCGACCCCGGCCATTACTTGGCTTTCGCCTCCCAGGCCAAAGCAGACTCCTTCAGAGCCGATTTTAAGTCTGCTCCCCCGCCTGTGGAGTAGGCGAAACCTCCGGTTCGTCCTAAACCAGTGTCTCCACCGAACGTGGTGGAACCACCACCCAAGCAGTCTGTGGGAGGGGCTCCTTCTAAGGAAGATAGACCAGACACCGGGCTTCCCCGGCGTCTTTTGGTCACTGTCACCCCGGACCACCCTCGGCAGGTTGAATGTGACCTGGGTGGTCGACCATTTGTATCTGGATTCCTCTGATTCGGATGAGACCGGCCTACATTCCCATCCCGGGGATGATGAATCGGCTGGTGGGATAGAGATGGAGGAAGGTTCTTAGTCCTTTCAGCGCATTCTTCGCCTCATCTCAGAGTCTACATGGATGCCCCTGGAACCTATCCGGAAAAAGGCAGAGTACCCTTACACGGACATCGTCAAGAGAAGGGGATACCCCGATGGAGGCCTTTCGTGTGGCAGAGGCCATAGTTGGCCCGGACTTAGAACTTTGGCAGCACTCTACCTCCTGTCCAGCTCCGTCTGCTCACATGGGCCGCAAGTATGTGGTGCCCATGGGGTCCCTTTCGGGGTTTACAGAGCACCCTTCAACCAAGAGCTTGGTGACCACCTCTGTGTTCAGGCGTGCTGGCAGTTCTGCCTTCACTGACCGACCTCCCGAAAAAGAATCCAAACTCTTGTATCACTCTGCTCGAAAGGTCTGTGCGGCTTCGTCAGGCAAGTTCGGCAGTCAGCATGGAACACTTCTCCCATGCCCTCTTTAAGCCTTTGGATGAAGTCCTCCCACACCTCCCCATGGTCAAGCAGGTCCAGGATCGGGTCTGGGCTGTTGCCAAACAGTAGCTTCGGACAGCCCTGGACATTGGGGATTCTTGTGCACGCTCAATGGCAGCTGCAATTGCCTCTCAACGCAGGGCTTGGCTGAGACTCTCTCCTATTTCCTGGCAAATACTCTGCACAAACTAGCTGATGTGCCTTTCCCGGGCACCGACCTTCTCAGCCCAGGTGTGGCTGGTCACCTTCAGCGTATTCAGCAGTCCAGTGCCACCTTGGATGTTACTTCTGCTAAAAGTTCTTCAGGCAAGAAACAGCAGAAGAAGCCTTTTCAGCACTCTTCCCTTGCGGTGCAGTGCCCTCTTTTCAAGGAGGGCAGCTGCCGGCCCAAGCCCGGGCCTTCTCAGGCCCGTAAAGGAGCCCGAAGTTAAGGTCCTATATCCTCCTTCTCCAAGTCTGCTCGGTAACAGGATGGGGGCTGCCACCCCCTCTCCCATCACGCCAAATGTGGGTCCTCCCATGGGGGCCAGCTCAGCCACTTTCTTTCCACCTGGGCTGTTATCACCACAGACAGGTGGGTTTTGGAAATGGTAGGTCAGGGACTGCTTCTGGAATTTTGAGCAGCACCCTCCAAGCAGAGTCCGCGCCCTTCGATAGGAGAGTATCCGTCCTTACTCAGTTGGCTCTCTGAAACGACATTGCTCTGCTCCTTCTCAAGGAGGCAGTAGCTCCAGTGGCTGATTCTCCAGTAGACCCAGGCTTTGTCTGCAGGTGCTTCCTGATGCCCAAGTGGATGGGGTGCTGGCGCCTGATTCTAGATCTGCATGACCTGAATCAGTATGTCATGTCTCGAACATTTCGGATGGTCACTCTGTCCCAGATCATACCATCCTTGGAGCAAAACATGGTTCTGTTCACTGGATCTGCAGAACGTGTTCTTTCACGTCCCAGTCCGTCCATCTCATTGGCGGTTACTCCGTTTCAGGGCTGAAGAGACCCTATACAAGTTCATAGCCATGCCGTTCAGCCTGTCATCGGCCCCATGGGTCTTCACCGAAATGCATCGCATTGGTGGCAGCCCATCTCGGGCATCTGGGGGGGTGAGGTCAGAACTTACCCCTACCTCGACAGTTGGCTCTTAGCAGGTCCCACCCAGCAGGAGGTGGAGAGGTCCAGGGACCTGACCCTCCAGACCTGCTCCCAACTCTGCCTCTTGATCAACAAGGCCAAGTCGGAAGTCGTGTCTTCTCGGGTGATGTGCTTCATCGGGGCAGAGCTCTGCTCCCGGTAGACAGGGCGGAGGTTCTCTCTTCCTTTACCCGATCATTTCTGGTTGGGCAATTTCGCCCTGCCCGGGACTTTATGTGCCTACTGGGTTACGTGGCGGTGTACCACTATGGTCCGTTGGGCCCGGTGGCACATGTGCCCCCTCCAGTGGGAGCTGGCCACCCAGTGGACTCAGTGCCACGGTTATTTCGACCAGCTGATCACTGTAACCCAGAAGATGTGGGATGCTCTCCAGTGGTGGACCGCCCCATACAGGTTGCAGGAAGGGATCCTGTTTCTCCGCCCCGAGCCGACAGCCGTCCTCAAGACCAATGCCTCTCTCATGGGCTGGGGAGCTCACATTGGGGACAAAAGGGCCCATGTGTTCTGGACACCCAAGGAGTCACAATATCACATCAACCTGTTAGAGCTCAGAGCAGTCAGGCTGGCACTTCCAGTTTTTGTTCCTCAGCTCCGGGGTCAAGTGATTAAATTCCAGACGGACAATACCACGACCGTGTACTACCTCAACAAACAGGGCAGCATGCACTCGTGTCTGCTTTGCAGGGAGGTGCTCCACATCTGGACCCTCGTCAGTTGTCTGGAGGTGTACCTCTTTTCCATTCATGTGGCAGGAGCCTCAAACCATCTGGCAGATGCTCTGACACTTAGGCGAGATATCCCACAAGTGGACTCTCCATCCAGAGATGGCTTACTGCCTGTTCTCCCCCTGCGGCAAACCGATGGTGGACTTGTTTTGCCTCCAAGGAAAACGCCAAGCTGAGGCTGTTTCATGCCGGCCACTTCAGCAGGGGTTCGCTACAGAGAGATGCCTTCTTGAGGCCGTGGACCCCAGGCCTCTAATACACCTTCCCTCCATTTCCCTTGATCGACAGGGTGCTCCTGAAGGTGAGGAGGGACGAGGCAAAGGTGATTCTGGTAGCCCCAGACTGGCCGCATCAGTTCTGGTATCCAGTTCTCCTCAACCTCTGCTGCAGGTCCCCAGAATGGCTTCCAGCACGCCTGGACCTGATCTGTTAATCAGGGGAAGGTATACTATCCGGACCTTCAATCCCTGCACCTCACAGACCGGTACCTGAGTGGCTAGAGTTCCAGGCTTTGGGTCTTTCCGAGATGTCTTCACTATGGTGGAGGCATCCAGAAAGGAATCGATCAGGAAAGGAAACGTTATGCCTTCAAATGGAAAAGGTTTTCCATTTGGTGTCTGGGCAAGGGCCTGGACCCCTCTGTCCTGTCCAGTGGCTAACATTCTCTACTACCTTTGGTCTCTGTCCAAAGGGGGTCTTCGGTAATTGACCCTTAGGGTGCACCTGACGGCCATTTCTGCTTACCAGGCGCAGGCCGGTCAGCTGGCACTGGCGCAGGATACAGTGGTCGGGTGCTTTTTTTTAAAGGTCTGGATCACACATCTCCTCCAGTGCGTGAATCTCCACCTCCATGGGATCTACTGCTGGTACTGGCAAAGCTCATGGGCAAGCCATTCGAACCAGTGCACAAGTCTGCGCTGTCACACTTGTCATGGAAGACTGCTTTTCTGGTGGCTGTCACGTCTGCCAGAAGGACAGGGGAGCTCCAGATGCGTTTAGTGGACTCCCCTTATCTGGTCTTCCACCACAATTCCTTCCGAAGGTGGTGTCAGTTTCACCTTTAGCAAGTGTTAACTCTGCCGGTATACTACCCTAATTACACCTCAGAGGCAGAGTACAGGCTCCATACTTTGGACCCAAGACGCACTCTCTCCTATTATAAGGAGAGGATGGCGGAAATTCGGGGAGAGGTTCGCCAGCTGTTTGTCACCTACGCTGAAGCCGCTTCTGGCAGATCTGCAGCAAAACAGACTATTGCAAGATGGGTTACATCATGCATAGGTCTGTGTTATGAGTTCGTGGGCATGGAGCCTTCCAGAGGGATAAGAGCTTATTCTACCCGTCATACCGCTGCATCGGTGGCTGCTTCTAGGGACATACATGTCCAGGAAATCTGTTGGGCTGCTACCTGGAAGTCAGAAAACACCTTTGTTACCCACTACCACATCGGCCTTGCGTCACACCAGGATGCTGGGTTCGGGGCCTCAGTTCTCCAATCTCTTATTTCCCAAGTGAGTATCAGTGGGGGTACGCTTTGCCTCCCTTCTCCCAGAGAACTGCCAGGAGTCTGCCAAGAAGTGTCGATGAACAACATATCCATGATCCTAGAAGAACAGAGTACTCTCCTGTAACAGTAGTTCTAGGAATGGTATATGTTGCTCATCCACACTGACCCACCCGACCTCCCCGGCTGCAGACGCACAAATCTGGCTTCCAGCAGGCTAAGATTCCGTATCAGGGGGCGGAGCAGAGGGTTAATACCACCCGGGTGGGTGGAAGGAGCCAGCATGAAGACTTCCAGCGATCCTCAAAGGGGAAAGGGACATGCCAATAAGTGTGGATGAACATATACCACTCCTCTAACTACTGTTAGAGGTGAGTAGACTGTTTTTCTGTTCCATGGAGAGCACTATCAGCTCAGTGTATTGCCCTTTGGCTTACCATCTGTGCCACAGGTCTTTACCAGATGTTTAGCAGCAGTGGCAGCAGCCCTTAGGAGAGAACAACTCTGCCTTCCCCTACCTTGATGACTGGCTACTCCAAGCCCGCTTCAAGGAGCAGCTTTATCAGACTCCAGCACACACCAGGCAGCTGTTGTGATGCCCTTGGATCACACTTAATGTGCCTAAGTTGGTCCTGGCCTCCTGTCAGCACCTGCAGTACATAGGGGCAGTCTTGGACACATCCGAAGGCTTAGCCTTCCTGACCCAGGAAAGGGTCAAACACCTGATTGCACAGGCCCAGATGGTATACAACAGGTATATCACAGCCAGGATATTCTTGAGACTGGCTGGCCTGATGGCAGCAGCCCTTGTTATGGTACCACTGGCCAGTCTGCATATCAGGATCCCCCAATGAACATTGAGTCCAGTGGGAGCAGTGCACCAGTGACCTGGAGCAGAAAGGTTTTTGTAACCTCTCCTGTTCGAAAGGTGCTTCAGTGGTAGATGGAACCTAGCCCTTTGCTAAAGAGGGTTCCCTTCCTGATCCCATCAGATCATCACTACAGATGCCTCAGGAATGGGCTGGGGGCATATCTAGGACCTCATCAGACACAAGGAACATGGATAAGAAGTGGAGAACACACACCACATAAATGTCCTAGAAATGAGGGCTGTTCTGTACGGTCTACAGACTTCTAAATCTATATACAGTATGCTGAGGACATCATCTGGTGCAAACAGACATCAGTGTGGTGCACTACACAAACAAACGAGGGGGAACTCATTCCTACCTCCTGTGCAGGGTGTCACAAATGCACTCCGCAAGTCTGCTTACATAGTGCCAAACCTCAAAGTGCAATATGTGAACAGGAGACACAGGGTAACCCTCCTGTCTGTTTTGAGTCCAAATCACCTACTAGCCTCGAGTCCTGAAGTAAAATGTGGACCGTTCTTCAGTAGCACACTCAGTTAACAGGATCAGATATCGCACCCTCTTCGGGGAATGCAGTGCTATACTTCACCCAGTGGACACCCAGCCTGGTCCACAGTTCTACCCTGTTGACTGAATTTCAGACCTAGGTAATTTCTTAACTTAGCCAAATAGTAACACACTTTTAAGCCCTTAACAGTTTTTGTCAGAAATGTCAAATACTGTCTCAGCATTCACATGCAAAAGAAGACTCAAGCAGGATTAAGGCAACCCAAACATTTACTGAAATTAAAAATAGTAAATACATATGACACATAGAACATATAACATAAATGCTTGCAGCCAAAAGAAATTGGAAATTACAAAAACCAAAAAAGGCCCAGTACTTGAATTTCTAAGTCTGTTTGTTTGATGTTACCTATTTTGCCACAAGTACCTTTTTGTTCAGAACAGTGTGTGTGTGTGTGTGTGTGTGTGTGTGTGTGTGTGTGTGTGTGTGTGTGTGTGTGTGTGTGTGTGTGTGTGTGTGTGTGTGTGTCTCTCTTCTCTTATAAGTACAGAGACAGATGTGTGTCCACTCCTTTCAGCCAGAGTGATAATAAGCCAAACATGCCCTTCCCATCCTGTTGGGTCACAGCTCATGAGGTAACTGTTAGTCCTGACCCCCAGTCACCACCAGGAGCAAGCACAGCTTCGGAAGTACCAACCGTCCCTCCCCAGAGATGGAGAGCAGTCCCTGGGACACTCAGTCCTCCCCGCCAACCCTCCGACTCCCAAAGTTGCTCGTTGGCATGGCGCTAGGTGTGGCAGGCAGTGCCTCAACCCTCCATGCCACCAGGCCAGCTTTTGTTCCATACTTTTAGATGTACATAGAATACTTGGGTACTGTATACACTGCCCAAAGGACTGCAGGATGTCCTCGCAGCTTTTTACATGCTAACATACTAAAATGCCAGCAGAATAGGACTAACGGTCTTTCGAGTCTGCTCGATTGGTCAGCCCCCACCCTGGGTGCTGACCTTGCTGCCCCCCTCGCCTTCTCTGGCTTCTCCCTTCCCAGTTCCGGATATTCTTGCTGCATTGGATTTTGCTTCCAGAACCCTTCCCCTGTACCTGTCCGAGCCCCTCCTGAACCCCTCCACCGTCTCTGCCTCCACCAGCCCCCTAAGCAGTGCATTCCATGGCTCCACCACCCTCTCAGTGAAGTAGCACCTCCTCCTTTCTCCCCTGAATCTCCCCCCCCCCTCCAGCTTCCACCCATGCCCTCTAGTGGCCCCCTCCTCCTTCCTTCGAAGCACCCTGACTGTTCCTCCCTATTTACCCTCTTCATGTACCTGAAGACCTCTATCATGTCTCCCCCCTCCCCTCGGTCCCTTCTCTCTTCCAGTGTGTACATATTTAGCTCTTGAGCCTCTCCTCATAGGTCCTGTCCCCCAAGCCCCAAATCATTTTGGTTGCCCTCCTCTGGACCCTCTCCAGGAGTTTAATGTCCCTCTTTAAGTGTGGCCTCAAAACTGCACGCAGTACTCAAGGTGCGGCCTCACCAAGCAGTTATACAGAGGAGTATCACTTCCCTCCTTCTGGAGGTGATCCCCTAGTGATGCATCCCAGCATCCTGTTGGCCTTGGCTGCTGCCCTTCTACAAGTCTGAGTTGTTCATCTTGACATCCACCACCACCCCAGGTCCTCTCAGCCATTGAGACTTATAGCATCCCCCCCAGGGTGTACACTTGGCCCGGGTTTCTGGCCCCCAGGTGGAGTACCTTGCATTTCCCTGCATTGAACCTCAGCTTCCACTTTCTAGACCATCTTTCCAGAGCCTCCAGGTCCCCCTGTAGGGCCACCCTCCCCATCCACCACCGCCCCCAGTTTTGAGTCAACTGCAAAGAGACTCATCTCACTCCTGATTCCTGTCCTTTTGTCAGAGACGTAGGCGTTGAACAGGAGGGGCCCAAGGACTGATCCCTGTGGGACCCCACTAATGACCCTCCTTGGGGATGAGACTATCCCGCCAACTACGACCCTCTGGGTCCGGTCCTAGAGCCAATTGCCTATCCATCTGATCATCTGGTTTCCCACCCCCATTTCTCCCAGCTTATCCAACAGGCCCACGTGAGGAACAGAGTCAAGTGCCTTGCTGAAGTCTAGAAAGAGGACGTCCACTGGTCTGCCCAGGTCCAAGGCACTCGTCACCCAGTCATAGAACTCCACAAGGTTTGTCTGACACGATTTCCCCGGGACGAATCCATGCCGTCTATCGTCCAGGCACCCTGACTTTTCCAGGTCTCCCCCTAGCCTCTCCTTGACAATGCCCTCCATCACCTTGCCCACCACCAATGTCGGGCTGACAGGCCTGTAGTTCCCTGCCACCTCCCTTGATCCCCACTTGTGGATATGCACTATATGTGCCACCTTCCAGTCCTGGGGCACCCACCCTGTCCTCAGAGAGATGGTGAAAAGATCCGCAAGGGGTTTCGCCAGGACATCCGCAAGTTCCTTCAGCACTCTGGGATGTAATTTGTCCGGCCCCGGTGCTTTCTCCGTCTTAAGGGAGCTGAGGGCTTCCCTCACACACTCTGCTGTGATTTCCACTTCCAGTACCTCTTCTCCCTGCTTAGCCTTCCCCCCTCCTGCCAGTGATGCCTCCCCCTCTCCCCAGACCCGCCGATAGGTAAGGGTCCCCCCCTCCTCAGTATCTCTGTCTCCTCCCATGTATGATGCAGCACCCCCATTTTCCTTGGTGAAAACTGAGGTGAAGTACTCATTTAGTACCTCAGCCTGCTCCCCCGGGTCTTGTGCCCATCTCTCCCCTGATTTAATCCTGCTAATCTGCCCCTTCACCCTTCGTTTTTCCCCAATGTATCTAAAGAACCCCTTGTTCCCTCTCCTAATTTCCCTGGCCAGGTTCTGCTCCTTCCTTGCCTTAGCTGCCCTCACCATCCTAGTGGCACTTCTAGCCATCAGCTCATACTCCCCTCGATCCCTTTCACTCCTTGAGCACTTGAATTGCCTATAGGCTGCCTTCTTTCCCCGCACCACCTCCTGGACCTCCCTGGTCCACCAGCAGAGTTTTCGGGCCCTACCGCATTTTCGTCTTACTCTTGCACAGGTGCTGGTAGCATCTTGCACCCCTCTCCTGATGATTTCCCACCTACTATCAGTGTCCATGTCTGACCCAGTCACATCCAAATGCTCCTTAAGGATCCTTCCCATTTCCTTAAAATCCATTCCCCTGAAGTCAGTTACCTCCGTCTTTGTGCAGCCTTCTAGCCCTCCTAGGTCCAGGCAGAACCAGACCGTGGCATGGTCACTCCCCGCCAACGGGTCCCTTACCTCCAGGCCCCTAATCTGGTCACTGTCTGCCAGGACCACATCCAGTACCCGCGCCTCCCTGGTCAGTTCCCCCACCTGCTGAGTTAGGAACGCGTCTTGAAAGACATCCAACAACCTCTGTTCCCTGGTCACAGAAGATGTCATAGTCTCCCAGTCTGTTCCTGGCATGTTTAAGTCCCCCAACACCACCACCGTTCCTCTGCCCAGTCTGCAGTGTCTCCCAACATCTGCCACCAGACTCTCTTCCAGCTCCTCCGCCAGGGCAGGGGGTCTATACACCACTCCTATTTTTACTCTCTTGCGCCCCCTCCCCGGTATCAAGGTGACCCAAATTGCTTCCATGGTTCCTCCGCCGCCTACTCCCCTATGCCAATGCAGTTTTGACTCATTGCTACCCCTCCTCCCTTCCTCCCACTGTCCTTCCTGAACATAGTGTAACCCTCCAGATTCGGGTCCCAGTCGTGTCCTGCAGTGACCCAGGTCTCAGTGACCGCTGCCACATCCACTGCTCCCTCAGCATTGCCTGGAGCTCAGGCATTTTATTTCCCAAGCTCCTGGCATTTAGCTACCTTCCACCCTTACCTTATACTTCCATTTCCCCTGCTCGTGTTCCCATGGGGATTCTGTTTTCCCCTGGTCTGCACTTTACCAGTCGGCCTTTTCCCGCAATCCTCCAGCTCCCAAGGGGGGTGGAGACAGAGTCCCTCCTTTATCGGCACCCCCTTGACAGCCTTTTCTCCCATCCCTCCCCCACTTCACAAGTTTAAACCTCACTTTTCACCAATGAAGTCCTCTATTTTCAACTTAAGGATTCCCTTCCCCTCCAAATTGAGATGGAGTCTATCTCTGGCATACAGCTCCTTATCCTCCTTTCCCCTGGGAAGGAGGGTGTGCCTGTCCAGATGTTTGGCCAACTGTATTATTTTTTTTAAATATATTTTTTGATTTTAACATAGACACAGTTGATAACAGACAACTAAAAAGTGATTTGATGTGAATTTACATCAGCTGGCTTCACATTAGGCCACAGGAACAGTCGGTCTACTTTACATTGTCCATTTCTTTAAGCTATTACCTCTGCATTGGGGGAAAAAACATTTTCACATCACTTGGAGCAGAAATATTGCATAAAGTAACTTGCAGGCCAGGCCTTCTGCTGACCCCTTCCCCAGTGAGAACAGCACCTCTCCTTGAGCCGCAGGACAACCCTTTGGGAACAAAATCGGAGTCCAGCTGGGCCATGTACCACACCCAAACTGTATTTTTTGTTCTAGGAATACAGTAACGAACTTTCAGGTGTTCGTGGTCATTCAACCAGAGGCATGGCTACTTCTGTTGCCAGGTTCAAGAATATGTCAGCTGCAGAAGTTTGCAGCTGCCACCTGCAGTACTCGCCACACCTTCACTAAACACTACAGTCTGGACATTGCCTCTCGAAAAAGGGCAGGTTTTGGCCTAGCTGTACTTAAGGGCTTCCTTTTGTAGGCCTGTAGGCTCCAGCCACCCAGACTGTTTGTTTTATTGGCAGTACTGCTTGGTACTCGTTCCATAGGTGTGGCCTGATGAAAGAGAAATCCTCTAAGAAGAAAGAACATTTATGTACTTACCGTAATGGTAGATCTTCAAGAGAATCTGTTTCATTAGGCCATGCCGTCCCACTCTCCATCTCCCTAAGGCACAGAGATCTATAACTCCTGTCTGTTTCTCCAGGATGGGTCTGTCTGCTTATTTCAGCCTCGCCTGGTAGCTGGAACCATGTGCTTTCTCCTTGTTCCTTAGAGGGAGGTCCTCTGAGCATGATCTCCGGCAGGGAACTGAGGAGGGAAGGGGTGGTTCATGTTTATATGCGAAGTACTGACTTAGGACATCATCGTGGGTAGCCCCTAGTGGACTGCTTGCAAAAAGTTGCCATGTGGTCCTAGTGCCTGGTGGCTATAGTTCCATAGATGTGATCTGATGAAAGATATTCTTTCAAAGAACAGTTACGTACTTACCGTAACAGTAGATCTCCATCTGGATTACATTGCCACCAAGTCCATTAAGTCTCCCAATTTGATAGAGATTGCTGCCTTCTCTGCCTCAAGTTGTCCCTCATCTGCCTTCTCAGGTGTTCCTGGCTGGGTCCGCTGTGTGCTCTCTGAGGAGTTCAAACCTGACTACCTAGAAGTTGAATATAGGAGGAGGAAGAGTCTGATCCTCAGCACCCTCTGGGGCTAGAGGGTGCTGCTGCAGCCTTACACAGTGAGGAGAGAGTCCTATAACAGGCCATGTTGTCTCGTCTTCTCACCCTCCCATGATATTTCCTTCTGAGCTTTGATAAGGCAAATCTAGGAGACTGGATGTCTCCCAGGAGGCGAATCCTCTAAAAGAATTTGTGTAAAAAAAGGATGTCAGAAATGCCTCCTACTTCCCTACCGGCTGTCTGTAGGAAGGCAGATGAGCAGTATCTGGTTCCAAGGGATAAACAGTACTACTTTACACAGCCTCACTGGTAATCGTGACTGCACTTGATAGGACTTGAGCCCCCCAAGGATGAGTACCAGGTCTCTTTACAGGGAGACCAGAAAATTGGACATTATGATCAAGTGCATGTTCTGCTTGGCCTGCCTTGGCCTGCACATCGCTAGCTACCGGACATATGTGGCCAAGTACCAGAATCACTGTGGAGAGATCTCAACCAGGTTGTGAGCAGTGTAATAGCTTGGTCCCTAAAGTCGGAAGCTCTTGCCTGTGTTTCACTGGGCTCTGACGCTGGCAAGTTCCTTCAGAGTTCCAGTTTATGATGCCTTGGCTGCCAGCTTTGGCATTTGTTGGAAGACCTCACTTCTGGCTAAGTATTGCAAGTTTTGCTCAGGAAATGCTGCAGTCAGTCCTGAATGTCCCGTTCAAGGGCACCAAGCTCCTGGTACCAGATGTTGAAGTCCTTCTCAATGACAGAGATCTTCAAGATACCTGGTAGGACTATGCCAAGAGAAGTGCAGTCCCTGTCCAACTCCATGGCTGAGCGCTTTCCCAGTGGCACTTTACCGCTGCACATCTGGGCCCATGTTGAAGCGGGCAGTGTCTCATCAGCAGGCTCTGTGCCATGGAGGGTAAAGATGTCCAGCAACATGATACTTTTGGTTAGGCTAGGTCAGTCCTTGCTGCTATGGGTATCACTGGAGAGTTGATAGGAGGGGTCTGGAGCAGATAAAGATAGCTCCAGGTAGCCAGGGAAACAACTGGTGTTAATTGGTGCAGCAGCAGAAGGGAGCCTTGGAGGGAGTCTACTACGAGACAGGGCAGTGGTCGCCACCAAGGAACGGGATGGGTTAAGAGGCCGCTGTTTCTTCCCCCAAACCTGGTGGATTTGTCTCTTTCCTTGCAAGCTGATAAGTTAGTAGACACGAGAGTTGGAAACGTGGGGAAGGGGGCATGGATTCAGAAGGGGAGGGTGAGAAGAGGTGGTTTCATCCACTACTATGGACTCGTGTGGGCGAGGTGTCTTACGAGTGGTCTCTCCACCCAGATGTAGCACACAGTCTGTTCTCCCAGTGGGGTACCCCTCAAGTGGACCTGTTCGCCTCCAGGGAGAACGCAAAGCTGAGGCTGTATTATGCCCACCCCCCTTAGCAGGGAGCGCTGCAGAGGGATGCCTTCTTGAGGTCCTAGTCCCCAGGCCTCTTCTGTTCATTCCCTCCACTTCTCTTGATCCATTCAAGGCCAGGAGGGACAAGGCACAGGTGATCCTGGTGGCCACAGACTGGCCACTACACTTTTGGTACCCCGATCTCCTCAGCAACAGGCTTCTGAGGCATCTTCCTCTCCACCCTGACCTGCTCTCCATCAATGAGGGGAATGTATTCCAACAGTACCTTCAGTCCCTGCACCTGACAGCCTGGTTCCTGAGTGGCTAGAGTTCCAGGCTCTGGGTCTCTCCGAACATGTTCTCACCATTATTGATGCATCTCAGGAGGAGTCAACCAGGAAATGCTATGCCTTCAAATGGAAGAGATTCTCCATTTGGTGTCAGGGCAAGGGGTTGGACCCTTTGTTTTGTCCAGTGGCCAGCATCCTTGACTATCTGTGGTTCCTCTCTGTCGGGCCTTCGGTCAGTGACCCTCAAGGTGCACCTGGCAGCCATCTCTGCTTACTGGGCACGGGCTGGTCAGCAGTTGGCACAGGAGAAGGTGATCTGGCATTTCAACCACATTTCTCCTCTGGATCATGAAACACCACCACCTTAGGACTTGTTGCTGGTGTTGGCAAAGCTCATGGGCAAGCCAGTCGAACCAATGCACAGGTGTGAGATGTCTCACCTATTGTGGAAGACCGCCTTCCTGGTGGCTATCACGTCAGCCAGAAGGATCATTGAGCTCCAGGTGCTCTCGGTGGAGTCTTCTTACCTGGTCTTCCACAGGGACAAAGTTGTCCTTCACCCCAACCTGAAGTTCCTCCCAAAGGTTGTCTGGTGTTCACCTTAACCAGGTGATTAATCTCCCAGTGTACTTCACCAACCACACCTCGGAGGCCAAGCACAGGCTCCATACTTCGGATCTGCGGTGAGCGTTTGCATGTTACAGGGAACGCACAGATAGAGTTTGGAGAGAGATTCACCAGCTGTTTGTCAACTACGCTGAAGTCACACCTGGCAGGTCTGCAGCTAAGCGGAAGATTGGTAGGTGGATTGTTTCCTGCATCGACCATTGCTATAGGTTGGTGGGTGGGTAGGTAGCCTCCCGTAGGGCTTGGGGCTCGTTCCACCCACTATACTGTTGCCTCGGTAGCTGCTTCCAGGGTCATCCCTGTCCAGGAACTCTGTGGGGCTGCTACCTGGAGGTCACAGCACACCTTCATTTCCCATTACCACGTCGACCTTGAGTCCTGTTGGGATGCTGGTTTGGGAGCCTTAGTTCTCCAATCTCTGTTCCCTAAATTGGGGGTGTGTATTTTGCCCCTTGCTCCTGGAGAACTGCTAGGCATCTGCCCTACAAGTGTAGATAGAACAACATTTCCACGTCACAGGTTACTCACTTGTAGAAGCAGTAGTTCTAAGAGTGGTATATGATCATCCACACAAACGCACCTGACCTCCCCTGGCTGTGGCACACCCTTCTGCTTCCAAGGGACAAGATCTGGCATCACGGGGTGGAGCCAAGGCAGTAATCACCCAGGTGGGTGTGAGGAGCCAGCTTGAAGACGTTCCGGTGAAGTCTTTAAGGGAAAGGCAATTGCCAACAAGTGTGGATGAGTATCATATACCACTCCCAGAACTACTGTTACAGATGAGTAGCCTGTTTTTTTTTTTTTTTTTTTTCATCCTTATCTGTGTGTGTGTGTGGGGGAGGATACTCTGGTGGTGGTATTCTCTCCCCCAAATGTGAAGGGGGCGGTTGTCCAGGACACTGGGAAAATTCCCCTGCTGTTTTTGAGAAGTGCCACGGGACCTTTAATGTCCACCTAAATAACCACCAGGTAAGGCAGACAGGGTCTAATTTTAACATTTAATCTGAAGAACAGCACTGTCTTAAGAGGACAGCATCCCTTGTGTACTACGCTCGGGTACCAGCGTGTTTAGTATGAGCCCAGTCCCGTTGTGAGACTAGAACCCATGACCTTCTGTCCCAGGGCAGATGTGCTACCAACTGAGCCAGGCTGAAACCTTTTTGTGTTGTCCACTAGTTCTGACGAATCCCCTTGGAGTATCCCACTAAAGAAGTTGTAGGGTTTTTTTTTTTTTGCATACTATTTTTATCCTCTCTTGCTAAGCCCTGCCACCCACTCCTTCGGGCAGCCAGCCTGACACCCACCACCGTCTCTCCCGTTCTGCCTTCCAGCTGCTCCCACCAGCTGGTTGAGCCGAACTTATCCCTTTGCCGGGGGGCCCCCCTGCCCGCCCGGAGGCCATTGGGAGGGGAGACCAGAGTGCTCGTAGGCACTCCCTTACTTCTACACTGGGCAGGGTATGCAGCATCAGGGTTTTTCCAGCTTCACGGCGTGGGGAGGCGGGGCCGCTCTCATCTGGCTGGCGTGGTTGGCCACATTTTCACGTTTTCCTCCCCGTCTACAGTGCCGCTCTTGTAGTGTCCCCGGTCTCCACCAGGGGCTGCTACAGAGCAAAGCAACCCCTACACCCCACCTCCAGGAGAGGAGAGCAGTCCTTCAGACACTCAGTCTTCTTCCCCTGCTGACCCTCAGTGTGCTGAGTCTGTTCCCAAACCCGGGTCACCAGTATGGCTCAAGGTGTGACGTCCAGCACCTCAACCCACAGCAACACCGGGCCGGCTTTAGAAGTTGTAGTTTTAATTCTGAATCATTTGTTGGGTTGTTGATCTGTGTTACAGCTGTCCCAGAATTGGTGGCGGGTTGCTGCTCTTTCTCTCTCCCCTGGGATATCTCTTTGCATTATACTGCCTAATAATAATAATAATAATAATAATAATAATAATAATATTATATTGCCTACACTTGCTTTCCCCTGATGTTCACCTGGAAATCTGGCTCAGTATTCATACTGTGCCAAGTTAAATTTTTTTGTTCATCCTCTACTACTTGAACTGTATAATTGCTGTCTTGTTTATCTTGTATATTTCCTGATTGTCTCCTACACCCCCCCAATCTGTAAAAGAAACTTTTTTTTTCTTGATCTGTCTGTTTACCTATTAAAACAATCCCAGTTTAAAAAAACCTTTGTTTGCAAGGCTGCTGCTTTATTCTACAAGTTTCTTTTTTTGTTAAATTGTTTATGCTCTTCCTGTACAGGCCCTAGTATCTATCTGACTCCCCCACACTCGGTCAACTAGCATCCCAGGAATTCGGCTCAACTGCTATTCCTGCATTCTTTCCCCGTGGCAAGGTTGGCAAGCTCCCCTCTTACCTGACGAAGAACAGATCCGGTTCATGGAGGGAGGGCCCTGTTGCTGTTAGGGGGCCAGTGAGGGCTCATACCTCTCATCATTGCTCTGTCTGGAATTTTCCTCCTGGGTTTCTCCCCTAGGACACCAGTCCTGGGGTGGTACACAAGCTGATGTGCAAGTGTGGAGAGCATTGCCACCAGTGTCCCCCATCCAGCAAGTCTTTCCAAGCGCGCTGCAACCTGTGGTCACCCAATTGGCAATATTGTGATGCAGCATGACTGCCCTTCCAGCCCAGAGGAGGACAGCATCCTCTGGGAAGCTCAGTGCCCCCCAACACCACCACCACCTGCAACTCAAAATCCAGGTCACAGGTGTGGGTGCAGCTCCACAAACCCTTAATGACACTGGACCAGCCTCAGAAAGGCTTATTAAGATAGATAAATAAATAACTCATTCTCAAGGACAGGCTCTTGCATAAGTAAGAACAAACTGTTACTGAAACAGTGATGCATTGTTAAACATTGTCTTGGTCTGCTGGTAACGTAATTAGATATCACTGTATGTATGTCCCCTAGTTGTCTGTGTCGCAGGTGTGTGCTGCCGTTAGACTGAGGAAAATCTAGAGTGCCTTTTTGGGGTAATACCTTTTATCGAACTAGTGGCAGAATTTTTATACAAGCCTTCAGGAAATCTAAGGTCTCACTTAATGAAGGGACCTTAAACGGTCCCAAAAGCTTGTGTAAAATTTTTCAGTTGGATAAATGTAATCAAAAAAATCATTGTAGATTCTCTGTGCCCTAAATACATTCCAGGGTTACTCCCTGACCTGATCATCCTGGTAAAACGATTTCAATATTAATGGGTTATTTTACCTGAAAAAAATAAAGATTGTTCAAACCTATTAATGTTATGATAGTAAGTCGGGGCTTGTCATGACAGCACTTTTTTACAATGGCTGATGTTAAACCTGTTCTGTTCTTTCTGACGCCGACTCAAATTTCATCTCTGATTGATTACAGGTTGGTCAAGTCTTTCTGTATTTCCAGTGGTAAGTAAACGTCTTCCTTCCCTGGTAGCAGCAGTAATCACAAATGTATTTTTAATATATGGTTACCTCATTTTTTGCAGCAGTTTCAAAAGCGGCAAGGTGCATTAAAAACAGATACAGCGAGTGATTAAAGAATACACAGGGGGTGCAGTAAAATTCAAAACCAATAACTAGCATAATGGGTTTTGTTTATATAACAGCAGAGTTTCAAAAGGCACATTTTATTTATTTTAAAATTACTATTTATGCCCTTTTGGCTCCATCTGGCCCCATCATGGTGAACCCCCAAAGCACCGTCCATTATCCGTCATTTCTAAGGCCCCATCCACTACGGCAATGCCCGGTAACAGGTGCAATCCGTTACGCCCGCGTGTAGTGCGTCCACACTCTGGCGGTGTCCGTTACAAACACGGCACCGCCGATCCACACATCGGGATCCGGCGACCATTACAGTGGCGCCTGATCCCACAATGCAGCTCGCTGCGCTTTGTGCCCTGCAGGGGACCGTTACGGCAGTCCATACTACCGCCGATAGCGGCACCAAACGAACCGGTTTCATAACCGCTGTGGAAACCACCGCATGTGGTTTCCATTATCAGTTACGAAAACGCCCCGTAACGCTGCCAGTAAACGCACGCCATTACCGAGGGTGTAAACCGTGACTGTAACGTTACAGAAGGGTTTTCGGGTGCAGTGTGGACAGGGCCTTAGACTTTCTCCTTGAATTGATTCCTCCAGGGTTTGCCCACGCTAGTCAGGCCAAAGGTGCCCCATGCCCCCGCAAAAATCTAATTCAGGTGTTGGAGGAGAGCCAAGGGGATAGCATAGGCCAGTGAGGGACTGCTGGTCAACCTCTTGTAGTCAGGGTTTTTTTTTTTTTTTCCTGCTTTTCTGGGTCTGCACCCATGAGGTGGTGGCGGTGGCTAAGGGCGTATATATGTGCGCAGCACCAGCCAACGTCCTTTCTCCCCAGCTGAGCCACCTGTGACACCACCTGTTACCCAGGTGGCGCTAGCACAGTGGGCTCAGTCACCACACCACACCACACCCCCATAGAAGGGGCACGTCCACACGGACACAACCAGCTGGCCCAGGCTGTTTCCTGAACCCAGTCGCAGACTTTTTGAGCAGAACTGCTGCTGATGTCCAGAAGGCCGGTTTTCTAAAAATGATACCTGATGAAAAAGTAATAAAATTTACAACAGTATATAAAATACAAAACAGTTCTAGGGACATGGATATGTTGTTCATCCACACTATCTGGCAGGTTCCTTGCCGCTTAAATCTTGCCGGAAGGTCTTCAAGCTGGCTCCTCCCACCCACCCAGGTGGTAAAACTCTCGGCTTCACCCCATGGCCTAGATCTTCCTTACCGCTTGAAGCTCAGGTTCCTCCTTAACGCTCTGCGTGATAGACGGATCTAATTCTTCCAGTTTGTCCGAAGCTCATTTAAAATTTCAAGACTTGGTCATCTTTTCCCCTCGCAGCTGCGATGGACAAATCAACTCCCGGTTTTCGGCGGTGCCCTTGTGGGCAGAAGATGTCCAGGATGGATCCGCACTCCAGTGCATCTACTGCCTCTGCCTAGAGCACGACCCGCAGGCCTGCGAGTCATGCTGTTCGTTCTCGGCCAACGTCCTGGAGGACCGCGCTGCTCGGTTAAAGCTTGGGTGCCCCGAGACGCACTATCTGCCGGTTAAGTCGAAAGAGGCCCGTTATGCGGTTACCACGGCGGCTGACTCTGCTGAGCAGCTCGAGCAGATGATCGCCCTCAAGGAGGAGGCGGCCCAGGCCTCATCTTCCTCCTCCTCGGTCGCGGCTTTTTTCCCCGCTTTCTTTGGGTACCTCATATTCTGCTTCGTTCAAGGAGCTTTGCCAATCCCTTTCCACGAAGGGAGAGGGGCCATCGGGACATTCCTCTCAGTCCAAAAGGAAGGATTCTAAGGGTAAGTCCCATCGTCGGTGTTCGTGGGAGCGAGAGAAGTCCCATTCCCCGGACAGCCAGCCGACTGTCTACTTCGGTCGAGGTTGCGGCTAAGGCCGCTGGCTTCACGGCGTCCCAGTCAGGTCAGCCGGCCGAGACCCCCGTCGACACGGTCAAGATTTTTCGCGACCCGTCAGATGGGTTGTCAACTGGTGAAGCTGACAACCCTTCTTCGCCAGTTCCTCCGGTGGAGACTGAGGGTCTGCCTGCGCCCCCGGTGCAGCAGTCCCCGGTTAAGGTGTCCGAGCCGAGGGAAGAGCAGGTGTTCCCCGGTCCTTCCCAGGCCCGTCCTCGGAAACACCGAGGATCTCGGTCTCGGACTTCTTCTCGGTCCAGCCGATCCCACCGACATTGGCGGTCTCAGCACCGAGGTAAGCGGAGACGCTGCCCGTCCTCGTCTTCCTCCTCGGAAGAGGAGAGGCTTCGGCGCAGATTGCGTCGACGCTACGAGGACCCGATGTGGCAGTAGTTACTTTTGTCCGGGAGCAAGTCGACACCGACTCCTTCCCCAGCCATCAAGTGACTGTCACCCGAGCGGCCGAAACAACCTCTTGCTGCAGTCGAGATGCCCAAACCTGGGACGGTTGTTCGGCCGAAACCTGCTGCCCCACCAATTGTGGTGGAACCTCCGCCTCCCCAACCAAAATCGGGGTGCCGACCAAGGACTCTCGGTCGGGTCAAGGCCTGCCCCACAGGTTGTTGGTCACCCTCACTTCCAACCGTCTTCGGCAGGTGGAGGGTGGCTCAGGCACTAGGCAGCTCTTCGCGGACTCCTCTGAGTCAGACTCCTCCTCCCTGTTCTCAAGGGCCGGTTGACCTGGAGTCCTCCGGGGGCCAGTCACTGGACGAAAGCCCTAGTCCTTCATAGGTCTGGTCTGGCTCATCTGAGTCCACCGGGATGCAGCTCGAGCCTGTATCCAATGGGCCAAGTATCGCCTGATGGAGATACTGGACTGAGGGGATTCACCTACGGAAGCCTTTCCGGTGGCTGAGGCCATTGTAGGCCCAGCCTTGGAGCTTTGGCAGCGGCCTGCTTCCTGTCCTGCGCCCTCGGCCAGGATGGCCAGGAAGTATGTGGTCCCTACCGGCTCTTTGCCTGGGTTTGCGGAACACCCCTCTGCCGAGGGGTTGGTCACCAACAGCGTTTTCAGGCGTTCCGGGAACGCTAGGGACGTGGACAAGCCCCCCGACAAGGAGTCCAAAAAGCTGGACTACGCCGGGCACAAGGTGTACACTGCGTCCTCCCTTGGCCTCCGCCAGGCCAGCTCGGCCGTGCTGATGGTGCACTTCTCCCACGCCCTCATGGGCTCCCTGGATGAGGTGATACCTCATCTCCCAGCCGACCTGCAGACCACGGTCCAGCAGGTGCGGGACCAGGGTAGGGCAGTGGCTCCAAATGGCTGTGGACATATGAGACTCCTATGAACATACGAAATTTGCCAGCAGATAAAGGCCTAGAGGTCTATCAAGTCTGCTCGAATGTGCAGCTAGCACCCCATATCCTGCAGCTGCCCCTCCTTCCACCCTTCCCTTCATTAACCCTCCCCTTGTCCTGTCCCATCCTCATTTTCAAGCAGTCCACTGTTCACTTCAGGAGGTAGCGCATTCCACCCAGCCACCACCCTCTGTAAAAAAAAAAAAAAAAAAAAAAGGTCTCCTCATCTCCTCCGAACCTTCCTCGCTCCAGTCTCGTATCATGGCCCTGGTGTCCCTCCTCCCTTACTTTGAACAGCCCTCTGTACCTGTCTTGTTTATTCCTTTCATGTATTTAAAGGTTTCAATCATGTCACCCCGTCTCCTCTCTTCCAGTGAGTACATGTTCAACTCCTTCAACCTCCTCTCGTATGATAAGTCCCCCAGCCCCTTGATCATCTTTGTCGCTCTGCGCTTGCACCCCTCCAGTAACTTAATGTCCCTCTTCAGATACGGCGCCAGTACTGCACGATACTCCAGGTGTGGTCTAACTAATGACCTATACAGTGGCAGAATCACCTCCTCCTCCTTGAGGATATACCCCTTGCAATACAACCCAGCATTTTGTTGGCCTTGCAGCTGCCTTCCTACATTGTGCCGAGTTGTTCATTGACCCTGTAATGAGCACACCCAGATCCTTCTCCTCCTCTGTCTGGGCTAGCTGCACTCCCCTAGCTGGTAACTCCTCCTTGGGTTCTTCATCCCAAAATGCAGCACCTTGCACTTTTTGGCATTAAAGCCCAGTTGCCAGGTGTCTGACCAGGTTTCAAGCTTTGCCAGATCATCTTGCAACCCCTGCCATCCCCCTAGGTCATCCACCACCGCTCCTACCTTGGTATCATCAGCAAACAGACTGATCTTGCTCTTGATGTCCCATGATATGTCTGCAATGAATATCCCAAACACTGGTCCCAACACCGAGCCCTGTGGAACACCACTCGTCACTGCCCTTGGGTGTGAGAGCTCCCCACCCACCACCACCCTCTGTTGCCTTCCCTGCAGCCAGTTTCCTACCCATCTCACCAGCTTTGCACCTGCCCTGTGCCTACTAACTTCCTTCCCAGCCTTCCATGTGGCACTGAGTCGAATGCCTTACTGAAGTCCAGATACAGGACATCCACTGCATGGCCCCTGTCCAGTTGCCTAGTTACCCAGTCATAGAACTCGACCAGGTTGGTTTGGCAGGATCTGCCATGTATGAAGCCATGCTGTCTGCTGTCCTCTAGTCCTTTGGCCTCTAGGAGGGCCATCAGCCTCTCCTTTAGGATGGTCTCCATTAGCTTACCCACGATGGATGTCAGGCTCACTGGTCTGTAGTTTCCCGGTTCATCCTTGGGGCCTCTCTTGTGGAGGGGCACCACATAAGCCATCCTCCAGTCCTGAGGTACACACCCCAAATGTAGTGAGGCATTAAATACGTCTGCCAAAGGTCCTGCAAGGACCTCTGCCAGCTCCTTCAGTACCCTGGGTGGATGCCATCTGGGCCTGGCACCTTGTCCACCCTCTGTGCCTTCAAACCCTCTTGAACTCTGCTCTCCATGATTTCCCATCTGTCACCACTTCCCACCCTGCTTCTGCCATTTCTCCCACCTTGGTGTCACCCCTCTTCTCTTTAGTAAATACTGAGCAGAAGTACTCATTTAGTGCTTCCGCCTATCGCACCCTGCTTCCACCCAACCCCTCCTTCCTAATCCTTACTATGTGGTCCTTGCAGCTCCTTTTCTCCTGATGTACTTAAAGAGTCCTTCTCCCCCTTCTTAATGCCTTGTGCCAGCCTGAGTTCCGTAGATGCTTTGGCTCCCCTTACTGCCCTTGTCACCTCCTTCGATTCTGTCAAGTACTCCTCCCTTTCCTCCCCCCTCCCTGTTTTCTTGTACTTCCTAAAGGCAGCTCTTTTCCTCCTTACCTTTTCCATGACCTCCTTGCTCAACCAGATCGGTTTCTTAGCCCTAGCCTTCTTGCTCTGGGCTTTGCAGCAGGTTTTGGTTGCCTCCATTATCCCTAGCTTTATGAGCTCCCACCTCTGGTTAGTGTCCATACTAGATTGAATTCTGGCCAGGTACCCTTTTACCACTTCCCCCATCCTCCCAAAGTCGGCCCTCCTGAAGTCCAGCACTATTGTGCCAGATTCCACTCCTTCCTTGCCCATATCCAGTGTGAGCCATACTGAGTGGTGGTCACTCCCCGACAGCGGTTCCTCCACTATAAGTTCTCTCACAAAGTCCCCATTTGCCAGCACAAGGGTATTTCCTAACCTGGTTGGTTCACTTACCATTTGCAGCAGGAAGCTGTCCTGGAAGGCATCCAGCAGTACCTGCTCCCTTCTGTTCCTGGTTGTTGGGGTGCTCCAGTCTACTCCTGGCATGTTGAAGTCCCCCACAATCACCACACTACCCTTTTCGCAGGTCCTCCTGATCTGTCCCGCTAGTTCCCTGTCTAACTCCTCTGTCTGAGATGGTGGCCTGTACACCACTCCCATTCTAAGAATCCTATTCTTGGAATCCTGGATTTGCATCCAAAGTGACTCCATCACCTCCTCCTCCTCCCTTACACACTTCAGTCCTTCCTTCACTATAGTACCAACCCCTCCTTTCCCAATCACCCTGTCCCTACAAAAAATCTGTACCTGGTACAGACAGGTCCCAGTCATTGTATTGGTGGCCCATGTTTCCGTGATGGCTGCAATGTCCACCTCTCCCTCTGCCATGAGAACCTGTAACTCTGCAGTTTTCCTCCCAAGGCTCCTAGCATTAAGGGTAACCACCTTCCACCCTTTGCCCCCCATCCTGCCCTCCTTTCCTAGCATCACCAACAGTACTTGCCATTTGTCCTTTGTCACTGTTATGGGGGTAAGCTCATATGGTTTCCCAACCTGTGGTCTCTGCATATCTCTTCCCCAACTGCCACCCCTCACTCCTAGTTTAAATTCCCAACTTCCTCTATGTACTCCTCCATCCTCTGTTTCAACACTTTCTTTCCTTCCTCACTCAAGTGTAGTCTGTCCTAGGCATAGAGACTACTGTCCTCCCAGGTCCTCCTCCCACACCCCACCCCCAACAGCCTATACCCTTTAGCACAACACCAGGTTCTTAGCCATCCGTTAAATTTCTATTCTCAGCTTCCTTGTTGTGCTTGCCTTTGGCACCGGAAGTATCTCTGAAAAAGTTACTGATCTTCCTGCTCCCTCACATAATTGTGCTAGTTCCTCAAACCTCCTCTGGACTGTATCTACTGTCTTGTCAGCCAGGTCGTTTGTCCCAAGATGTATAATTAAATGAGGCTTGTCCCTACCCCTTCTAGCATATTTCAGAACAGACTGTCCCACCCTTTCCGCTGTCATTCCTGGCATGGCCTCCACCCAAATGCGACTATGCCTCTCCCCCTTGCTAACCCACCTAACTCCTCTTAGTATTGAGTCCCCCAGCACTAAGATTCCACCCCTCTTACTCCCTGCTTGCTTCCATTCATCTCCCTCTCTCATTTCCAGCTCCTCTTCTTCCTCCTGCACATTATTTCCCCCTTTTACCCCTGTTGCAATTCTCCCAGCAGAACTTCCCCCCGCTCCAGTTTGGTCCAGGCATTTATCAATTACTCCTCTAATTTCATCATTTCCCTCCTCCACCTTCTTCCTCTCTAGCAGTGCACAACTATTTTCTGAAGGCCCTTCACAAATGCCCGCTCCCTCTCTTCATAGTAACCTGTTCTCTCCTTTCCACTCCATGACTTTTGCCACTTCTTCGCCTCCCTCACAAGTCCCTATCTCCTCCTTCCATTTGTCTTTGTCTCCTGACCTGGTTTCCTGGCAATCGTTCTTCCTGGCCTGGGCCCTTTGTCTCTGCTTCCTTCTTCTGACCCTCTCCTCACCACTGTTGGCTTAAATCGCCCTCCCTCATCTCCCCTTCTTCCTCCCTCCAGTATTGGGCTGAACCCACCCCCAATCTGCCTTGCCTGTCTTAGTTCCTCCTGCAGACCCTCAATCTCCTTTCTAAGTTTTTCTATGTGGTTGCACACTAAACATCCTCCCACACTCCAGGCAATTTTTAGAAAGATTGGTGCACTGCAGTTGTTGCAGCCTACCACCCTACCCATTGCTGTCGCTGCCCACCAGCGACCCCCACCCTTCCAGATGCAGGATACCAAACACTCCCCAAGTCTCCCTCTCCTCCTCTATTAGTGCAAAACATTGTCTTTATTCCCTTACCCCTTTGTTGCACACGTTTAGATATATTGAGCAACTGCTTTTTATATTCCTATCCTTCCTATCCACACTCAAAAAGAGACTTTAAGTAGCTATTGCACAACCTTCTTCAAACTCCTACTCCTCCTTTCCCCAATGCAATATCAATGCGAAGAAGTAATAATGAAAGCTCCTAGATTTGCATTTACTTCCCTTCCACTGAGAGAGCTGTCACCTCTTCACTTGCTGCTGTTCCTTTCCTGGCATGCCCCTCCTACTCAACACCCCTTACTATACCCAGTGTTTAGCTCCTAAATTGAAACCAAACAGCAGCAGCTCTGTGATGTAATCCCAAGGTCAGAGCAGCAGCCCACTCTCTGTGAAGAGAACTCCTGTGCCAGATCAGTTGCGGCAGCGGTGGCCATGCGCCGCAGAGCATGGCTGAGGATATCCACCTTCACGGCGGATACCCAGCACAAATTGGCGGACATCCCCTTCTTGGGGACCGACCTCTTCAGCCCTGGAGTGGAAGATCACCTCCAGCAGATCGAGAAGTCCAGTGCCACTCTGGACTCTGTCACCTCCACCCAGAAGGATAAAGGCCGCCAACAGCAGCAGCACAAGCCCTTTCGTCCTTCTGCGCCTGCGGCATGTCCGGCCCAACAGCACTAGCACCAGGGCCAGCAGGCTCGCGCTTGGCATCCCAAGCCCAAGCCCGTGGCTTCCTCTAGTAGGAAGCAGGGAGGTAAAGGCCCAGGAGATCCCTCTGCTGGTCCCTCCTCCAAGCCTGCCCAGTGACGGGGTCGAGGAGTGTCGCCCCCAGCCTCGTCATTCCCCCCTTGGGGGGACGGCTCCGCCACTTCCTTTCCGCCTGGTCCGCTATCACCACGGACTGCTGGGTGATGGAGGTGGTAGGAAAGGGCCTGCCTCTGGAGTTCGAGCAGGCTCCACCCGTTCGAGCCGTCACCCCTCGGGGGGCCGCAGGTCCGCAGCCTCGCTGTCGGCCCGCCGAGCCGATATTGCCCTGCTCCTTGAAAAAGAGGTGATCAGAAAGGTTGCGAATCCTCCTCCAGACCCGGGGTTTGTGTCCAGGTATTTCCTGGTCCCAAAACGGATGAGGGGCTGGCGCCCCATTCTTGACCTGCATGACCTAAACAGGTTCCTACGGTCTTGGACCTTCAGAATGGTCACTCTGGCTCAGATAATCCCATCCTTGGAACGAGGCATGTGGTTCTGTTCCTTGGACTTCCAGGACGCGTTCTTTCACGTCCCCATCCATCCGTATCATCAGAGATTCCTCCACTTCAGAGTGGAGGGATCCCTTTTCGAGTTCCGGGCCATGCCCTTCGGCCTCTCGCTAGCTCCCAGGGTCTTCACCAAATGCATGGCAGTGGTGACAGCATTCCTGCTGTGCCAAAGGGTCCGGGTGTACCCCTACCTGGACGAGTGGCTGATTGCAGCCCCCTCCAGAGCGGAGGTGGAGCGGTCCAGAGATCTGACCCTCCAGGTTTGCTCTCAGATTGGCCTCCTCATCAACGAGGCCAAGTCGGAACTCGTGCCAAAGCAGGTGATACACTTCATCGGGGCAGAGCACGGCTTCCGACGGACAGGACCGAGGTTCTTTCCTCCTTTACCCAGTCATTTCAGGTTGGGCAATCGCGCCCTGCCCGGGACTTCCTGGGCCTCATGGCAGCCTGCACCAGCGTGGTCCGTTGGGCCCGCTGGTACATGCATCCCCATCAATGGGGACTGGCCAGCCAGTGGTCACAGCGCTTCGATCAGCTAGTAACAGTGACCCAGGGAATGTGGAACGCTCTCCAGTGCTGGACCGTTCCGGCACATCTGCAGGGGCATCCCGTTTGTCCGCCCCGAGCCGACAGTCTCTCTATCGACCGATGCCTCTCTAATGGGTTGGGGTGCCCATCTGGGGGAGCACAGAGCGCACAGCCTCTGGTCCGCTCGGGAGTCCCGATGCCACATCAACCTGCTGGAGCTTCGAGCAGTTTGTCTAGCCCTCACCGCCTTTGCTCTTTCTACGGGGTCAAGTGGTTCAGTTCCAGACGGACAATACCATGACCATGTACTACCTAAACCACCAGAGCGGGACACGCTTCATGCCTTTGAGCAGGGAAGCTCTCCGGATTTGGTCTCTCGTGCACAGCCTGGGGGTGGATCTCCTCGCCATTCGTGTGGCAGGAGCCTCCAACACCCTGGCCGATGCCCTACGCTGGATAGGGACTGTGTCTCACGAGTGGTCTGTCCTGCCGGAGGTAGTACAAGATCTCTTCTCCCACTGGGGCACGCCTCAGGCGGACCTGTTTGCCTCCAGGGAGAATGCGAAGCTGAGACTGTTTCATGCCCACCCCTCTCAGCAGGGCTTGCTGCAGGGGGATGCCTTCTCGAGGCCGTGGACCCCGGGCCTCTTCTACACCTTTTCCCCCATTTCCCTTGATCCACAAGGTGCTTCTCAAGGCGAGGAGGGACAAGGTGCAGGTGATTCTGGTAGCCCCAGACTGACCCCGCCAGTTCTGGTATCCAGATCTCCTCAGTCTCAGCTCCAGGCTCCCGAGGCGGCTTCCAGCCTGCCCGGACCTGATCTCAGTCAGTCAGGGGAAAGTATTCCATCCGGACCTTCAATCCCTGCACCTGACGGCCTGGTTCCTGAGCGGCTAGAGTTCCAGGCCTTGGGTCTTTCCGACGAGGTCCTCAACGCCGTTGAGGCGTCCCTTAAGGAGTCGACCAGAAAATGCTACCGCCTTCAAATGGAAGAGATTCTCCATTTGGAGTCAGGGCAAGGGCCTGGACCCTTCCTCCTGTTCCTTGGCAAGCATGCTGGACTACCTGTGGTCCCTTTCTCAGCTAGGACTTCGGTCGGCCGACCCTTAAGGTGCACCTGGCAGCCATCTCTGCTTACTGGGCGCGGGCCGGGAAGCAGTCGGTGGCACAGGAGAAGGTGGTCGGGCGCTTTTTCTAAGGCCTTGATCACATATCCGCTCCGGTGCGAGAACCTCCACCTCCGTGGGATCTACTGCTGGTATTGGCTAAGCCCATGGGCAAGCCATTTGAACTGATGCACAGGTGTGACATCTCCCACCTGTCGTGGAAGACCGCCTTCTTGGTGGCTATCACATCAGCCAGAAGGATGGGAAATCTCCAGGCGCTTTCCATAGTCTCTCCTTATCTGGTCTTCCACAGGGACAAGATTGTCCTGCGCCCCCACCTGAAATTCCTTCCGAAGGTGGTGTCGGAGTTTCACGTTAACCAGGTGTTGACTCTGCCGGTGTTCTACCTAGTCATACCTCGAGGCCGAATATAGACTCCATACTTTGGACCCTAGAAGGCGCTTGCTTATTACAAGTAGCGGACGGCTGAAGTTCGGGAGAGGTTCGCCAGCTGTTTGTCACCTACGCTGAAGCCACACCTGGCAGACCTGCAGCCAGCGGTCAGTATGAAAGGTGGGTCACCTCCTGCATAGATCTCTGCTATAGGTTGGCGGGCATGGAGCCTCCCAGAGGATAAGAGCTCATTCTACCCGCCATACCGCTGCTCGGTGGCTGCTTCAGGGGCGTCCCTATCCAGGAAATCTGCAGGGCTGCTACCTGGAAGTCAGCACACACCTTCATCACCCACTACCACATCTATCTTGAGTCACGCCGGGATGCTGGTTTTGGGGCCTTGGTTCTCCAGTCTTTATTCCCTAAGTAGGGGGTGTGTGCCTTGCCTCCCTCCTCCTGGAGAACTGCTAGGAGTCTGACAGATAGTGTGGCTGAACAATATATCCATGTCCCTAGAAATACAGGTTACTCACCTGTAACAGGAGTTCTAGGAATGGTATATGTTGTTCATCCACACGACCTCCCCAGTTCGATGCACAACCTGGCTTCCAGTGGGCTAGATCTGGCGTCATGGGGCGAAGCCGAGAGTTTTACCACCTGGGTGGGTGGGAGGAGCCAGCTTGAAGACCTTCTGGCAAGATTTAAAGCGGCAAGGAACCTGCCAGATAGTGTGGATGAACAACGTATACAATTCCTAGAACTCCTGTTACAGGTGAGTAACCTGTATTTATGGGTCTTGCAAAAAAGACACTCTGGCCGACTGATGGCCCAGGGGTAGTGCGCTGTGCTACTGTGTGAGCAACCCAACTTTGCACTGAAAACTCTTGTCCTTATGTTCCAGTGACCAGGAGTCTGTCCGCTTCAGCAGAGACCTCTGTGGTAGGACTTTTGAGACAGTGATACTCTACCCATAGAACCCTGGAAGCAGGACACAGCTGAACAGGGATGGGGGAGGGACACTAAGAGCACACGTATATTAGTGACCCATCTTGAGAGGAGCCATCAGAGGGGAAAACTCGAAAAGGGATAATGGCTCCCAGGTCTGCGAGCACCCGGATCCAGTGCCATTTCCACAGACTATGGACCCCACCTGATCTGCCTGAACAAATAGCTCCACCTGCTCTCTGAAGGGCCAGAGTTGCATAGATCTGCTGTGAGTGCTTGTCTACGGAGTGCAGGGTCATGGTGGGTACCAGTTCTAGACCTTAAGAGGAAGGAGAATGGACTGCATATGAATAAAACAAAAAGCAAAATAAGTTTGACCAGTGCCCGGGAATCTGTAGGAAGATGCAGCCTGCTCAGCGGAGGTGTTCACATGTGGCAGAGAGAGTGTGGCAGTCAGCTCTCGGGTGGTTGGAGGAAGTGAGGGATAAGACCTACGGGAGCTGAGATGGCAGGGAGGGACTGAAACCAGAATCTGAAGCAGGGTGATGCAGTGAGCGAGGAATCTTCCTTCAAGAGACTGGAGGAGGAGGAGTAGAGAGAACTGTGGGTACAGCAAGAGTAAAGCGATGGGGATGGAAAAGATTGAATCTAGCCAAGACAGATTTGGGGACAACCCTGTACATCACATCTCTGTAATCAAGTGCCTGGAGGGTCATTTTCGCAACAGTGTAACATAGGGAAGAGAGTGGAATGATAGCTTTCCTCTTGTATATAAATCGCACTTCATTCAGGGATGAGTCTCTTTTTGGTTGGTACCTGTGTGGCAAAAGTCAAGATGACTGCCCAACTAGACACCAAGAACTTTAAAGGAGGAGACGGCATAAGGGGACAGTGTAGGAAGGGTTTCAGGGGTTGAAATTGGCATCGGACTACTACCCAGAATGTTGGTAGATTTCGTATTGGGCTAGAAAAGGTTTCCTTTAACCGTTTTTAGACTTGTAATACATAAAGTAACAAAACAGTATATACATCAGTTGGGCCTGGGGAAAAGTCTGAGTGGACACAGGATTTTGTCAGTCACTAGCTCTGCTGCGTAATGGCTACAAAACTTGATTTCAGTCTCTGGATTTACACAGATACTGGGCTTCCTTTATGCAAAGACCTGCTTAGATTTAAAAGTTTGAGGGCATTCCCGGAGGCAGGGCTGCAGCTATGAATTTTGGGGCCCGGGACAAGTCACTTGAAATGGGCCTATGTTTGCCAAACCAGCTAATGCCAGGAGTAATGCCAGCTACTCAGGTGGGGACGACATCCTCACCCCCATTACTGCAGCCCTGCCCGGAGGCACAGTAGGCAGCTTAGGAACAAATTTGCACCTGTTGCTAAGGCTGAGAACACTGCTGCGGCTGTCTGGTCATCCCAGCCCAAGGAGCATGGGCCCATATCCCCGTGTGGTGGGTCTGCGAGGTGGCTTCCTTGTGAGGAGCAGGCATATGCTGAGGTCGCTGCAGCATACAAAGCCACAGAGATGAAGCATGGCATCAGGGGTAGGAGGGACCAACAAATGGAGAAAAATCTCTACCCTGTCATGTTGGTGGCTGCCATTTTCTGGGCCCCACATCCATGTACCCTTTGCTCAACCAGACTTAATTGGTTCTTCTTTTTTGGGGGGGGGGTTGGGGAAACTCACTTCAGCCCTGTCACCTAGGGAAAGCTGTGGTAGAAGGCCATGGATTAGTAACTGACTGGGCAGGGAGGTCATTGAACAGAAAGTAGACTGAAATATGGGGAGGATAAAAAGCTCGACTTGGGGAGGAGTAGGGCTGAGAGATGGGTTAAGAAATGCAGCTGCCTGGCCTGGTGGTTCTGGGGGTTGCCTGTTGTGCTACTGTGAAGGAGACCCGTGTTCTAGACTTGAGTCATGACTGCTACAGAGGTAGAAGCCTCAGATTCTGTGGGAGGAATGAACACGCCCTACCTCGGTGCCTTCTGCAGCTGGTGGACACAGCATTGGTGGTGTGGGTAACCATGTGCCATCAGCCATTCCCTGCCTACAGGATGGAGCGCTGGAGGTGCCCAGAGAACAGGGGAGGTGGCAGGGAACTGTAGAGAGCAAAGGAAGTCCACTCTCCTGACATGTTGGATGACAGCCGCCACATGCACCTGCACTCATGGGTGTCTTGAACTCCGTAACCTCCCTTGCTACAGTTGGGCTAATCACTTTGCTTTCCCCTGCAACACCTCCACCCTGTCCAGACATAGCAGCCATGAATTGGTGGTTATAGTGAGGTGTTTGCATGTAGTTGTGTGGTGCCTTTTTCCTAAAGAGGCAGACTGTATTGGGGCTTATTGTAGAAAACTGGGATGGCTGTGCCCTTAGAGTGGGGTCTCCTATAGAGTGTACATTCTAGTACTCCCCTGGTCTCGCCTTTCTGCCTCCTGTACACAGCTGGTATGGACAAGTGGCTTACATCAGAAAGAGGCCGCTCACCGTGGATATCATTGGGTGGAGAGAGAAGCGGTATTGAGAAAATTGACTTGTGTTCTACACTCATCTGTACATTCTTATAATTATAACTGATTATGGTAAATCAACATTTATTTGTGCAGGCCCCTTAATGCACAACTTCACACTGATGCTAGACCCACTCCTAGCTTTACTTGTAACAAAAAAACAATGGTCACAAAACTCTTTGAAACCAATACCCGATATGTGGAGACTTGGAAACATAGCACACACTGTATAAATGTATTTGTGTCATATATAGGTACTGTAATCTTCAGCCTTGTTTCATTGCCTGGGTAACGGTTAGCCATATGGTGCAGAGTCCTGTTGTAAACAACCCTTCGGACACCTATAAAAATATAAAATAACCTGCAAGCCACAAATGTCTGCTGAGATGAGTTGTTCATCCAAAAGTCTTACAGGATCCTCTTTCCCTGAGGGAGTAGAACACTGAAATGAAGAAAAATAAGTTGTTTTACACCATTTGGACCATGTAAATTGCTTGTGTGTGATTTATAATGTAAAATTAAAAAGGGGGGGGGGGGGGATTTGCTTTAATATGTTTAGTGAATATTTCCAGATACAGCATGGTGCAGCAGTCATAATGAATAAGACAGTACTAGTATCTAGGGCCTATATCCAAGAGAAAATATTCAGACTTAAACAGCCAACCCATTTGAAACAATTTCACTGTCGCTTTCCCTTCTCTAATGTAATGTAACGTGACCGAACACTATCAATAGTGATGGGTGATGTGCTGGCAGACCTTCAGAATAAAGTACTCTGTGTTGGAAAAGTTAGAAAACTGTTTTTTACTGTGTTTACTTTGATTTGTTTAAAAGAAGCCGCCGACTGTATAGAGACTAGAGCAAGTCGTCGGCTTCAGAAAAGTAGGAACAAGCCATAGCGACTGTTGCTATAGCATCCCACGATCACGCTTGCATCTGCTTTTCTGAAGCTGCTGGCTCGCTCGCTCTCTTGTCAGCATTATTTCAACTAGATCCCAGACCTGCAGGCAATAATGTCAGAGGCTAAACTGGACATAGTAGCAATTAGTGAGACGTGGTTTACCAGTAACCACACTTGGGAGACTTCAGTACCTGGCTATGTATTGTTCAGAAGAGACCAAGGTGCAAAAAGGGGAGTGGCCATGTATGTTAATGAAAATATCAAAGCTACAGAAATTCAGAATACACATAAGGAGCCAGAAGAACTGTGGGTCACCCTGGAAACAGGAAATGGGATAGCCATAAGAACTGGGGTTGTCTACAGGCCCCAGACCAGAGGGAGGACATAGACACATTACTGTTAGAAGATATACAAAACATGATAGCTAAAGGGGAGGTTCTGATAATGGGAGACTTCAACATGCCAGATACAGATTGGTCAATACCAGCAGGAACATCTGCCAGAACTAGACTCATAGTGGATTCCCTGCAGGGGAGGGCCTCAAACAACTGGTACAGCAACCCACAAGAGACAGGGCTATCCTAGATCTAGTACTGACCAACAAAGAAGGGATCACAGATCTCCAGGTAGAAGGTCACCTGGGGGCAAGTGACCATCACATGGTATGGTTCAATTTGGCTACTACATCTAAATCATCCCATTCCAAGGCAAAAATATGGGACTTCAGAGGAGCTGACTTTGATAAGATGGCCAACAGAGTTAAGCTAGCCCTGGCAAAAGAAACACAGGTGAGGAGGTACAGGCAAAGTGGGCAAGCATTAAGGATACAATACTTGAAGCAACATCCCATTGTGTTAGACAGAAAAGGAAGTGCAAAGAAGAAGGAAACCACTTTGGTTCTCAAATACAGTAGCAGAAAGGTCAGAGCCAAAGGCTGGCCTTCAGAAAATATAAGAACACACAGCGGGATGAAGATAGGGAGGCATACCAAACTGCCCTAAGGGAAGCAGGTAAGGCAGTAAGGCAGGCAAAGTCCCAAAATGAGGAAACAATAGCACAAACAGTAAAAGAAGGTGACAAGACTTTCTATAGATACATTAGTGAAAGAAGAAAGTCCAGAGGGGGTATTGCTAAGCTTAATGGAGAAAGGGAGCATGTGAGGAGGAGGACCCTGTAAAGGCATCTATCCTAAATAGATACTTTGCTCAGTATTTACTGAAGAGAAGGTGAGGCAGGGCCCACAGCTCAGCATCATGGACACAGGGGAGGAGGTGAGCACTACTCCCTTCACAAAAGAAAGGGTCCTACAAGAGCTTGCTAAGCTCAGGGTGGATAAGGCAATGGGACCTGATGGCATACATCCCAGGGTACTTAAGGAGCTAAAGGAGGAACTAGCAGAGCCATTAGCAGAATTGTTTAGTGAGTCTCTGAGCACAGGAGAGGTCCCAGAAGACTGGAGAAGGGCTCATGTGATCCCACTCCACAAGAGTGGTAGCAGGGAGGAGGCGGGGAACTACAGACCGGTCAGTCTTACCTCAGTAGTGGGCAAGATTATGGAGGCACTCCTTAAGGAAAGGATAGTGCAACACCTGGAATCCATAGGGGCACAGGATCCAAGACAGCATGGGTTTACAAAGGAAGGTCCTGTCAAACTAATCTCATAGATTTCTTTGACTGGGTAACCAGAGTGGTGGACCAAGGGGAGCAGTTGATGTCACCACCTTGACTTCAGCAAAGCTTTTGACACTGTTCCACATAGAAGATTGATAAATAAGCTAGGTAGGTTGGGTGGGTCAGAGTTGGTCAACTGGGTGGCAAACTGGTTGACTGGCAGAAAACAGAGAGTGGTGGTAAATGGTATACAGTCAGAAGAGATGCAGGTCACAAGTGGGGTACCTCAGGGATCAGTCCTGGGGCCAGTCCTATTCAACATCTTCATTAGTGACCTATGAGATGGACTAGAGGGTAAGGCTTGTCTGTTTGCAGATGACACCAAGATCTGCAACAGAGTAGATGATCCAGATGGGGTGGGCAGAATGAGAAGAGATCTGGATAAACTAGCAGAATGGTCAGAAGAGTGGCAACTGGGATTTAATGCAAAGAAGTGCAAAATCATGCACATAGGGAAGAGAAACCCTGAAGCCACTTATAGGCTGGGAGGAGTGGCTAGCAGTCACAAAGGAAGAAAGAGACTTGGGCATCATCATCACTGATGACCTAAAATCATCCAAGCAGACCTCTAAAGCAGTAGGTAAGGCTAGGGGGGTGTTAGGGTGTATTAGTAGAGGTATCACAAGTCGTAAGAGGGAGGTAATAAATCCTCTGTACAAGACATTGGTTAGGCCCCATCTGGAGTACTGCGTGCAGTATTGGAGGCCACACCTTCACAAGGACATTAACCAAATTGAGGCAGTCCAGAGAAGGGCAACCAAAATGGTGCAGGGACTGCATCAGAAGACATATGAGGACAGATTAACGGAGCTCAATATGTATACCCTTGAGCAAAGGAGGGAGAGTGATATGATCGAGACATTTAAACACCTTAAGGGCATAAACAAGGTGAAAGAGTCTAACATGTTTAAATATAAGAAAATAGCAGGACAAGAGGACACAGCATGAGATTAGAGGGAGGCCGATTATGGGGAATGTGAGGAAATTCTTTTTCACAGAAAGGGTGGTAGATGCATGGAATGGCTTACCACAAGAAGTGGTGGCTATGAATACAGTGCAGGGCTTCAAACAGGCATGGGATAGGCATAAGGGAGCAATACAAATGAGACTGAATAGATAGGTCACTGACAGAGCAAAGGCCGATGGCACATTTATAAGGTAGAAAAAGAAATGGGCAGACTGGATGGGCCTTGCGGTCCTTATCTGCCGTCAACTTCTATGTTTCTATGTTAGAGAGCCAGTCGGAGAGATGTGCTGCCATTCTGTTGCGTGGTGTCTGCATTTCTTCAGCCTGAGAGCTGATCAGAGAGATGTGCTGTGCCATTCTGCTGCTAGGGAGAGTGGTAGGAGTAGAAGAGTCTGTTGCTTTTTTGTGCCCTGGGGTCTGAAGGAAGTGAAAGTTTGTGTGAGGCTTAGTGTTTTTAAATCATTTGAAGTATGCCGGCCTGGTGGCGCTGAGGGTTGAGGCGCTGGACGCCACACTTTGTGCCATGCCAGCGACCCGGGTTCAGGAGCAAGCTCTGGTTGCTGGGGGTCAGCAGGGGTGGGAGAGGATTGAGCATCCGTAGAACAGCTTTCTTCTTCCAGGGAGGGATGGGGCACAGATCCGCGCCTGGTCCTGATAGTTTGGGGTAGATAGGCGGCGCAGCCAGCGGGCGTGCCGACACGTGCATTGCATACCCCCTGCAGGCATTGCATGCTCTGCCCCCGAAAGGCAGAACAAGGAAAAAGTGGCGCCCCTGTCATAGCGGTTTGATGACCATCTGAGTGTACCCATGCCAGCTTCAGGAGGGGATCACCAGTGCGGATCCAGACTTGGTGGGGGAGTTGGTTACTCCTGCCGTGGGGTAATGGGTGATTACCCTCAGTGGGAGACTGGTGCGGGTCAGACGGCGGCCGGAGGATAAGGATGCAAGGACACCAAGGCTGACCGGGAGCCCAAGGGGAGAAAAAAAAATTTGAAGTGAAAACGTGGGGTGGGGGAAGCCAATGAAAATAATTCAGTGTGTTTTGTGTGGTGCTTGAGACCTTTCAGAGAAATGGTAATATTATGTAAAGCTGAAAGTTGAATTTTTTTTTTTTTTTTTTTACTTTTAGTGGAAAAAAAACTGGAGAGAAAATGAGTGTTTTGTGTGCTGCAGGAGAGAAATGAAACTGTCAGGTGGGAGCTGGGTTGCAAGTGAGCAGGTGAATTCTGTTTGTGCTGCCAGCTCCCACCAATCAAACGTATGTGAGCTGCTGTGGTTAAGTGCTAATTATACAATGGGGTATGAAAATCCTTTAACCTCATTGGTCAAAACAGATCACATGACTGTGGTAAATCCTCCAGTATACCCACTGTAAAGTTTTTTATATCACTATAAAAACAAAAAACAGTTGAACATTATTAATAAATATATTATGACAGGAGTAGTATATGGTGATTTACTTGGTGTGGTTAAGTCACTCGGCTGCACCTCATGACTGAACCACACCAGGCGTGGTAAATCCACCAATATACCCACTTCCTGTCATGGTATATTGCTTAAATCTGCCTCTCCTGGACCTACTGTGTGGATAATTGACCTACAGTGAGGATAAATGCAATATTCTCACTGTAGGTCTGAGCACCCTGAGAATATGGCAAATATTTGCCATTCTATATTCTCATAGGTATTGCATAAAATATGTATATTAATTTTGTCTACTGTGCATTGGACTCAATTTCTGGAAATGGTTAGCATTTCCTTGTTTACATTAGGGTTGTCGCGGTACCACAGTTTCTAGTGTATTCGCGTATCAGAAGTCACTGTATTGATACTGTGGGCAGTTTTCAACACCATGATTCATGGTATTGAGACCTTTCAGGTATGTTTTTTTTTTTTTTTTTTTGCATTTTCAGGGACATTTGTCCCTTCCTCAACTGCTCTCTCTGATCAGAGTTCAAGGAGGTGTCTTTTTTTTGTGTGTGTGTGCAGAAATTACTTACTCTGCAATACCGTGGTATTACATATGACTGTTCAGAATTTCATACTGTGACAAGCCTAGTTTGCATAGCATTTTGCTACGCTATACTACCTAATACACTGCTTTAGCCATGTTAATAAAAGCTAATAAATTTCCTAAGTGGCCAAAAACATTTCTAGAAATCACAAAATGGAGCAGTTCAACATCTGGGAAGAGTTTGCTCCATGTTAACTACAGGTCCTTCATGAAATAGTCATTTCTCACCCCAGGAATCCTCAGTGTGCTGACTAATGCAGTATGCCAGCTGAGTTCAGCTATCATCAGCTACCTCGAGGTGGAGACTATGCTGAAGATGCTAACGGAATTAGCCAGTCAGATTGAAGTAAGTGTGTTGTGTGCTGGTGCTGCCGAACATCAGTCATTTCTCTGCTGACTGTTTGGTGGGGTTGTGGGATAACAGATGGACCAGGCACCGAACTTCAGGTTCAGCACGCAATCTCTGTGTGACGTGTATGTAAAATACTGGAGATACCTTCTGCAATGGCATATCCCTTCTTCAGTTTGCAGCAAAAGACTGTGAATGTCCTTCCTCTGCACTTAGCACCTACTGACCCACTGATCTAACTTTTCAGTTGAGTTGCAGCTTCCCCTATGTGGACTTTGTTTGCTTGGGTGGTGGGGGCTCAAATAAAAAAGACCAAAACAAGCTAAAGACACAGAATCTCAGTGCAGAAGCACTGAAGCAAGGGTTACCCCCAAAGGGCATTGGCATTAAGCCAAGTTTCAAAGAAATACAACATCACACATACTCCCATAATGCAAAACATGGGATGTATGTGCAAATCACCATGAAATTTCAGACTGGCTCAGTTTACAGCAGGAGTGCATGGTGCCAAAGGGCCTCTCAATCAATCTGTAATTTACGTGCATTTTAAATAACACAACCGGGGATTTTCTGATCTCTCTACCCTGGTAACTTCATTTCTATAATATAGTTGCCTAGTATTACTACATTTATCAAAAACACCTAGTGCCATGGTATGTTTACCATTGAAAGGTTTCATACACATGAGGAATATACATCAAGGTGTTTTATGACAAAGAGCTATTGCATACTAAATCCAACAAGGAAGACAGCCTGTTGTTTTACATCAGCTTGGAGGTCACAGCAATAACCTCCCTGTACACGAGGACCTGAGCGGGAAAAGGAGAATTAAACAGGACACTATAGCATAGTCAAGAAAGGGGAGGGAGATGCCCATAGGTGGCCAACCTTATGGACTAGAAATTAAGAAGGCTAGATTAGGCTAAGAAATAGGACTGTTGCAATAGATTTAAGAAAAGTTCAGTCCTCGAGTGGTAGGATCTCTCTGTCACAGGCTAGACAAGTGTGCCTCTGAGTTCTCTCTTCATATCTTAGCTTCTGAAGTACATTTTATCATACCTTTAAAGTTATTTCCTTATATTTGTGCCCCCCCCCCCCACCACCACCACGGTTCCTTAGTTTCCAGGAACCGCGGTTTTTATCAGCTTATTCTAAACCAAAAATACCACGTCTGAGGTAAAATTTCTGCCGCTTTTTATTTTTGTAAACACTTTTTCCAGAGGATCCTTATATTTTATCAAGGAACCATGATTTTTCTATTGTCTCCCCAGTTAGGGCTAGGAGCTTTACTTTCTCTAACTTTTTTCCTTTTGTGAACAGTATTTTTGTAGGTCTTATGACAAATTGGTGGGTCAGACAGACCTTGAACAAGACTGGTATATACTGTTTTAAATTATTTACTTTTTGGTTGTGGACAAGGCAGACTGCCACAACCTTGTTTTGTATTAGAACTAGTCACTTGCTTCTCTGAGCGTTCACTAATTTGTCTTCATATGGTTTAAAAATAATCCTTTAAATGATCACTTCTTAGTCTGCATCTTCTATAAAAAAAAAAAAAAAAAAAATTGATGAGGTGTCTGCCTTTTAACAAAAGTTTAAAGACAGGTCCTCTAAGGACCCCCGAGGAAATAAGTCTGATAAAAATAATGATCAAGCCCAAAAATAAGATTCACTGCAGGTCTCTGGTTCAGGACCTGCAAAAAAAAAGAAAAAGAAAAACATACTGCTACCTATTCCGCTGAAAAGCAAAGGGAGACACCAATCTCAGAACAAGATATACCCTCTGCGGAGGAAATGGCAAAGGCTTGGCAACTATATATCACTTTTCAGGCTATGGGCACTCTTATGGGTACCCCAGGTGCTCCTATTGAACCTATTCCCTTTGACCCTGGCCTTGGCCAGGGCATCTTCTTTGAAGGAGGTGATGATGAAGAGGAGGGTGAACTCCTTGATCCTGATCTTGATCTTGAGGAGTTTGGTTCTTCCTCTAAAGGCAGTTTTTTGTTTGTTTGTTTTTTTTCCTCCACTTTGTCCAGCACATGGTGGGTACTCTTGACCTTTCTGTCAGAGTCCACTGAGGAGGAGGTAGATTTCTTGGACATGATGGGTTTTCCTCCTCATCGCTCCAGTGCGCAAGTCCCATAAAAAAGCTACTCTCGAAATACTTCAGAATACTACCTCCAGCCCAGGGGTGGTTAAGAAAACAGAGAAAAGTACCAGTTGGATAAATCTAATGCTGTGTACCTTTACATGCATCCGGACCTTGAAGGAGTGGTGCAGGCTGCAGCCTGTGTTAAAGTTAATGTACTCTTTGTTCCAAGCCTCTAAAAAAAATAAATAAATAAATAAAAAAGGACACTGTGGATAAGAAATGTTACACCACAGCCTCTCTGATGCTACATCTCTCTACTTGTATGGCGTACACTGCTCAGTATCAGAAAGCTCTTTGAAACTCTATCCTGGCTATTAGCCAGCAAGCCCCAGTAAAAGTGACATAAGACCTGGCGGAAACTGTCAAAACTGACTTGGCAGACGCAAAATAGCAGTTTCACATGGCTGTGGATGCCAGTGACACTGCCTTCAGAGTTATGGCTCAGGCTATGTCTCTCAGGAGGTTTGTCTGGCTGAGGACCACCAGTCTCTCCCAGGATACCCAACCCAAAGCTATAGATTTCCCCTGGTGAGAACAGCTCTCTTTTGGGGATCAAGACAGAGGCTTACATGAAAAAGTTGGAAGAATACAAGTCCACCTATTGGAGCAATGCAGCTAAAGAGAAAGCCTCTACTTCCTGCAGACTCCAGGATAGAGGGGGTAGAGGTTACTTTCCCAGGGCCTTCTATCCCATGTCCGTGCCCATGCCCTTCGATTACACTCAAATTAGAGGATTCTTCAGGGGAAGAGGTATAAGGGCTCGGAAATGTACTGAACCACCCCCTTCTGCAAAGACTCTGACTAAACAAAATCCATGACTAGAAGGCTCAGGCCGCCTCCCCCTCCCATTAAAAGGAAGGATGATTGACTGCCTCCAAGAATGGCAGCGCATCACTTCAGGCAAGTGGGTGCTAGAGGTGGTGGGGCAAGGTCTTATCCTGCAGTTCAAAACATTTCCCACACAGGAGTTTAAAGCCTCTAACTCCCACACAAAAAATCCTGCTAGAATTAGAGGTAAAGTCTCTCCTGTCAGCAGAAGCAGTGGAAAGAGTTCCTCCTTCCCAGTGGGGAAAAGGCTTCTATTCCAGATACCTCCTCACTCTAAAGAAAAGTGGGGATTGGTGGCCTATTCTGGATCGCGGATACCTAAGCAAGCACCTGTTTAATCCCAAATTCAAAATGGTCACCCTGTCAGTTGTGATTCCTCCTTGCAACAGGAAACTGTCTAGCCTCCCTAGATCTGAGACACCTATTTTCACACACCAATTAGGGCCCTCTCACAGAAAGTATCTCAGATTCAGGCTGTCCTCTGGTCACTACCAGTTTTGCAGTTCTGCATTCCGCCCTTTCTTCAGCTCCCAGAGTTTTCACAAAGTCTCTGGCAGTGGTGGCAGCCCATCTCGGAAAACAGCAGATCTGTCTTTCCCTAACTTGATGACTGGCTCACAGTGGATGAATCTTTCCAAAGGTCAAAGATTCCCTTGACTTACTCAAGCGCATCCTAGAGTCCCTGGGCTTCCTGATCAACACAGAAAAGTCCCACTTTGAGCCAGCTCAACTGTTGGAGTTCATTGGAGCAGAGCTGGACACATGGCTGGGGAAAGCGCTGCTCCCACAAAACAGGATGCACAACCTGCAAACTCATTTGTCCTAAGGCAACCAAGGCCAGCCAGGCATTTCCTCAGGATCCTAGGACACATGGCCTCTACAGCAGTAGCTCCAGGTGCTAGGTCTCAGATGAGACATTCAGTACCTTCTCAGATCTTATTGGCCTCAGAAAAGGTACTCCTGTGAAGGCTCATTCAGTCACAAGGACCCTGTTGCAGACTCTGGACTGGTGGAAGGACAAAGAAAACCTAAGAGGAAGAAACCTTTCGGGCAAAAGGAACATTCCATAGTGCTCACTACGGATGCATCCCTTCTACATCGGAGTGCACACCTAGCGGATCAGTCCATAACTAGGGTGCTGTCTCCCAGGGAGTCCAGATTTCATATAAATCTCCTTGGGCTCCGAGCTGTGTACCTATCGAAGTCCTCCCTCGTTAAAGGGTCAAGCTGTCCAAATCGGGACACACAACACCACTGCTGTTATACATAAACAAACAGGGTGGCACAAGATCCACAAAGCTCTGCACAGAGGCCATGAAAATCTGGTTTCTGACTTGCTCCCCAGGCAAGGACAGTGTGCTGGCAGACTCCTTAAGTCACATCAGTCAGGGCCACCGCGAAGGGACTCTGATCAAGCAGGTACTAGCCACAATTTTCTGGAGGTCGGGCACCCCAGAGATGGAGCTTTGCTTCCAGCGTCAGTCATCCACGTTCCCCCTAGGATTTCAGAATCATTAGCCACCGTGGCTAAAGAGACCCTCCAGATTTTAGCCACCATAAGAAATGTAGAGCCACACATCAAAGTATTAAAAAAAAAAAAAAAAATTGGTACAAGTTTTGTTTCAGTGAAATCAACATCTGACATTAGACCATTACATCTTTTTTTCGAGGAAACTGTATACTTTTCTGTACATTTTCAGTAAATGTGTGCATATTGCTTGTGCTTTAGAATAGTGCTGAAGTAAAAGGACTAATAAAATATGTGACGGAAAATGAACTTGACTCCATGTTTTATTTATAACCTGCACTCTGCCTACTTTATCTCTTAAATATCTGCAGTGCATCCGCTGCGTGTTTTCACCTTGAGGTTTTGTTAGCCCTCCGAAACAAGCTGCTGTCTTTTTTTTTTTTTTTTTAAATCTTGCTGCCTCCAGATTTCATTCTCTGCCCCCTTTGGCTCCTCTTCACATGGGCTAATAGCCCCACAAACTAGCTCTGATTTCACTCTCTGTGGCTTTCCTGTTTTAAGATCATTTTTACCAGGGTTAATAGCCCTCACAAACTGTCTCTGCTCATTTTCAAACAAATTAAACCATTTAGCTGTTCTAGTAAAGACGCTGGTTCGCTGGATGTCCTGTTGCAAAAAAAACAAACAGGCAGTAACATAGCAAGTTGTAAACAATTGAGCATCATTTTTCTTGCCTTTAGGTTTTTTCTTTAGGCTATCTTCTTTTTTTTGTGGTTCAGAACTCCCTTCCACCTCTCAGAATAGCAGTGTCTGCATTAGTGTCTGAGAGAGAGAGAGAGATGATTACATCCACACTCTCCGACTCCAGCTTTCATTCCCCTTGGACGTTAACAGTCAAGCCCTAACAAACATTAAAAAACTGCACCAACCTTTTTAAAAACTGTTTTGTGGTTTGGTTCCCCGACTTCAGACATCGTTACTGATCCCATCCATGCGTTAACAATGTAAGAGCCACACACTGTGTGCTTGTCTCATCTCCGCCTGTGCCAAACGTCTGACACTGCTAACTGATGTCCATGTCTGTGATCGGTGTTTGCCGCGTTTTGCATGGAGGGAGGAGTGGTGCTTCAAACAACATGAAGTCTTGCTGTATTCTGACAAATTGCAGTGAGGTCCAACCTTCGAACTGCCCCGGAGATGAGTTAACTTTCCATGTCAGGCATGGAGCGCTGAGCTCGAGCTTGGTTGAGACTCTCTGTTGCTGTTTGAACTCAAACCGTCAGATTCTTTACTCCGCCTCACTGAACAGTCGCTCCGGAGATTTCTCCTTTGCTCAGTTCAATTTGTCGGTTAAAGTACCGTTTTTCTCGGTTTTCGACCCAATTTAAACCGCAGCCTATCGGTTTCAGTCTCTGCCTGTGGTATTGAGTACTAGATAGGTTTATTTTTTTATTATTATTATTATTCTGTGTGGAACTTGTAAATGTGGGATTGGTTGGTTTGAACCGATCAGGTTGTTTAAAGTCTATTTCTACTTTTAGAGTGTGGTTATCTGTTCTAAAAAAAAAAAAAAAAAAAAGTATTTATTACGTTTTTTTTCCACGACCCGTAACACGGTCAGGAACTGATAAGGGTGTATTGCCTGACAGATTGCCGAAAAAAGGGTACGTTTTTGGTTAGGACTGGCCATGTCTGAGAAACCCAAAAGAAAAACCGGGCCCACTGGGTTTCAACACTGTAGTGTGTGTGTGTGTGGGGAAGTCTTTGCTAAGGCTGATTCCCACACCACCTGTGTTGATTGTCTGGGGTTTGACCACCTCGATTCAGACTGCCAGATTTGTAAAAATTTTCCTGCAACTACCCTGGAAAAAAGAGTTGGTAGGCTCAGGGAAAGGGAGGCCAAAAGTCCGCTGACCGGAAGGCCAGCCGGTTCAGTTCAACGAACCAGAAGGAGTGCCCTCTGACCAGGCGAAACTTCTTGAGCAAAGAGAACCGATTCCGAGAATCGGTTCCGTTAAGAACAAGAAGGATAAATCAGCCGTGTGGATCCAAAGTTTCTTCTCCAACCGCTGATGAAATAGACAGCGATAAAATTGTTCAGTCGCTATTCGGTTCCGACCGAACCGGCACCATCAGGAAGGCGCTTGTTCGGGTCGGTTGCACCGGTTCCGGATTATGATTTAGAGGAATTTCATGAACGGAGGAGGAGGAGGAAGGAGAGTATGAGGAAAGTGAGGTGATTCACGAAAGTCTGGATGTGCCCATTGACCTGGACATCTCCCCAGACAGACCTTCAGGAGTGTCTCCTCCTAGGCTTTCTGAGTGCCCCTCCCATTTCATATTTTACAAGAAAGTGGCTGAAACTCTTCAGCTTCCTACGGAAGAAGCTGTGGATGACCAGGAGGAGCCTGACTATGTTGAAATGATGGATATCCCAGAGTCCAGGAGGCTGTCTGTTCTCCTTCATAAGTCTTTTGGGAAACAGACAATGGAAATTTTAAAGACTCCTAATTCTATACCTCCTGTGGATAAGAGAATGGACAAGAGGTATACTCTGTCAGGCTCAGATACGGAGTTCCTTACCCAGAAATGCAGCCATGTTGGGGTAGTGCAGGCTGCAGCCTGTGATAAGGCAAATATACCCTTGGCTTCACACCCCCCAGACAAGGACTCCAGGAGGATTGATGCCATGGCAAAGAAACAGCACATGGCAGCATCCTTGGGACTCAGGCAGGCCAATTATATGGCCTATACAGCTAGATATCAGAACTCTAGATGGGACACTGTAATGGCTTTGGCTAAACAGGACCCTGGCCAGCTTGCCAAGGAGCTGGAGCAGGTGGCTGCTGGTGGTACTGAGGCATCCAAGGTGCAATTCCATGCTGCAGTGGACTCCAATGATGTTTCATCTAGAGTCATGGCTACATCTATGGCCCTTAGTAGGATGGCTTGGCTCAGATGTACTAGCCTGTCTCAGGATACCCAGACTAAGGCCATGGATTTTCCTGTTGTGGGTAATTCTCTGTTTGGGGAGCAAATGGAGAACTACATGAAGAAAATGGATGAGTACAGGACCACTTATAGGAGTGCTCAGGTCAAGGAAAGGCAAGCCACTCCTCAGGGGCAGCAACCCAGGGGCAGGGGCAGGCCTTTTCATAGGCCTTTCTACCAAGCGCAGGCCTCCTCTTCTGCTTATGCTCATAAGGGGTTCTTTAGAGGGAGAGGCAGACGGGGTACACGCAGGCCCGCTTCCACCCCTCAGCCTAAAGCCCCTACCAAACGGGCACCCTGATGGGTTTGCCAGGGCCGATTCTCCACTACCTGTAGGGGGCAGACTGGCTTACTTTGTCCAGGACTGGATGTCTTAACATCATACAAATGGGTCCTGGAAGTAGTAAGCCAGGGACTGGTTCTCAGCTTAAAAAAATTTCCAAAAATGAGAACCAGAACCTTTCCACCTGCAAATACTTCAGAGGCACTTGCCCTAGAGGCAGAGGTCTCTTCCCTCTTGGCTCTCAGAGCTATAGAAAGGGTTCCACCCCTACACAAAGGGAAAGGATTGTACTCCAGGTACTTCCTCACCCCGAAAAAGACAGGAGAATGGCAGCCCATCCTGGATCTCAGATATTTAAACAAGCACCTTTTTAAAGCCAAAGTTCAAAATGGTGACTCCGGGAATAATTCTGATTTTCTGTCTCTCTACGGCCAGGGGACTGGCTAGTCTCCCTGGACCTCAAGGATGCCTATTTTCATATTCTCATCAGGAGCTCCCATCGAAAATACCTCGGGTTCGAGCTGCCCTCAGGTCACTACCAATTCAGAGCAGTGCCCTTCGGCCTAACCTCTCCCCCAAGGGTGTTCACAAAATGCCTGGCAGTAGTAGTTGCCTTCCTAAGAAGGAAAAGGATTTCCATCTTCCCATACCTGGACGACTGGCTCATAGTAGGCCAGTCCCCAGACCAAGTCAAGTTACACCTACAGATAACTCAGCAACTGCTTACTTCCCTAGGTTTCCTTCTGAATCTTTCAAAGTCAGTTCTAGAGCCTGTACAGCTCCTCACCTTCATAGGCGCAGAGCTAGATACAGTAAAGGCAAAAGCCTTCCTTCCCCTGGACAGGGCTAGGACCCTTATTTCACTGGCCTCTGCATTCACCCTCCAGGTGTCTCGACCAGCAAGGCATTTTCTACAGCTGCTAGGGCACATGGCTGCTTCTACAGCAGTGGTGCAGGGAGCAAGATTTCAGATGAGGGACATTCAGTTCCACTTGAGAGCCTTTTGGTCTCAGAAAAAGGATCCTCTAACCAAACTGATTCCAGTGACTCGAACCCTGATCCAGGCTTTGCAGTGGTGGCAGGATCAGGACAATCTAAGACAGGGAGTTCCTTTTCTCACTCAGTCTCACTCTAATCCTTACTACAGATGCCTCCTTCTTGGTGTGGGGAGCCCACTTGGGAGACCTGACCACCCAAGGGTTGTGGTCTCCCAGGAATCTCTGCTTCACATCAATCTATTAGAACTCAGAGCAGTGTTTCTAGCACTTCAAGCTTTTTCCAAGTCTGTTCAGAACAAAGTAGTTCAGATCAGGACAGACAATACCACCACAATGTGGTATATCAACAAGCAAGGAGGCACTCTGTCTACGGCCTTGTGCAATGAAGTTATGGTCTCTGGCCTATTTCCTGAACACCTCTCTTACAGCAGTACACCTCCCAGGCAAGGACAATGTCCTGGCAGATGCTCTCAGCAAGATATCTCAGGGCCATTACGAATGGTCACTGGATCCCCTGGTTTTGAAGGTGATCTTCTCCAGATGGGGCACTCCACAGATAGATCTTTTTGCAGCCCCAGACAATCACCAACTTCCCCTCTTTGCTGCAGCCCCAGTGTTGGGCTCAGTCCCCCTGGATGCCCTAGTTCTCAATTGGGAAGGGAAGTTCCTGTATGTTCCCCGTTCAAGGTGTTAGTCAAAATCAGGTCTCAACCCTGCAAGGTGATTGATTGCTCCAGATTGGGCCAGACAGCCCTGGTACCCTCTCCTGTTGTCCTTAGCAGTCCACCTTCTTCCCAGGAATTACAACCTGTTAACCTGTGCTCAGGGGAGGGTTTGGTATCCGAATCTCTCAATCTCAAGGCCTGGCTCTTGAAGAGTTAGTTTGCTGATTTGCACCTTTCTAAAGGTGTTATGGATATCCTAAAGGCTTCTCAGAAGCCTTCCACCAGAAGCACTTACAACTCCAAGTGGAAAAGATTCTCCATGTGGTGCTCTGGGAAGCATATTTCTCCAGAGTCTGCTGGCCTGCCCACAGTCCTTGACTATATGCATAGATACATACATAGATACATAGACAGTGTCGGCAGATAATATGGTTCATCTTAATAGCTTGGGACTCAGACCTCAGACCAGCTACACTAAGAGTGCATCTGGCAGCTGTCTCTGCTTTTCTTTCAACAGGTAAGCCTTCTTCCTTTCAGCTCATCCTGTATTCTCAAGTTTTTCAAGGATTGCTTCATACCAATCTGCTATTCAGGACCCTGCCCCTGTTTGGGACCTCAATGTTTGCATAGCTCAGCATACAGCCCCTGAGACTTTGTCCTCAGCAGAGCTTAAGTACTTGACTTGAAAACTGTTTTCTTGGTGGCCATCACTTCTGCCAGAGCGCATAAGCGAGATACAAGCCCTATCAGTGGAGCCTGATTTTTCTCTTTCCATAGGGATAAGGTGGTCCTCAGGACTAACAGGAAGTTCTAGGGACATGGATATGTTGTTCATCCACACTGTCTGGCAGGTATCCTTGCCGCTTTAAATCTTGCCGGAAGGTCTTCAAGCAGGCTCCTCCCACCCACCCAGGTGGTAAAACTCTCGGCTCCGCCCCATGACACCAGATCTTCCTTACCGCTTGGAAGCTCAGGTTCCCTCCTTAATGCTCTGCGTATAAGACTGGTTCCTAATTTTTCGGTTTTCCGAATGTAAGTGTATTTTGCTTAAAAGACTTCGGTCTTCTATTCCTCGCGGCTGCGATGGACAAATCGACTCCCAGTTTTGGCGGTGCGTGCGAAGATGACTCTGGCGGATCCGCACTCCATGTGTGTACTGTTTAGGCCTTGAGCATGACCCGCAGGCTTAGGCCTGTGCTCTTCCTTCCCAGCCTCGTCCTCGAAGACGTGCCGCCCGTTTACAGCTAGGGCGCCCCAAGAAACGTTTTACTCCGGTGAAGTCAAAAGAGGCCCGGTTGGCGGTTTCCGCGGCGGTGGGCTCGGCAGATCAGCTAGAGCAGATGATCGCCCTCGAAGAGGCGGCGCGGGCTGCATCTTCCTCAACCGCGGCATTTATTCCGCTCTCCTTGGGTTCCTCTTACACAGCTTCCTTTAAGGAGCTTTGTCTGTTCCTCTCCACTAGGGGTGAGAGACCAACGTCTGCTGGACCTTCTTCTCGGTCCAAGAAGAAAGACAAGGGTAAGTCTCTTCGTCGATGCTCTTGGGAGCGGGAAAGGTCCCTCTCCCAGTTGTCGGCCGTGACTTGATCGATCGTTCGCTCCGCCACTGGTCTCACAGTGTCCCGTCAGGTCAGTTGACCCGAGACTCCGTCGGCGCGGTCGAGATCTTTCGACCCGTTGGACGGGTTGTCGACCAGCGACTTGAAATCCCTCTCCCAGTTCCCCTGGTGGGAGTTGGGGATCCCATGGGCTTGCCAGTGCCTCCGGTTCCGGAGCCCTTGGGTGTCCCCTCCCCGCATCGTCCTTGGAAAAGCCGAGGTTCTCGGTCTCAGACTTCTTCGCGGTCCAGCTGATCCCACCATCATAGGGGGTCTCGGTCTCGGCACCGCGGTAAGCGGCGCTGCCACTCGTCCTCTTCCTCCTCCTCGGATGAGGGGAGGCTTCGACGCAAGTTGCGTCGATGATACGAGGACCTCATGTGGCAACAGTTCCTTCTGACCGGGAACAAGCCGACACCGTCGCCTTCCCCGGCCATTAAGTGGCTGTCACCGGAGCGGCCGAAACAACCCCCGGTTTTACCCGAGGAGCCTGTTATCAGGCCGGTTGTTTGGCCAAAACCAGCTGCCCCACCGATTCCGGTGGAACCTCCGCCTCCACAGCCACGTTTTGGGGCTCCGACCAAGAATTCTCGGTCGGCTCAGGGTCTGCCCCATAGGCTGTCGGTCACCCTCAGGCCCGAAGCAGCTCTTTGCGGACTCTTCTGAGTCCGACGATTCCTCCTTTTTCTCCAAGCGAGTGGACTTGGAGTCCTCTGGAGGTCAGTCGCTGGACGACAGCCCTTCGTCCTTCCTGGGATTGCTCAGACTCATCTCGGAATCCACCAGGATGCAGCTCGAGCCCGTATCCAAGCGGGCCAAGTATCCCCTCACGGAGATATTGGACCGAGAGGATTCCCCTACGGAGGCCTTCCCTGTGGCTGAGGCCATTGTGGGCCCGGCCTTGGAGCTCTGGCAGCGCCCTGCTTCCTGCCCTGCGCCTTGACCAGGATGGCCAGGAAGTATCACGGTCCCTACGGTTTCTCGGAACATCCCTTGGCGAGGGGTTAGTTACCGACAGCATTTTCCGTGCCGCAAGCGCTGGGGCGTGGACAAACCTCCCGGCCGAGGTCCAAGGTGGACTATGCGGGCGAAAAGTCTATGCTGTGTCCTCCCTTGGCCTTGCGTCCAGGCCAGCTCGGCCGTACTGATGGCACATTTTCTCACGCCCTGTTGGGCTCCTGACGGAGGTCCCTCATCTCCCAGCCGACCTGCAGACCACGGTTAAGCAGGTGCGGGACCAGGGCAGGGCAGTGGTCAAGCAGCAACTTCAGACTGCTGGACCCCGGTGATTCATCGCCTAGTCAGTGGCGGCTGCGGTGGCTATCTTGCCGTCGGGCATGGCTGAGGATATCCACCTTCACAGCAGATACCCAGCACAAATTGGCGGATGTCTCCTTCCTGGGGACTGACCTCTTGACCCTGGGTGGAAGGCCACCTCCATAGGATCAAAAGTCCAATGCCACCTTGGACTCGGTTTAACATCCGCTCAGAGGGACAAGGCACGAAACCCCAACCCAAGCCCTTTCGTCCATGCTCCGGCATGCCCGGCCCAGCAACACGAGGGGCCAGCAGGCTCGCTTGGCGTCCCAAACCCAAGCCTGCGGCTTCCTCCTTCAGGAAGCAGGGAGGAAAAGGCCCAGGTGGTCCCTCTGCCGGTCCCTCCTCCAAGCCTGCACAGTACGGGTTGGGGGTGTCGCCCTCAACCTCGTCACCTCACCCACAGGGTTCCCCCCGTGGGGGGACGGCTCCGGTACTTCCTTTCCGCCTGGTCTGCTATTTACCACAGACAGGTGGGTGTTGGAGGTGGTAGGAAAAGGGCCTGCCTCTGGAGTTCGAGCAGGCGCCACCCTCCAGAGCCGTCGCACCTCGGGGTCCGAAGCCTCGCTGTCAGCTCGCCGAGCTGACATCGCTCTCCTCCTCGAGAAGGAGGTGATAAGAGAGGTGGCGGACCCTCCCTCAAACCTGGGGTTCGTGTCCAGGTACTTTCTGGTTCCGAAACGGACGGGGGGCTGGCGCCCCATTCTCGACCTACACGACCTGAACAAGTTCCTAAGGTCTCGAACCTTCAGGATGGTCACTCTGGCTCAGATAATCCCATCCTTGAAACACGTTGTGTGGTTCTGCTCTCTGGACCTACAGGACGCGTTCTTTCACGTCGCTATCCGTCCGTCCCATCAAAGGTTCCTTCGCTTTCGAGCGGAGGGTTCCCTTTTCGAGTTCCAAGCCATGCCCTTCGGCTTATCTCCAGCTCGCAGGGTCTTCACCAAATGCATGGCAGTGGTGACAGCATTCCTGTGGCGCCGAGGGGTCCGGGTTTACCCTTACCTGGACGATTGGCTGATAGCAGCCCCCTCCAGACAGGAGGTGGAGCGGTCCAGAGATCTGGCCCTCCAGGTTTGCTCTCAGGTCGGCCTCCTCAACGAGGCCAAGTTGGAACTCGAGCCGAAGCAGGTGATTCTTTTCATCGGGGCAGAGCTCGACTCTCTTCGAGCCAGAGCACGGCTCCCGGCGGACAGGGCCGAGGTTCTTTCCTCCTTTGCCCAATCATTTCTGGTTGGGTAATTGCACCCTGCCCGGGACTTCCTGCGCCTCCTGGGTCTCATGGCGGCCTGTACCAGTGTGGTCCGTTGGGCCCGCTGGAACATGCGCCCCCTTCAGTGGGGACTGGCCAGCCAGTGGTCACAACGCTGCGATCCATTGGACCAGCTAGTGGACGGTGACCAGGGGATGTGGAACGCTCTCAGTGGTGGACCGTTCAGTTCATCTGCAGGAGGGCATCCCGTTTGTCCGCCCAGAGCCGGCGGCCTCTCTATCGACCGATGCCTCTCTGATGGGTTGGGGTGCCCATCTGGGGAACATTGGCCTCGACCTCTGGTCCCCATGGGGTCGATGCCATCAACCTGCTGGAGCTCCGGGCGGTCCGCCTAGCTCTCGCCTTTGCTCAGTTTCTTGAGGTGAAGTGGTCGGGTCAGGCGGACATACCCGACCATGTACTATCTAAACCGCCAGGCGGGGCCCGCACTCCATGCTCCTATGCAAGGCTCTCGCATCTGGTCACTCGTCCGCAGCCTGGAGGCGGATCTCCCTAGCCATTCATGTGGCAGGGCCTCCAACACCACTACCGATGCCCTAAGCTGGATGAGGGTTGTGTCCCACAGTGGTCTCCCTGCGGATAGTACAGAATCTATTCTCCCGACTGGGCATACACTCAGGCTGTTTGCCTCCGGGAGAATCTGAGATTGAGCTGTTGGCACCGCCCCCTCAGCAGGGCTCTCTGCGGGAGATGCCTTCCTAGAGACCGTGGACCCGGGCCTCTTCTCGCCTTTCCCCGTTCCTTGATGCAAAGGGTGCTGCTCAAAGCAAGGAGGGACAAGGCGCAGGTGATTCTGATAGCCCCAGACTGGCCCGCCAATGCTGGTACCAGATCTCCTCAGCCTCAGCTCCAGGCTTCACACAGCAACTTCCAGCTCGCCCGGACCTGCTCTCAGTCAATATGGGAAGATATTCCATCCGGACCGTCAATCCCTGCACCTGATGGCCTGGTTCCTGGTGGCTGGGAGTTCCAGGCCCTGGGTCTTTCGTGAGGTCCTCAGCGTGGTTAGGCGTCCGCAGAATTCGACCAGAAAATGCTACGCCTTCAAATGGAAAGGTTTTCCGTTTGGTGTGGAAACAGAATGGACCCTTCCTCCTGTTCATGGTGAGCATATTGGACTACTGTGTTCCCTTTCTCAGCAAGAGGCGAGTCGACAACATAAAGTGCACCTGGCAGCCATCTCTGCTTACGGTAGCGGGCAGGAAGCAGTCGGTGCAGCAGGAGGAGAAGGTGGTCTGGCGCTTTCAAAGGCCTTGATCACATTTCCCCTCAGGCGAGAACCTCCACCTCGTGGGATCTACTGCTGGTACTGGCAAAGCTCATGGGCAAACCATTCAGAACCAATGCACAGGTGTGAACTCTCTCACCTGTTGTAGGAAGACCCCGCCTTCTTGGTGGCTATCACGCTCAGCCAGAAGGATGGAGAAACTCCAGGCGCTCTGCATCGAGTCTCCTTACCTGGTCTTCCACAGGGACAAAAGCCTGTCCTCTTCACCAAATTCCTTCGAAGGTGGTGTCGGAGTTTCACCTTAACCAGTATTGACTCTGCCGTGTTCTACCCCAATCACCTCGGGAGGCCGAATATGGGCTCCATACTTTGGACCCTAGAGGCGCTCGCTTACTATAGAACACAGGCTGAAATTAGGGAGAGTTAGCCAGCTGTTTGTCACCTCACGCTGAAGCGCATCTGGCAGACCTGCAGCCAAGCGGGCCGATGAGCAGGTGGTCACCTCCTCTTAGATCTCTGCTATAAGTTGGCGGGCATGGAGGCTCCCAAAGGGATAAGAGCTCATTCTACCCGCCATACCACTGCATCGGTGGCTGCTTTCAGGGACGTCCCTATCCATGAAATCTGCAGGGCTGCTACCTGGAAGTTAGCTCACACCTTCATCACCCATTACCACATCGACCTTGAGTCACGCCGGGATGCTGGCTTTGGGGCCTCGGTTCTCCAGTCTCTCTTTCCCAAGTAAGTATCGGGGGTGTGCGCCTTGCCTCCCTCCTCCCGGAGAACTGCTAGAGTCTGCCAGACAGTGTGGATGAACAACATATCCATGTCCCTAGAAATACAGGTTACTCACCTGTAACAGGAGTTCTAGGAATGGTATATGTTGTTCATCCACGACCTCCCTAATCTCGGCCGTCACAACCTGAGCTTCTAGCGGCCAGATCTGGCGTCATGAGGTGGGCCGAGAGTTTACCACCCAGGTGGGTGGGTGGAGAGGCCAGCTTGAAGACCTTCCGGCAAGATTTAAAGCGGCAAGTACACCTGCCAGACAGTGTGGATGAACAACATATACCATTCCTAGAACTCCTGTTACAGGTGAGTAACCTGTATTTTTTTACCTAAGGTGGTTTCAGACTTCCACCTTAACCAGTCTGTCTCTTCCTGTTTTCTTCACTGACCATTCCTCCTCTGGTGAGGAGGCTGCACAGTTGGATGAAAAGGGCCCTTAGCTACTACATAGAAGTGTACCAAGGATCATAGTTTTGACTCCTCCAACTGTTCCTCACTTATGGTGAGGTTGGTAAGGAAAAACATCCACTAAGACAATCCAGGTGGATTGTCTCTTGCATTCAATTTTGCTATGAAAACTAGGCAAGATTCCACCCTCAGGCCTGAGGGCTCACTCTACCAGAGGTACAGCTGCTTCCCTGGCTGCTGCCAGAGATATTCCTATCTTAGAGATATGTCAAGCAGCTACCTGGAAAACAGTTCACACTTTCACCAAGCATCACTCTCTGGATATCCAGGCTAGAAGTGATGCTCTGTTTGGCACAGCAGTGCTTCAGAGCCTATTTCCTAAGTAGGTTCTGTCCCTCCTCCATGGAGGTACTGCTTGGTAGTCTGCAATTTGTCAGAATACAGCAAGACTTCATGTTTGGGGAAAAAAATTCTAGGGACATGGATATATTGTTCATCCACACTCATTGGCAGGTATCCTTGCCGCTTTAAATCTTGCCGGAAGGTCTTCAAGCTTGCTCCTCCCACCCACCCGGGTGGTATAACTCTCGGCTCCGCCCCATGACGCCAGATCTTCCTTACCGCTTGGAAGCTCAGGTTCCCTCAACGCTCTGCGTTTGAGACTGGTTCCTATTTCTCCGTTTGAGGATTAAAAATAATTTTTGCGAAAAGACTTTGAGTCTTGATCCCTCGGCGACTCGATGGACAATCGACTCCCAGTTTGAGATGCCCTGCAGTCAGAAGATGTCCAGACGGATCCACCATCCCACCGTGTGTCTACTGCTTAGGCCTTAAACACGACCCGCGGGATTGAGACCTGTGCTCATCTTTCTGGCCCTACGTCCTCCCGAAGACCGTGCTGCCCGATTGCAACTGGGCCGTCCCGAGCGTTTTCCTCGGTGAAGTCAAGGAGGCCCGGTTGGCGGTGTCATGACTGCGATGGGCGGTCGAAGGATCAGCTTGAGCGAGATGATCGCCCTCGAAGAGGAAGCGTGTGGACAGTATCTTCCTAGACACGGCATTTATCCCGCTCTCTCTGGGTTCTTCCTACGGCTGCTTTTAAGGAGCTTTGTCTGTCCCTCCACTAAGGGAGAAGGCCTCACGTCTGCTGGACCTTATTCTCGGTCCAAGGAGGACGGAAGTGCAGTCCCTCCGTCGGCGCTCTTGGGAGCGGAAAGGTCCCCCCTCCCAGTCGTCGACGCTCGGCTCGGCCACTGGCCTCACGGTGTCCCCGTCAGGTCAGTTGGCCGAGACTCCCACCAGCAAGTCGAGATTTTCTCGACTCCATTGGACGGGCTGTCGCCTTTAGCAGCAGAATTCCCCTCCCGGTTCCCCAGGAGGAGTTGAGGATCCAGTAGGCTCCTGTGCCTCGGTTCCGACCCTCGGATGAACCATCCGAGCCGAAGGAGTGCGGTTCCGGCCGACACCTCCCGCACCGACCTCGGAAATTCCGGAACTCTCGGTCTCGGACCTCTTGGTCCAGCCGGTCCCACCGTCATAGGCGGTCTGGGTCGGCACCCGCTGATGGCGGCGTCGCCCTCATCCTCCTCCTCGGACGAGGGGGCCCAGCGTAAGTTAATCGGCAGTGAGACCTTATGTTGCAACAGCTCCTCTTGGCGGGGAATGCGACCAGCCCGTCGCTTCTTCCTGGCCATTAAGTAGCTGTCACCGGGCCGACACAACCCCTCGACTTATCCGAGGCCTATACCCAGGCGGTTGTTAGGCCAAACCAGCTGCTCCACCGATTCGGTGGAACCTCCGCCCCACAGCCACTAATTGGGGCTCCGACCAAGATTCTCGATATAGGCTGAGGGTCTACCCCATCGGCTGTCAGTTACCTCCTCCCGACCGACCTCGGCAGGTGAAGGGTGGCTCAGGCCAGAGGCAGCTCTTCGAGGACCTTCCGAGTCCGAAGATGATTCCTCCTTTTTCTCCAAGCGACTGGACTTGGGTCTTCAGGAGGTCAATCAATGGACGATAGACCCGTCAGTTCTTCCTAGGACTGCTTCGGTCATCTCTTGGAGTCACCGGATGGAGCTCGTAACCCTGTTTCAAACGGGCCAGGTATCCCCTCACTGAGACCCCGACCAGGATTCTCCGGGAATGAGGCTTTCCGTGGCCGAGGCCACAGTGGGTCCGCACTGGAGCTTTGGCAGCGCCCTGCTTCCTGCCCTGCGCCCGGCCAGGATGGCCAGGAAGTATGCAGTCCCACAGTTCCCTGTCGGTTTTGAACACCCTCTGCTGAGGGTTGGTTACCGACAGCGTTTTCGCGAGCGCTTGCGCCAGGGATGTGGACAAACCTCCTGACAAGGAGTCCAAGAAATTGGACTATGTCGGGGGCGAAAAGTCGCCACGTCCTCTCTTCCGACCTTCGTCAGGCCAGTTCGGCGATCCTCATGGCACATTTTTCATGCCCTGTTGGGCTCCTGGATCGAGGTCATACCTCATCTCCCGCCGATCTGCAGACTACGGTCAAGCAGGTGCGGGACCAGGGCAGGGCAGTGGCCAAACAGCAGCTCCAGACTGCTTTGGATATAGGGGACTTCGTGTGCCAGATCGGTGGCGGCAGCAGTGGCTATCGTCAGCGCAGCTTGGCTGAGGATATCCACCTTTGCCCGGATACCCAGCACAAGTTGGCGGATGTTCCCTTTTTGGGACTGACCTCTTGACCCTGGGGTGGAAGGTCACCTGCAGAGGATCGAGAAGTCCAATGCTACCTTGGACTCTGTCTCTTCCGCTCAGAAGAACAAAGGCGTAAACCACAGCCTAAGCCTTTAGTCCTTCTGCGCCCCAGCGCGCCAATAACAATCAGGGCCAGCAGGCTCAAACCGCGGCATCCCAAACCCAAGCCACCGGCTTCCTCTAACCAGGAGGCAGGGAGGAAAAGGCAGGAGGTCCTCGCGGTCCCTCCTCCAAAGCCTGCCCAGTGACGGGCTGAGGGTGTCACCCCCATCCCGTCACCGCACTCCTGGGTCCCCCACTGGGGACGGCTCCGCACTTCCGTTCCGCCCGGTCCGCTGTTACCACGGACAGGTGGGTTTGGAGGTGGTGGAAGAGGCCTGCCTCTTGAATTGAGCAGGCACCACCCTTCAGAGCCGCCGCCCGGGGACCCCGCGATCCCCAGCCTCACTGGCGGCTCATCGAGCCGACGCTCTCCTCCTCCAGAAGGAGGTGATAAGAGGTGGCGGACCCTCCTTCAGACCCAGGGTTTGTGTCCAGGTACTTCCTGGTTCCGAAGCAGACGGGGGCTGGCGCCCCATTCTCATTCTGCGACCTAAACAAGTTCCTAAGGTCTCGAACCTTCAGGATGGTCACTCTGGCTCAGATAATGCCATCACCCAGAAGCTGGCGTGTGGTTCTGCTCTCTGGACTTGCAGGGACAGCGTTTTTTCACGTCCCTATCCGTCCGTCTCACCAGAGATTCCTTCAGCTACGAGGAAGGATCCTTCGAGTTCAAGCCATGCCCTTCAGCTTGTCTCCAGCTCCCAGGGTCTTCGACCAAATGCATGGCAGTGGTGACAGCATTCCTCTATGGCGCCGGGAGGGTCCGGGTACCCTTACCTGGACGACTGGCTGATAGCAGCTCCCTCCAGGAAGGAGGCGGAGTGGTCCAGAGATCTGGCCCTCAGGTCTCTCTCAACTGGGCCTCCCCTTATCAAGCGAGGCCAAGTCGAGACTCGACGAAGCAGGTAATTCTATTCATCAGGCAGCAGCTCGACTCTAATCGAGCCAGGCGCGGCTCGGCGGACAGGGCCGAGTTCTTTCCTCCTTTGCCCCATCATTTCTGGTTGGGCAATGCGCCTCCCCGGACTCCTGCCCCCTGGGTCTCATGGTGGCCTGCACCAGCGCGGGTCCGCTAGTCGCTTGGAACATCGCCCTCCAATGGGGACTGGCCAGCCATTGGTCACAACGCTGCTATCTGACCAGCTTAGTCGGTGATGACAGGGGATGTGGAACGCTCTGCAGTGGTGGACCGCTCCAGATCATTTGCAGGAAGGCATCCGTTCGCCCGCCCGAGCCAACGGTCTCTATCGACCGATGCCTCTCTGATGGGTTGGGGTGCCCATCTGGGGAACACCGGCTCATGGCCTCTGGTCCCCGCTGGAGTCCCGATGCCACATCAACCTGCTGGAGCTCGGCGGTGCGCTAGCTCTCACCGCCTTTGCTCGTTCCTCCGGGGTCAGTGGTCCGAGTCAGGCCGGACAATACCACGACCGTATGCACTATCTAAACCGCCAGGGGCGGGGCCAGCATCCATGCTTCTATGCAAGGAAGCTCCCGCATTTGGTCACTGCGGCGAGCCTGGAGGCGGATCTCCTAGTATTCATGTAGCAGGAGCCTCCGATGCCCTGGCCGATGCCTAAGCTGGATAGGGGTTGTGTCCCACGAGTGGTCTCTCCTGCGGAGGTAGTACAAGATCTATTCTCCCATTGGGGCATACCTCAGGTGGACCTGTTTGCCTCCAGGGAGAATGCGAAGTTGAGGCTGTTCCATGCCCGCCCCTCAGCAGGGCTCTGCAGGAGGATGCCTTCTCGAGACCGTGGACCTCAGGGCCTCTTTCTACGCCTTTCCTCTGCTCCTTGATGCACAAGCAGCTGCTCAAAGCAAGGAGGACAAGGCTAGGTGATTCTGATAGCCCCAGACTGGCCTCGGCAGTTCTGGTACCCAGATCTCATCAGTCTCAGCTCCAGGACTCCGACGGCTTCAGCTCGCCCGGACCTGCTTTCAGTCAATCAGGGAAGGTATTCCATCCGGACCTTCAATCCTGCACCTAGCAGCCTGGTTCCTGGCTGGGTTCCAGGCCTTGGGTCTTTCCGGCGAAGGTCCTCAATGTGGTTGAGGCGTCCCATAAGTCGACCAGAAAATGCTATGCCTTCAAATGGAAAGGTTTTCCATTTGAATTGTCAGAACAAGAGGCTTGGACCCTTCCTCCTGTTCAGCAGCATCTTGGACTGTTATGGTCCCTTTCTAGTCAGGGGCTTGGGTCGGCGACCCTAAGGGTGCACCTGCAGCCATCTCTGCTGCAGGCGCGGGCCGGGAAGCAGTCGGTGGCGCAGGAGAAGGTGGTCTGGCGCTTTTTCAAGGCCTTGATCACATTTCCTCAGTCGGGAACCCCCACCTCCGTGGGCTCTACTGCTGGTGCTGGCAAAGCTCATGGGCAAGCCATTGAACCTATGCACAGGTGTCTCTCTCTCTCACCTGTCGTGGAAGACCGCCTTCTTGGTGGCTATCACGTCAGCCAGAAGGATGGGAGAGCTCCAGGCGCTTTCCATCGAGTCTCCTTACCTGGTCTTCCACAGGGACAAGGTTGTCCTGCGCCCCCACCCGAAATTCCTTCCGAAGGTGGTGTCGGAGTTTCACCTTAACCAGGTGTTGACTCTGCCGGTGTTCTACCCCAATCACACCTCGGAGGCCGAATATAGGCTCCATACTTTGGACCCTAGAAGGGCGCTCGCCTATTACAAAGAGCGCACGGCTGAAATTCGGGGAGAGGTTCGCCAGCTGTTTGTCACCCACGCTGAAGCCGCATCTGGCAGACCTGCAGCCAAGCGGACGATAAGCAGGTGGGTCACCTCCTGCATAGATCTCTGCTATAAGTTGGCGGGCATGGAGCCTCCCAGAGGATAAGAGCTCATTCTACCCGCCATACTGCTGCAACAGTGGCTGCTTCAGGGGCAGTCCTATCCAGGAAATCTGCAGGGCTGCTACCTGGAAGTCAGCAAACACCTTCATTACCCATTACCACATCGACCTTAGTCACGCCGGGATGCTGGTTTGGGGCCTCGGTTCTCAGTCTCTTTCCCAAGTAAGTATTGGGTGTCGTCTT